>PYAF01002272.1:22466-70980 GCA_007407185.1 Glycine tomentella
AGATCCTCCCTCACCCTGATCCACCACTCAAGCATACACAACACACAAAAACAGAGCCAAGGATAGCATCCATGCTCACACATGTAAAGCCTAGGCTATCATCCTAGCTTTTATACATCCCAGCTCTCTGGGTCATAGCCAGATGCTCTCAGCATCAGAGGTATTCCACCTCGTCATGGCTCTCACAGCCATTTATCAGGGATCATAGCCATAACCATGGCATCAGCATCTCATACTAGCTCTCATAGCCTGTCTCACAGAGGTACCTACCATAGTGTCTCTCACTAGACACTGTCCATACCAGAGAGGCACCGCCTCTTAACCACATAAACATTGCCTGAGGACTCTCACTCAGGTCTTACTCATCCAGATATGGCTCATCTAAGAAGCCTTAGGCTCTCATCCCCTCGGGAAGCCCTTTCTTAGAGATACAACATATCTGTCTATCATCTGGCCTGGGAATAGCCCTCCAGGTCTCACATATAATCACTTGCCTGGGAATAGCCCTCCAGGTCTTTCATAAACACTGCCTGGGAATAACCGTCCAGGACTTTCACAAACACTTACCTAAGGAGGAACCTCCATACAGGGCAGTCCATCCTTAGGACTTTAGGTGGAGAGCAGTGGCACCTCCCAAGGAATCTCAGCTATTCCAGAGAGTCCTCAAACTCTTCCTCTGGCTAGGGAACCTCAACTAGCCCGATACCAATCCGGTATCCTATAGGTTCCATCACAGACCATCTCATGATCTGCATCTCATTACCCTCACACTGCCTCAGTGTCTATCCTAGGGTTCATCACAGAAATATCTTTCTAGAACGGACTGAGTTTCACTCCAAGTACCGTTCTTATAGCCACTTAAGCTCACCACACACACACACACACATATATATATATATACACCGATATCTATATATCACACATCACCCACTTGGGTGGCAAACCAGAATAAGGGGAAAACCCCAGAACAGTGAGCTTACCTGGCTAGTCGTGCCTCACAACTCTAGCCTCCACTGATGGTCTGCTCCTCTGACACCCAAGGTGTCTCGCCCTACCAAGGCATACAAACATATATCACAGACCATACAAGCATCAAAACATGCATAAGCTCATCAAGCAGTCCTCAACTGCCTCTGGGAAAGGGACCTCAATCCTTTCCATCCACCCGAGTCATCTACTCAAGGGTTAATCAGGCTTATCCACACAAGCCTTTCCATAGACCCTCTGTGGTCTATCTCAGATTATCCATGGCTCCAGAGTCATCTCAGACGCAACACAAGCCATCATCAGGGAGCATCAAAGCTCTCATAACCCAAAGCCTCAGGGTTTCTCAGGGCTTGAACGGTTCACATCACAAGACACCATTCTCATGGCCTCACAGGCACCACAAGCCCATCAGTTTGGCTCTTGCATGTCTCAAGTCAAGTGACTCAGTCCAAGACACACATGCATAGCCTAGAGCCAAAACCAACAATCTCCAAATCACAAACTGAAAGCTAATCCTTCCTCCTCACAGCATTCTAAACACATCTTCCAACTGGACCCAGAGCTAATTCTAGCTCTATCACAGATGGGTCACTATTCACCCAAAACCCCCCAATTCACAAACAATCGAAGAAACTCAAGTTTCTTACCTCAGAACTGATGAGGAAGGCCTCTGGGCTGCTCTCCCAAGCCCTGGCATCGCTGAACCACCGCCGTTCCTCGCCAAACTCGAGCTTTCTCCACCTCTCTGGAGGTTTCTTAGAATCTGGAGGTTTTGGTGAAAAGGAGGAAGGATTCTCGCTCTCTCAAGGTTTCTAGGGGGATTAAAGGGTTAAGGAAGCGTTTAGGGTCATCAGGCAAGGTCTTGGGAGCTTGGGAAGCTCTCCCATGGCTGCTGGAGGCTGGGAGGAAGAAGAAAAAGATTTTCCTCCCCTCCAACCCGCGACCTTCCCATTTATAAGTCTGCACCAACCTTCCCGCGCGATCCGCGCCAGGTCCCGCGCTATCCGCGCCAGCTGCAGACCGTGGCGCCATCAGCGCCACTCCCCGCGCTATCCGCGCCACATGCAAAACTAGCCTATGTACCCCCGGTAGTACATAGGCTTGTTTTCATCTCTGCTAAAAGATTCCCAGCGCTATCAGCGCCGCTTCCACGCCAACAGCGTGTACATGCCAAACCAATGGCACGATCCGCGCCACACCCCGCGCCATCCGCGCCACACTCCTAACCCAGTTGGCGCCCCCAGCGCCAACTCTAACGCTCTAAGCGTGGACCTCCAGAGAATCTCGCGCGACCCTGGCGCCCCAGGTGCCACATTCCAGAGAGTCTGGCGCCATCCGCGCCAACTCTGGCGCGGTTCGCTAACCGCGCCGCACCCTGTTCATGGTTTTCTACTGAAGGATCCCAGTGCCATTACCGCAGGATCTGGCGCCACCCGCGCCACAGAGAGGGTCCTTACAGGACCAAACAAATCCATGTGAAGCAACTGAAGAGGTCTAAATGTTGAAACAACATTCTTACTTTGAAAAGAATTTTTAGTTTATTTACCTCTTTGACATGTTTCACATATCTTATCCTTTTCAAACTTAAGCTTAGGCAATCCTACAACTAAGTCCTTTCTAATAAGCTTGTTCAAATGATGCATGTTTATATGACTAGCTCTTATATGCCATAACCAAGTTTCATCAATCTTACTTATTAGACAGCTAGTATGATGTAAGAATGCATGATCAATGGATAAAACATAAATGTTACCCTTCCTCTTGCCAATATGGATAACTTCATCACTTTGATTGTCACATATCAAGCAGCAATTGTTGTTGAAGGAAACTTTAAACCCTTTGTCACAGTTGGCTTATGCTTAGGAGATTATGTTTCAAGTCGTCAACATACAAGACATTTCTGATTATTGTCTTAAAGCTATCTCCAATGTTTCCTTCTCCAATAATCTTGCCTTTGTTATTATCTCCATAAGTGACATAACCTCCATCTTTTAATATGACATCAGTTAGCATGGATATGTCACCAGTCATGTGCCTAGAGCATCCACTATCAAGATACCACAATGATGATCCTGCTCTTAGACACACCTGTAGAATTCAAATCAAGTAGCAAAGAAAGGTACCCAATTAAGGTTGGGTCCATAGGGGTTAGCTACCTTTTTCTTCTTTTGCACCCAAATACACTCTCCATTAGGCACATAATACTTTCTAGCGTAGCATTTAAAAGATTTATGTCCTTTCATCATACAATAGTTACAAATTATAGGTTTTGATGAATTTCTAAAGAAGGTGTGATTGATTTTTGAATTGCTGAAGTTTCTCTGATTCTTCTGTCTTGGTGGTACAAAATTGGTTTTGCCAAAGGACTTTGAACCCTTTTTTATCCCAAGCCAGAAGTATCTCCAACATATTTTTGCACACTTATCATTTCTGCTAAGTTGCATTTACCTTTAAAAAGCTTTCTCAAAAGATCAAACAAATAATTGTTTTTAGAAAGTAGCAACATATATTTTTCTCCTTGAATCCCTTTGTATTCATCAAACTCATTTTGTAACATATTGTATTTATCAAGCTTAGAAGAAGATGTACATGTGCACCCATTGACTTTGTAACTTGAAAGAAGTTTTTCATTTTCTTCTTTCAATTTACAAAATTCATTTTGCAATTCTGCAATTTTGGTGATGTGCCACCTTAAATCTCCTTTTAGCTTGTTATTAGCTTTAGCTAACTTTTTTCGCTTCACTATGGATTTCATTAAAGGCATCAACTATATTATCATACTCAGAATTTACCTCGGATTCAGCACTTGAGTAGTTTTCATCATCACTTATTGTGGATGAGAGACAAATATTAGCTTGCTCCTCATCTTCACTAGCTGATCGATAAGTAGTTAATTCATTTTCTTCCCAAGCAATGTATGCCTTCTTTGTCTTTACTTCCCTTTTTATTTTCCTCTCACCTTGATGCTTCTTTAAGAATATTGGACATTCAGATTTGATGTGTCCAGGCTTTCCACACTCAAAGTAAAGTTGGTAGAGGTGTTGTTGTTGTTGTTGTTGTCACTCTTTTTGTTGAATTTTTTAAACGTCTTGTTCTTGTTCCTTCTCATGAATTTACTGAACTTTTTGACAATAAGATTCATGTTGACATCTTCATCTTCTTCACTTGAATCTTCTTCTTTTCAACCTTAGATGATGCAGCCTTCAAAGCAATGCTTTTCTGTTTCTTTTTTGCATCTTCAGTAATGGTTAGTTGAGACATTTCAAGTTTATATTCAAGTAGTTTACCAAATAGTGCAGCCATGGACATTTTTTATAAATCTTTGGATTCCTTGATAGTTGTGACTTTTGGTTGCCAAGGTATTGTTAGACATTTCAGTATTTTGATATTTAATTCTTCAGAATCAAATGTCTTTCCAAGCCCTAGAAGATGATTGACAATATGTGTGAATCTTGTTTGCAACTGAGAAATGTTTTCAGTATTGCTCATCTTGAACATCTCATATTCATGTATCAATGCATGCTTCCTTGATCTCCTTACTTACTCAGTTCCTTCATGAGTTACCTCCAACATTTTCCACATTTCTTTTGCACTCTTGCATCTCACAGTTCTAAAAAATCCATCAGAAGACAAAGCAGATGTAATCATGTTTTTAGCTTTAAAGTCATATTGGACAACTCTTTTTTCTGCATCTGACATCTCATCCCATTCTTAAGGGATTAATTTGTTATCAATTGTTTTCATTGGAATTAAAGGGCCTTTCTCAATAGCATTCCAAGCTCCAGGGTCATTTGATTGAATAAAGATTTGCATTCTGTTTTTCCAAAAACTAAAATGCTCACCCTTAAACATTGGTGGGGGATTAAGAAAAGCTCCCTCTCTAAAGGTTATTTGATTTGTGTTTTTTAAAAAGAAAGTGATCTTGAATGACTTTCAAGAATCAGCTCTTGATACCAATTGAAAATACAATGAACGCTAATCAAACAAACCAAGAGGGGGGGGAATTGGTTTATATCAAGTATTTAAAATTTTACTCAAAATAAATTGCGAAATATGTAAGATGGATCGTATCACATAAAAACCTTTTGAAATACAGAATCTTTCTTTCAACCAAAATCACCCTTGGAATTCAAGTAATGTCTGAAAGTAAACTTGTTAGGTTTCAAATAATGGTTTAGATTTCTTTCTTTTTGATTTTTGATTTTTTCTATTTTCCCAATTTAACCCTATCCTTCCCTGCCCCTTCTCTCCTACCTAGAATGCGACACCACACAAACACCGTTGAAACCACGCTACAATGGCAATCAAATTTCTTCAACACCCAAAGACAAAACCAGTCAACAAACAATAGCAAACACCACCCAACACTCAACAGCATCACAACCGTCGATCTCCAGCGTAGACAACCTACAACCACGACATCTCAATGCATTCGTTCACCACAACAATCGCCGATCAAACCTACACCATACAACCGTCGTGCTACAGTGTTTTGGAGCCACCAACATCGAGTTTGCGACGGTTGTTGATTTCAAAGGAAGGTGAAGGGGCATCACCAACAAGGGAAGAGATTGTGAGTCTTAAACTTAGATCGAACAAATCAATAACAACTTTAACAAAATAAAACACAGATCTAACAAAATAAAGCTTGGATCTTGGTCTTTTGTTCTCAGCAAAACAACAAAGGCATGTTTCACCTTTCTTTTGAGCCATATATACTATGCAATGTAAGCTCTAGAGAATCAATTGACACGAACAAAAAAAAATTGACACAAGTTGTTCTCACCGACTACCATGGTCGCATTTTTCATAGATCTATGGATAGATCTCCACACATGAAGTTGCACATGCAATCTCTCCAACTTTGTGCCATTGCCATGACTATTGGAGATGTCGAGGATCGTGGTGGTGGATTTGTCGTGGCATCTGGGTGTATGGTGCGGGTGGAAGAAGGTTAATGTAAGAAGGAATATGGAAATCACAGATGTTACTTGCCCTCTCTGTAGAAATCATGCAGAAGATGCGTCTCACTTATTCTTTAACTGCGATAGAATCATGCCGTTGTGGTGGGAATCAAGATCATGGGTAAACATACTTGGGGTTTCTTTTGCTATCCCAAAAGAATAGGCATGGCAACGGGGCGGGGCGGGGGCGGGTATTGCATTCCCCGCCCCCGCCCCCGTTCCCCGCCGGGTTTTAAAACCCATCCCCATCCCCATCCCCGTCCCCGCTTGGGGTCGAGTTTTCCCTGCCCCGCCCCGCCCCCGCTATTTGATTAAAATTTAAAAAATAAAAAAAATAACTTAACTTTTTTTATTGAAAAATCGGATAAAAAAGTTAATTATGTAACAAAAAAATAATAATAACAAACCCACATTTAAAATATGGGATCATAATTTTAAAATTACAAAACAAAATCAATCAATTCAATTAAAAAAAATTAGAAAATAATATATATTTTTATTTTTTTATTTTTTTAATATTATTTATTACGGGGTGGGAGACGGGGGCGGGGACGGGGGCGTGGGTGGGGCCGGTATCAGTAACCCCATACCCGCCCCCGCCCCCGCTTTTGGCTACCGGGGAAAACCCGAACCCGAAAAATTTGGTTTTTCCCCATTAAAATCGGGACGGATTCGGGCTGGTACCCACGGGTTCGGGTCCCGCTGCCATGCCTATAAACGAACACTTCCGTCAACACTCTTTATGTCATATAAAAGGTTCCAGGTTACAGAGGTGGCAGATTTGGTGGGTCGCTTTGACTTGGTGCATTTGGTACCACAGGAATATGATTATCTATCATAACGAACTTTTTAATGCTCAAAAGTTGATGGAGGACTGTATATTTTTTTGTTGGCCATGGCTTAAAAATATGGAGCTAGGTTTTGACATCCCTTTTCACCACTGGTCTAGTAATATGAGGGATAGTTTTCATGTTCAGGGGAGGGTTTAATCTGTATAATTCTATTATTTTGGGGAAGTTTAAGACCTAGCAGAATATTAGAACTCTGACTGACTATTTCTTCTATGCATTAAGCCACCTCTGTTCTGTTTAGTTCTGACTAGGATGTAATCTTAATAGAACTACTTGTACTGCTGCTACTATATTTTATTAATATAATTATTTTTGCTGATAAAGAAAATGGTTTGAGTGGAGATGCGAAGACCTTCATCAATGGCAATGGAAATGTTGTGTGGTTGCTTGTGCGGTAGAGAGATGGTGGTGGAGAGATGGAAGGAGAGGGGAAGATCAATTGACAAAGAAGAGAAAGGTAGAAGAAAAGGGGTAAATAAGAAAAGATAAACAGATAAAGAGAAAAAAGAAAAGAAAAAAATGTAACGACCTAATTTCTAAGTTGATTTTATTACTAGTATTTTTACTTAGAATAAAATTTTTTCAAGAAACGTGTATTAGTAAAAATTCTAAGTCATTAAAATTTACAAAATATGTAAAGACTAATACATTAGTCAATGTCTATGTTACAAAAGTTTATACAAGTACAAAACTCTTTTCAAAATCCAGCCATAGCTTCTTCAATATATCAACACTACTCCAGAGCCTCAAGGAACCTGACCAGGGCTGCCATTTAAGAAAAACATGAAACAAATCTTGTGAGAAATAAATTTCTTAGTAGGCAAAGCTAAATCCCAACCTTATTAGTAGGTTAGTAAAATCATTCAAATAATCAAACACATCCACAAGAAATATGCAACTATATGAATGCATGAGATGAACTATCCCAAGGCAAATGGCCTCCACATATCGTACTATATGTGGTCACACTGAGTGTAGACGCTGCTACAGTCTTACGCAAGCATGCATAATTTTGCCATATATCCTTGCACCTGGGTATTACATATCATACTGTATGTAGTATCAGATTTTGTTTCCTTAAAGCCTCGTACTGGATTTGGAACATGGAAACATGAATCCACCTATCTTATTCACGTCAACATCCATAAAAATCAAATCCATAAGCAAAATACATATTACCTTATGGAAAATATTTTCATCATATCATCATATGTATCATAAGTATGGTTACACCATCATACCTTATCCAATAAGCTTATAAGTATGGTTAGACTGTTATATCTTATTCAAGCAAAATCGTTACCAACTTAGGCATGACCAAAGAATATTCTCACAGAAAATTATGTTAGTAATCTAACTAATAATCCATAATATGTATTTCAAATAATTTCTAATCCCTTGAAATTTTCATAATAAAACATTAAAGCCTAGTATGCATCTTTTATTCTCCTTTCACCTACCATCTCACTAATTAATCCTCAAATCAAATCATCAAGTATTTAAACCATTCAATTACATACCATTCATCCTCTACTTCAAAAATTAAATCAAAATCTTTCCATAAAAATATCAACAGACAGCCCAAAATATCATCAAAATCACTTTCAAAAGATCATCAATTGGTCTTCCATACATCACTAATCTTTATGCGTATAAATCAACACTTATCTTATGGCTTAAATCAACATATTCTCATCAAAAAACAACCTTCAATATCACGAAATTTCAAGCCTAAATAATAACCATAAATCATCCTACTAAAGCATGTAAATTAATCCAAACCATTGATTAACTAGAGATTTAAGCTTAACCTACGTCAAGTGAGTTTGAATCTTGAAAATAGAATGGATAAATGGCTTCCTTCCTTCCTTCCATGGGAAATCCTCTTAGAGATGAAGCCTTGATATCCTTCCTCTAAGCTTGTCAAAACTCCTCCTATGGTTGCTAGGTTTCTCACGAAATTTTGTCAAGATGATGGAGTTTTCTTTTCTTACTTGATTCTAATTCTAAAGGAGAAAGATGAAATGAAGGTAGTACGAAAAGAGGATGTTCACATGAAGGTGTAGAGAGGAAAGCTTGGAGAATGTCTTGCACTTAGGCCCTCCTTCCCCCTTTATATAGTGGTTTAGGATTCACTTTATGGAAAAATATCTCCTACACCATAGTGACTTACCTTTCCACTTGTCCACCCCTTTACAAGTGTCCTTACACTTGTCCAAATCATAAAGACTCTTAATTCTCCACCATCCAAGTGTCCAAGCTCTTGAAGTTTCTCCATTTCTCTTGCATTTTCGTGGAGTAGCTTGCCAAGGTAGATTTTTATGCTTTTTCTTTCATTCTTGAGTTTATCCCAAACCTGTTTTAGTAAAATTCTAATTCTGGATTCGTTAACCATTGGATCTCTTTAAAATTTTAAAGGTACACTACTATCCCACATATGTAACCTTTGACCGTTGGGATTGGTCCACATGATCTACCAAAGGAGATAAGAGAAGATTTTTCTTTTCATCTTGTATACATATTCCAAGTGTCCACCACTTGTCTTCTTCACGAAGCTTGCCTTTACAAGTGGCTTATTCATGAATCTTCTCCCCTTTTCTACATCATTCCACACATGAACTTCAAGCTTAAGGGGTAGGATGACAAGTTTTTCTTCCTTTTATGCTATTACATGTCATTTCTGATGCTAAAGTAAAATCTAATTCCACTTATAGTTTTCCACATGGTAATTCCTTGTATGAAATTAAATTTAATTTGAATTCTTTCACCTAAAGATAATATGAAATAATAGAACTCTAGAGATCTCCAAAAATTATCTTTAGTTTCATTACAAACAACTCATAACCAATCTCTATAGAGTACTATACAGACCTCAAGCACAAGATTGTTCTTATCTTAATTCCAATTGGTCTATTTTTCTTCTGACCATTAAAATTACTAAACCATTTTATTAGATAAATCTAAACATCCTACAATTGAGAGAAAATTTCACAGATTCTATTTCTCATTTTTCCATATTTTTCTGATGCCCGAATCCTTCTAAATACAATTTCAAAGTTGTCACCTTATAAAATTCATAGAAATTATATTCTAAGGTTTATTGTCACAAAATCTCTTAATAATCTGCTATCTAAGAGTGCTCTGTACTTCCATCAAGTTTCCACAAACTCTTAAAGGATATCTGGTCATTTTTGGCCTAAAGGGCATTATGATAATTTATTATTGTTGGAACGTGATGGTAATTATCCAAAATGTTCAAGGGTATTTGTGTAATTTTCCACCACAAAATATCTAGGAATATTCTTGTCATTTCCAAAATATCCAAGGACATTTGTGTAATTTCCTCTTTAAAATATCTAACTAAAATATCTAAGAACATTTTCATAATTTTAACCTCAAGGGCATTTCTATCATTTCTAATTTAAGAAAAAAGTGATATGATCATTTATCTAGTTATCATCACACTTCTACAATTAAATTTTAAATATGAATTCAAAATAAAATTTGAGGATATTACAAAAAAAGAAAAAAAGTAAAAAAAAACTTAAGCCCTCAAATAGTCACCAAGAAAAATTTAACGGTCCAAATGTCTTTCGTGCCGTACGAAAATCGTTTTCCTTTCAACACGGTAGAATCCATCATGATTTGATTAGAGATTTCAATAATAGTTGCATTACAAGCCATTTGCAACACAATCAATTCAAGTGAATTTTCTCTTAAGTGCAGACTCAACACACACCTGCATGCATACATGGGATAAAGTTCATGTAAATTGAGTTGACGTAATGATGTGTGCATCGTTGATACAATTTAGATTGTATTGAGTTGAGATTTATTTTAACCCACTAATTCCAAATAAACCTCGATCACTTTAAAAATACTTAGAAAACTTTTCAACAAATATGTGGTTGAAGCTCTACCCTGAATTGCAGCAAGTTAAGATCACAATGTACTACTTTATATATTAAATCATCGGTGGTTGCACCCAGTGTGTGCATGGAGTATATTAAATCCAGGATCTATTTATTATTTGTAACACTTTTAACTATTATTTGCTGTTAAATAAATTCATGCAGTATATGCTAGAAAGCTTATGTTCAATAAATTCTTAAAAAATGAAGAATGCGTAGGCTATCAAACACAATTCTCAAAATGTCAAATACCTACATGTTACACAGTTCTCACCAAAAAATATTGCTCTCAGGCCCTGAGCAAGGGCGATCATACTCTAATAGCGGACCTTTGCTGTTGTACACAGGAATCGTTGCTTTGCAGATATCCAATGTTGTGTATCTTTTCTTATATGCATCTTACGACAAGAATCCCATGCACAAAGGAGGGGAGCTGCAGAACCATATTAAGAAAAAATACCTGTAGGGCTTCTAGGTATACTGTACAGTGCTTCTCTTAAAATAGTACAGTAATAGACAGGAAGGAGAGAAAATTTACACCAACACCAGATCCCCTTCTGCTGCTTCTTGTTCCTGTTGTTCTGGCAGCCGTCCTTCCCGATATGGGAGAAGTATTCTCCTGATTTCTTCTGCACTAAGTGTCTCATACTCTAATAATGCATTTGCCAGCACATGTAATGCCTTCTCATGCTGAAAAAATGTCAGACGTTACTAGCGTTATGAATTTCCATATGCAAGACTAGCAGATCTCAATCATTGCTCAAGGTTGACAACTTTTATTTATCAATGTCATTCAGAAAAAAAATAGTTGCTCTTGGTTTCAATTTTCCTATATGTCAATGATCTACCAGCCTAGAGAAAGTCCTAAAGCTTATTCTGTAACTTAGCACCATTCAATCCTTCTTTTCAGGGTTATAATAATTAAAGATGCCATTTGATACTTGTTCATTTTGATTTAAAACCAAACCATACATTCACATCAAGAGCATTTGTTCTTGTCCACTAGTTGGCTTGACTCACTGGAGACAAGTACAACACTCAATAGTCAGACCTAACAGTGAACTAAATAACTTGTGTTAATCTTATACACTAATATGCTCTTTTAAGTATAAAACTTCTTAACTACTAATCATCACAATCTCTATTTTTCAGGAACAGCATAGATAGAAATAGCTTGTGTTCCTTCTAATAATGTCTATCATTAACCACTAACATTGAATCATGATAAATAAATGAATATAGATAACCTAAAAAATGCAAGTGACAGAATGTAATATAAAAGATAGAAGCTAGAAGAGTTTATAGCCATCCGCTCACAGATCCGAGCAGATTTGCAGCATTCCTCTATTGATTTCTTTTTTTTACTAGCTTTGTATTTTTCCCTTGTGTCAAAGGGAATTTGTTATTCTCCAAACCTTTTATAATTTCTTCTCTTGATGAAATTATTCTTTTAAAACACTCAGCCAACCCCAAAAGAGAAAGAAAAAAGTTTCCACTTTAAAGAAAAAATTTATGGACAATAATTTAATCAGACAAACCTTTTTCAAAAGGGCTTTCACACGATCATATGCTTCTCGAAGGAGTTTCACAACCTGCAGAATAGATATAGAAGTATGACTTTTAGTTTTGATAAAAACAACAATTCTTAGAAGAGACAGCAAATGATCGAAACATGATATTTCAGTTATAAAGGATATAAATTCATAACACTTGCCTCTGCATCAATACGTGACTGCATTTCAGAACTTGGTCGCTCTTTTATATTAACTGGCCCGATTGCATCACTCATCCCACAATTTGATACCTTGTGCATAGAGGAAAAAACAACACAAAGCTCATTATGAAATTAAAGTTAAGTCCAGAATTTCAGAAGAAAGTTCTAAATGTCATCTAACTAATAATTTTAGGGAGAAAGTTGTAATTTACTTTGTTACTATTTGTGAATATTCCAAGTAACAAATGACCAGCACAGAAAATTATACAAGCATAATTTTTTTATAAAAGTGGTCTCTAGTTTAGCAGATGAAAGACTGCACTTGACACAATACAGGGGAGCAGAAAATTACCATGTATTGTGCAAGCTCAGTAGCAGTGTGGAGATCACTACTTGCTCCAGTTGTGACATAATCCTGGCCAAAGATAAGCTCTTCTGCAACTCTTCCTCCCATACAAACATCAAGGCGAGCTAACAACTGTTTCTTGCTTATTGATGTCTCATCACTTGATGGAAGCTGAGTGACCATTCCTAAAGCAGATCCACGTGGCATGATTGTTGCCTTATGAATTGGATGTGCACCATCGGTGTTAAGGGCAACAATTGCATGGCCGCTCTCATGATAAGCAGTAAGCTGAAATTTTCAAAAGCACGAATAACATATATAAGCATACATCAAATTCATATTATTAGCAGTAACCCAAAGGTTATTAGCTATGCAGATATATGCTTGTGATTGCAGATCACTAGAGTGCAAAACATTTCATTATACAAGCACAATCTTATTATAGCAAATATAATATAGATTTAAAAGATGCTAAAATAATTGATATAACTGAGCCATCCAATGGTCAGGAAGGAATTGCTAACTCTTCAACATACTTATGTCAGCACACTACTATCAATGAGACCAATAATTAAAGTACAGTGAGAAGATTGCATCGGAGAATGTTTTGTTAGAATTTCTCATAAATTATAACTCTTAGAATTTGCTTTTGGACCTAACTTAACTCCAAAAGTTAGCTCATGGGGTGAGGGTTTCCAACACACCCTCCTCACGCCAAGGAATGGACATGTCGAGCATGAAGTTAGTAGGATTGGACATCTGCAAATGGTCCAATCCAATAATGGCTCGATAGCGGGTGACATGGTAGGTCCAACAACAAATCGTTATCCCATATTCTAAGATGGTATCAGAGCCTATTCTATTTCCATTAAATAAATCACTCACCATGTCATCCACACATCAAGACCAACAGTGTTTGGGCATAAGGGGTGTATTAGGAAAACATCGACTAGTAATGAGGCCAAAATAGTATATATAAGGGGGACAACCCTTACCTTACAAACCGGTTTTCTAAGGTTGACTTAGGCCTATAACCACTTTCTAAGATGGTATTAGAGCCTATCTTTGGTCCATTAAAAGGGTAACGCACCATATTATCCATGTACCAAGCCCAAAAGTATAGGACGTGAAGGAGTGTATTGAGAAAAACCCAAGTCCAACATCAGCTAGAGATAGCATCAATATATAGTATATATGTGGGGAGACAACTCTCACCCTATGAGCTAACTTTTGAGGTTGAGTTAGATCCATACCCACATTCTAAGAAGGTTACTTCAGAAAAATGGCTCAAGATAAGATACAGGGATAATTATATTAAAGAACAAATTTACCTATCCATGTCATGTCCTACTCACCAGTAAACAACTGACTTCGCAACTAACTATTCGTAAGAATGTCAATCATTTTTTTCCCTGTAATATAAAAGGTTGATGTCTTCTCTCAAACCATGTTTCATTTTTTTTTTTTTTTTGCTCAGCAAAGATAATATATATTTATATAAATGTGTAAGAGAAATAGTACAAGTATAGCATATAAACAATACAACCTATCGATCAAGGATAGGCACCCATCCCCCCAAAAAGTGAAGCTCTACTATTCAGCCTACCCTGTAATGCAGAAACCTGCCTTAATATTACTAGACCAAAAGTGAAAAGGGATACTAAATCCCTTTTCCAGGTTAGACAACCAAGACCAATAAAAAAATAAAGCATCCTCCATCAACTTTTGTCCATTTAACCTAGCACCATGGAACACAGCCCGGTTTCTATGGAACCAAATACACCATGACAAGGCTATCCACCAAGTCAGCCATCTGTTACTAATGAGATCCTTGAGACCACAGTGGGCGTGTTGAAGGAAGTGCTCTTTAGGATTTATCGGGAGTGCCCCTTGGATGTTTATCCAGTATGGCTTAAATTTTCAGTTTTAGTAATTTTAGTATTAAGAGGTTAAACCTGATGTGTTTACTCTGGAATTTTTAAAATAATTTAGCACAAAAATTTCATGCTCAATTTTTAAGACAATAGGGTTAAAAATTATAGCAGCTTTGATGTATTTGGATAAGCTCTGTAAAAACAACTTCTTTGATATAACTTTTCTCAAGTTTCTTTTCAAAAGTTACTGTTTTTTGCTTCTGAGAACACACTAAAGTAACACTTTCTAGGTTTTTGCTCTTTTTCTTCAAAACATTTTATAAGTTACTGTTTCTTGCTTCTGAGAGCACACTAAAGAACACTTCTAAAATATATGGCCTTTAAAAGTTATACACAATTGAACTTAATTTAAAAAGGACTCTAAAAGAATATGAAAATGTAATCTGTAAAATTTCTTATATCAGCAAATGATATTTTAGAAAGGTCATGCATAACATAAAATATAATTTTTTTTAGAACATGTAAAGACGGCATTGTGTCCTTGGTGGACAAACAAAGCAAAATGTTAAACACACTGACACAAGGTCACAACTCAAATAGGCAAACTCGCTTGAACAGCAGCAAGCTCAAACAAGATCATAACAGAGAGGAAAGATCAGAGAAAGCTCAAACACAGAACAGAGCACAACAACAACCCCACAGAATTTTTCTCTCAAACAAAGAACAGACAATAACATGTGCACATGGAATTAAAAGTTCAGAACAGAGTGTAGTTGGTGATCAGAAACTTTAACTGAGAGAGGAAACTAAATTGATAGTGTCTTGCATTAGTAGCCTAACGCCGCCAGTTGAGAGAATAGAAGTTGGTCATGAAAAAAGATGCACCACAGGTTTTTCTCTGGGTTGCACAACGAAATCCATAGAAGCTCACAGATTCAGAACTCGAAAAAACTCACTGATTGTGCACGTTTACAAGTAATCAAGAATTCAAGATGTTCCTACTTCCATCCAACCAACTTGCAATCCTAGGCGTGAACGAGATTGGAAATGGCTGAAAATTCATAGGATTGTACGATCCTATGACTATGGTTGATATTTTGACAACCTAGAGCAAAAGAATGTTCTAAAAGCTCTATTAAATTGTGGAGAACAATGGCGAAGATTTGTTGAAGCTTGCAACAAAATGAGTTATTTGTTTCTTTTCTTCATTTTGCTTGTGATACATATGTTTCTGATTCAATAGTTTGATGTGGATACAACTGTTAGAGTTAGCATTATTAACTTCCATAAAGAGGTAACAGCAAGGAGAAATGTAGGGAAAAACAAAAATTTAGGACTAAATTAAACCAAAATATTAGAGTATTCTAACTCCACTAAGTAAAATGTATTGGTCTTTTACTTAGTGGAAATGGTCAGTGAGCTGTCAGTTAACAAACAGTGAGCTGTCAATTCTGTTAGTTTGTTAGAAATTGCTAACTGTAGTCAGTTAGTAACTGTCATGTTTAGGTTCTGTTAGTCCCTCTATATAAAGAGTTGACACAGACCTTTGTAAAACTTGGCTAGATAATTTTCTAATCAATTAAATCAGTTTTACATTTTCTATCAAATTCTATCATGGTATTACAGCTAGGGTGTGATCTGGAACTAACTTTCTTCCTTTTCTTCTTCGTTCTTTTCTTTGATCTCTGTTTTTCCCTCCTCCACCACCTTTTTCTGCTGCTTTGACAACTCCAGCTGCCAAGGGTGGTAGCGGTGGTCCTCCTCCGCCAAACAGTGGAGATGCACCACTGATTCAACCTGCTTCAGTGAATACACACTTCAACCATTCCATTACAGAGAAGCTCGATGCGGTTAACTATCTCTTCTGGAAGTCACAGGTCGAACCTGTGATTCTTCATCACTTCATTCATGATCTTCAAATTCCAGAGCGATTTGCGACGATAGCTGATCGCGATGCAGGTCATGTCACTGAGGCTTATTGCATGTGGGAGCAACAGGATCAATTGTTGCTCTCATGGCTTCAATCCACTATTTCTGCCTCAATGCTTCGCAAATTCATCGGATGCACCAGTTCATGGTTGTTGTTGGATAAAATTCACAAATACTTCCATGAATACACGAAAGCAAAGGCAAGACAGCTTGACACTGATCTTCGTCAGATCTCTCATCAATGTCAATCTGTTTCCGATTTCCTTTCTGCTGTACAAAATATTGTTGATTCTCTGGTTGCAATTGAAGATCTGATCACTGTGAACGAGCATTGTGATAGACCTATTAGGAAGGTATATAAAAGAAGAGGGACTTCGGGGGGTAATAAGGAAGGGCAAATTAGGAATGTGGGGAAAATAGACCAAGTGGGAACAAAAGAAAAGGAGAAACTAGTGGAGGCAGCCATTGAAGTGGAGAGAGAAAGTAATAACAAACAGGACAGGTGGCAGGAGGAGGTTGGGTGAGAGGAGAATAGAGAGGGAGCCATGCACGAATGGGAGGGGGGAATCATTTTGGGGAGGAACATTGTGTTTGAGGTAGAGAGGAATAGCAGGGTTCCTCTGGGTGGTAATATTGTGAGGGTAATTGGCGTGTCAATCTTTTAGTGTCTTCAGTGTAATTTTCAGAGTACCCATTGCTTGTAAGGGGCTCTGTTTTTCGATTCTGTTCTTAAATATTAAAGAGGTACTTCAGTTCCTATCAAATTGGTATTAGAGCTCCCGATCCTGGGAGCTTTATGGTATCGACGAGAATGGACGGAAGACTGGATGCATTGGAGCAATGTGTGGAAGGGATGAGCCATGAATGGCAAGGGCGGCACCAACGCTCGATGGCTGAGCTGAGTGCCCAGTGATAGTCCATCGCATAGCTCACTGCTTTGGTCCGAGAAGGATTTGTGCGTTTGGGACCGGGTATAAGAGATGACAACAAGGAAGAAACAGTAGAGAGCAACCGTGAGCAAGCTCCATAGGAAACTCAGAGGGACGACCGTATGAGGAGGTTGGAGGTCCCTTACTTCACCGGAGAAGATCCTTATGGGTGGGTCTACCGTGCAGAAAGGTACTTCACCATCAACCAAATCACAGAGGCTGAGAAGGTGCGGCAGCATCGGTGTGTTTGGAAGGGAAGGCCCTGAACTGGTTCCAATGGTGGGAGGCAAGGACGGAGCGTGTGACGTGGGGGCTGTTCCGGAAGGCACTTCTGGGGAGGTTCCAAAATTCCTCGTCAGAAAACCCTTACGAGGTGCTGATGAGCCTGTGTCAGATGGATGTCATTTTGGGCGTGGCATTGCTGGCTACTCTAGGAGATGTCAAGGTGAATTGGAGAACCTTGACAATGAAATATGTCATGCAAGGGAAAGCTGTTGAGATTAAGGGAGATCCTAGATTATCAAAAACATAGATTTCTGCGCAAACTGATGAAAGTAATAGAGATAGAAGCTGTATCAGTCCTGTAGGGTATAGAAACTGAAGAAGAAGCATCGATAAAGGAGGCAAAATAAAAACAGCCAGCAACTGAGAAATGAGAGTTGCAGAATGTCTTGGAGGAATTTTCTACAGTTTTTTCCGAACCAGAAGACCTGCCACCCAACAGGGCATTGGACCATAAAAATCCCCATCAAATCTGGTGTAGATCCCATAAATGTGAGACCTTATCGATACCCTCATCTACAGAAAAACGAAATTGAAAAACAGGTGGAAGAAATGCTGAATTCAGGGATTATTAGGCCCAGAAACAGTCCTTATTCCAGTCCAGTCATCTTAGTGAAGAAAAAAGATGGCAGCTGGCGATTTTGCATAGACTACTGAGCGCTAAACAAGGCTACTGCACCAACAAGTTTCCCATCCTACATGTTTAGATCAATCATATAAACCACAACCTACATGTTTTAAGTATCAAAGCAGATTTCCTGGCATATACACATACCTTCTTTGACTCTTCAGATATAAACATTGTTTTCCGCTCAGTACCCATAACTATTCTGTCTTTTGCAAACTCCAACTGCGCAGCTGTTACTTTCTCTGCACCTTCAACTGCAGCTTTAATGGCAGCAACATTTACCAAGTTCGCAAGATCTAATTTAAGGGAATATATAATAGAAAAAGTCATTCAGAAACTTGACGGAGTATAAGATTTGCATTGATAAAGAAGTCATCTGACATAAAAATAATTTATAATTTACCTGCCCCATTAAACCCTGGGGTACCACGAGCAATTGCTTTAACATCTACATCATCAGCTATAGGTTTATCTTGCAGATAGAGTTCCAATATTTCTTGCCGACCTCGCACATCTGGATTTGGTACAACAATCTGGTATGGGGAATTTGTTAGTCTATGTATCTTCAATATATTATGTGGGCATTTACTCCAGTACTTATTGTTTGATAATTAAACACATTTTAAAATATTTATTCTGAAATTAACAATCAAAAAATGCCTGACAACTCCCTTGAGTACAAAACATATAAAGGTTACCATAGCAATACCCATATTATATAGGAAATTAACTTGCACATTCAGGATTGTAGTTAAATATTTTATATTTTATAACAAATGCTTATTGTAAGGTTCCTTAATGGGTGTTTTAATTTTTATATTTGGACAAACATAAGCAGAGCATATTATATCCTACAAAGCCAAACCCGAACCTGATCATAGAATGCTTGAGCTTTGATCTGTCATATTGTCACAAGGCTTCTTGAAGAGCGAAAAAAAAATACAAAATGAAACATAGAACTGCCTCACAATCAAGTGAAATCTACTCCAAAGGAAAGCCCACAAACCCAAAAATTGGAACAAGGAGCAAAAGCATGTGCCAGTCTCATACCATGCCCAACAGAGGAACTTCTCTACAACAGCTACTAACTGCCATATTAGGGTTTAGAGTTCAGACCACTCGAGAAAATTTAGAGAGAATTTCTGAAAATTTTATTTAATGAGTAAAATTATAATGCTCTGATACAAAGGGAGTATTTATACAGGGAAATCCTAACTAACTTGTAACTAATCTGAGAACTACAAGCAACTAACTAACTGAAATCAGCTAGCTAAAGATTACATCGAGATGGGACCCAAGCTAACTTATGACAGCTATCACTTAGAGAGAGTAATATACTCAACCCCCTGGCATGCACAAGCTCAAGGTGGTGAGCAGTGGAAAGTGCTCAAACTACTTTGAGCTTGGACTGAAGATGCAGGAACTGAGTGGCAGAAAGAGGCTTAGTAAGCTAGTCAGCCCAGAAATCTTGAGCAGGGCTGTCATAAATGCAAAGTTGCTTGGCCATGCACCGATTGTGACAATCAGAACTTTGGCATCTCCATCTACCATTTATTGTTTATACATATTTTTATTTAATTATCCTTTTCCTTCTCTTTGCATAAATTCAGCAATGTCTTTCAGTGTGCATCTTTCAAGCAATGATTCTTCCTCAGCCATGCAACTTTCCAACTAGCTCTTCTGGTTGTGCATCATTCCAACCATCTTTGCTGAGTTACTTTCAGTAATTCATCTGGCATATAGCCTCTCCTAAGAATCTCTGGCATCATCATTTATCAACAATGACAACAACAAAAGTTTTATCCCAGTAAGTGAGGTTGGTTACATGGATCACATAATGTCATTAGACTTTATTAAAGACCAAATCCTCAAAGATACTCTTCTACATGAAATCCTGTTAACAACCTCCTCTAACGTCTTTCTTAGTTTCCATCTCCATTTACACAAGACTAACAACCATGAAATCTACTCCCCTCAATGGTGCTTTGATAGGGGCATGCATATTATATGGTGCTTAAGCTCCACGTCAAGTAGCATGACATGCTCGATGGAGTTTTTAAGAGGCTTGGTTCTCCCCCCTTAACTATTTTAAGGGAGGATTCCCCAAGTGCTTGGTTGCTTATCATTGGTATCCAAGCTGGTTGTGTCTCGGAAAGGACTACCTATAGAGGAATTGATCAGAATGGCTGATTGAAGTGTTGTAAAGTGCATCCACCGAAACATGGAATCTCAAGAGTGGTGCTATGATAAGGACTTGGGTATTCTAAGGTGCCAAAGTCCTATATCGAGTAGTATGGGATGCTCAGTGGAGTATTTAAGTGGCTTGGTTCACCTTCCTTAACAGCTAGCTTTTAAGGGAGATTTCCACAAGTGCTTGGGTGCTTATCATGCTTCCAATGGCCTTCTTTGTTCATGTCCAAACTACCTTAACCAATTTTCCGCCATTTTTTTCCTCAATCAATGTCACAAATATCTCCTCATACAATATTTTCAATACCACATTCATCTTAATATTCTCACTTCCGCTACTCTCACCTTTTGTCCTTTTAAAGCCAAAAATTAACTACCAGAGAATAGTTGAATGTATAGCAATAGGATAAAATTTCCCTTTGAGCTTAGTATGTACTTGTGATCGCAAACAACTCTCAATGCCCTTCTCCATTTTAACCATTTCAGGGATCATATTCCATATTATATGCTTAATAGCATCCTATGATTATAAATAAATCAGCACGTGTGTGGTACAAGACACAGTTTCTATGTATTGTAATATGGTATCAGAAGTATCCTAGGGTTCGATCCTCCCTTTTTCTTTCCTTCTTGCAGTGGGTGCCTCTTTCTGAGAGCACACAGTGCCCCTACCCACCGGGCAGCATTTTTGGTTGTTGCTGTGCAACTTTTTCTATAGCGCAACCCCGAGAACGGAACCGCCACCCTCCAGCGTCCCTTTGTCTGTCCAAGTCCCGTGGCTATTCAACCTCTAACACGCTTCCACACGCCACCCCTCTCCAGGGCATGGATTTCACGCGCTCATACCAAATCGGCAAGTGACCATCTTTCCGACAAGACCACTCGCCAATGGCGCTTCCACCAGCCTCGCCTCCTTTTGGCGACCCTCCACCCACAGTTTTCCGACACCACTGCACTCCAACAACCCCTCTAGCTACTGCTCCTTCACACTAGTAGCCAAACAGCGGTGTGACCCTCGTTTTATGGTAAAAAGCAAACGCCAGCAAACCCAACACCGCCGACCGACAAACTCCCCATTGTGCTCCTTCTCCTCCGTCGAACTTCTTTGGGTTGTGTTTGGCCCCGTTTAGCTGCTGTTTAGCCACAGTTAGGTTCTGTTTGGCCTTGTTTCGCTGTGTTTCATGGCCCATAACGGTAGCTCTGGCAACCCCACTTCATTAACCAATGAGTCGCTGATCCCTTGTGAAAAATTGAATAGGACAGCCAACTACAACCCCAGGGCCACACTTGCCCCACCTGCGGATGTGACTATTTCCACTTCTAATTATACAGATTTTCTTCGATTTCGAGCAGCGAAGCAACCTACCTCACCTGTTACTATCTTGGCTCAGTCTGGTAATCCTGTAGCCTGTCTCCCAATCCTCTGCCCTTGGCACTTGGATACTTGATTTTGGTGCCTCTAATCACATGACTAGTAACCAATCCCATACTCAATTGTCTTTTCCGGATTCATTGACTTCTATTACTCTTGCGGAGGGTTCTCAAATTAAAGTTTGTGGCATTGATCAAACTCGTCCACTACCTAACCTTTCTTTAGATTCTGTTTTGTTTGTTCCAGGTTGTCCTTTCAACTTAATTTCTATCAGCAAGCCCATCCGCTCACTAAACGTTTTTGTTCTTTTTGTTAATAGTTCTATTCTTGTTTAGGATCGACATACTGGACGAACGATTGGAATAGGACATGAGTCACGACGATTGTATCAACTTTCACCATCGGTTGCCCATGTCTGCGTCTCCACTGCCTCCTCATATGTAGCTCATCAAACATCTTGGTCATCCCAGTTTGGACAAATTGTGTCTTTTGGTTGCTAGTCTCTCTACTCTTAAGTCATTACAATGTGAGTCATGTCAATTAGGAAAACATGTTCATCACTCTTATAGTCCTTGTTTCAATAAAACTGTCGCATCATCTTTTTCTTTAGTTCATTATGATATTTGAGGTCCTAGTCAAGTATGTTCCTCTTTAGGATTTTACTATTTTGTCACTTTTATTGAGGACTTTTCTCGTTGTACTTTGGGTTTTCTTACTGAAATCAATCCGATGTTTTTCTTTCTTTCAAACTTTCTCACATGAAATTCAAAATCAGTTTGGGGCATCTATTATTTTTTTGCGTATTGATAATGCCCGTGAATACATATCTTCCAAATTTCACTCTTTTCTTACCTCACAAGGAATTGTACATCAAACATAATGTGCCCACAAACCACAGCAAAACGGTGTTGCTGAACAAAAATAATTGTATTATATATATAAGCAAAGATACAGTACAAGGAGTACTGCAAAAACTTACATCCTAGCATGAACAAAAATAGAACCTAGGTGGCTTGAAGCATGAAAAACATGAAAAAAGCCAACTAAGTTCTTACTTAAGACTAGGTCAGCAAAAGAAATAAAAACCATCCTAAGCCCTCCCCTGGAAACCAAAACATTCCTTCAGGTTACTAGACCAATAATGAAAAGGAAAATCAAATCCTATCTCCAAATTTTTAAGCCAGGACCAGCAGAAAAATAGAGTATCCTCCAACAGCTTCTGGCCATTGAAAACTTCGTTGTGGAAGACGATTCGATTCCTATGGTGCCAAGAACTCCAAGTCAGGGCAATCCACCAAATCTGCCACCTAAGTAACCCATTTCCTTTTAAATGGCAGAAGGAATGTTGGCGAAAGTGTTCTTTTGTAACATCCAAGTACACCCCTACAATGTTGACCCATGACCTTGACTCCCACCATATTGGCAATATGCTAGGGCAGGTGAAGAAAAGGTTAGATGCGTCCTCCTCACGACTTCTACAAAAAGGACATGAAGCATCAATGATTTCCATGTTTCTCCTTAAATTCCGCTTCGTAGGTAATCTATCCTTCCATAACCTCCAAGTGAAGCATGTGGCTTTAGAAGGGAATTTTATCTTCCATAAAACCTTGAACAACTCATCTTGGTGTTGTCTTGAGTCTCCCCTATGGAGTAGTCTATAAGCACTCGCCACTGAATACATCCCATTTGGTGCCCCTGTCCATAACCAGAAATCTGGTTGGTGAACTTGTACCACCAAACTCTGAATGTCCTCCATAAATTTGGCCATCATCTCGATTTCACCTTCCATGAATAGTCTCCTCCATCAAAGCTGCCATTCCCAACTGCTCTGAACTAAAGATCCCAATTCTTGAATGTATTGCTGTTGCTGATTTGAGTTTTGGAATAATCTAGGGTATTTGACTTTCAAAGGTACTCTATCCTCCATCCACCCATCTTCCCAAAAAAGGACTTTGGATCCGCATCCAACCTGCCACCTAAAACCACTATGGAACCATCCATCCCCACCAAGCTGATTACATACAAGACTTAGGTCTTTCCACAAAGGGATTCTCTAATTGATCTCCTTGTCACGTCCAGATTCCTCCATCCTCCATATTTTGACTGCAATAATTGTGCCCACAATTCATTAGGATTATGGAATAAGTTCCATCTCCATTTTCCAAGCAGAGCTAGATTAAAACTCACTAAGTCCTTCATACCCAGCCCACCGTTTTCCTTCAATAAACAAACTGATTCCCACTTCACCCAAGGTATCTTCTTCTGTTCGCTACTACCACCCCCACCCCCCAAGAACCTCCTTTGTATCCTCTCCAGTTTAGTCACAACTTTCTTCGGCACCCTGAAAAAAGAAAACGATGGGAATCGAGTTAAGGACGGATTTTACCAAGGTCACCCTTCAATCCATTAAACCCATCTCGGGCAGAATCTCATCTTCCTCATCATGTATGTAAGAAACTCCCAACTTACCGAGTCATAAGCCTTTTCGTAATCCACTTTAAAGATCAAACAACTCTTATTATACCTCTTTGCCTCCTCCACTACCTCATTTGCCATCATCACACTATGTATTAATTGGTGTCCTTCTATGAAGGCGGATTGGCGATCGTCAATGATGAATGGCATCACCTTCTTCAGTCTTGTAGCCAGCACCTTGGAGACTATTTTATACATGCATCCAAGTAAAGAGATAGGTCTGAATTCTGATAGGCTTTGGGGATCTTGAACCTTGGGAATCAAGGCTAAGAAGGAAGCATTCCCACCCTTTGGGAAGATTCCATTAACATAGAACTCATCCAAGAAGTGGAGTATTTCAGGCTTTATCACGTACCATAATTCCTTGATAAATTTGAAATTTAAACCATCCAGGCCAAGGCTCTTGTTGCTGCCACAACTCCAAACAGCGTCTCTCACTTCAGAGGCAATGAACCGGGCTACCAAGGCATCATTATGTTGCTGATCAAGAGCTCTAAATTCAACCCCGTCAAGTTTCGGCCTATCTATGACTGTTTCTGCAAATTGCCTTTTGAAAAACAACCTAATTTCCTCTTTCACCCTATTTGGCTCCTCTATCCAAGTCCCATCAATCATTAGCCCTCTCACCATATTTCTTCTCCGTTGCCAATTAACTATCAAGTGAAAAAAACATGAGTTGCAGTTCCCCTCCATGATCCATTTAGACCTAGCTTTTTGTCTCAATAAGGATGGATTTGATTTTGCTGCTACCCACAACTCTTGTAATTGTTTTCTCCTTGTAACTTCTTCATCATTCAGCTGGCTGTCCTCAGCTTCTACCTCGACCTTGTTGAGCTCCATTTCTATCTTCCTCAGCTTTTGTTGAATGTCTCCAAACTGTGCAGTGTTCCAGACTTTCATTTTCTGTTTGAGATTCTTGATCTTTTCTTTTAGAATATATCCACCCCAGCCAGGACCCAAGTTTGAATTCCACGCGTCAGTAACTACATGTTATCTGATTAATCGCATGCCCTCATTTGTCCTCTATAACAAGATTCCATACTCCATTTTGTACCCTCAAGAAGATCTCTACCTTGTTCCCCTCCGTGTCTTGGCTTCACTTGCTTTGTTCATGACCTTACTCCAAATCTCTTAAATGTGTTTTTCTTGGTTACTCTCACCTTCAAAAAAGATATCGTTGTTTTTGCCCTACACTTTAAATTGTATATGGTTTCTGTTGACAACGTTGCTCCTTTACATGCTCCACCAGTATTTCCAAATCCGGCTCCAATTGTTGTCCCTACTCCACCTGTTGTTCCAAACCTAGCAATTGTCGTTGCTCCACCACCACTTATTATCTAACACGCGACGGTTGCAACTTGCTCTAGCGGCTCCACCTATTAATCCCGCAACATCATGTCCTGCTCCAGACGTCCCTCAAACAACATCTCCTGCATGAGTTTCCCATTGTGATATGCAAAGGTATTCGGTCCTCATCCTAACCCTTTATATGTTTGTACTCTTCATTGCGACCAACTATCTCCTTCCTCATCTTTGAATTTTGTCTATTCCTAAGTCTACAAGTGAAGCTATATGTGATCCCCGTTGGCATATTAATCCCGCAACATCATGTCCTGCTCCAGACGTCCCTCAAACAACATCTCCTGCATGAGTTTCCCATTGTGATATGCAAAGGTATTTGGTCCTCATCCTAACCCTTTATATGTTTGTACTCTTCATTGCGACCAACTATCTCCTTCCTCATCTTTGAATTTTGTCTATTCCTAAGTCTACAAGTGAAGCTATATGTGATCCCCGTTGGCAACAGGTGATGTTTAGATGAAATGGCTGCTTTACAAGCCATTGGGAGCTGGTTCCCTTGCCTCCCAAGAAGACTATTGTTGGTTGTCACTGGGTTTATAAAGTGAAGGGTGGATTGGATGGCAATATTGACCGATTCAAAGCTCGCTTGGTGGCTAAGGCTATACTCACATCTTTGGCATCGACTATGGGGACACCTTTTCCTCTTCGGCAAAAATTACATTTCATCGTTTGTTTCTTGCCATAGATGTCATTCTCCATTGGCTGCTTCACCAGCTAGATATTAAAAATTCCTTCCTGCATGGTGAGTTACAAGAAGAGGTTTACATGGATCAGTCCCCCTGGTTTTACTGCTTTTGGTGGATCTCACCTTGTCTGTTGCCTTCAACGCTCTCTCTACGGCCTAAAGTAGTCTCCTCATGCCTGGTTTGGCTGTTTTAGTTCTGCCATATTTCAATTTCGTATGACTCGAGAAGATATCAACTTTAATAGCATATACCCATCTACAACCAACTACCTTCTTCCAAGGAGGAAGAGGAACCAGCTCCCATGTACCACTATGTTCAAAAGCCTGCATTTCAACAATCATGGCTTGTTGCCATTGAGGTTGATCAAGTGCTTCAAGAACATTTTTGGGGAAAGAGAAGATAAAGAGTAAACGAACGAGAAATGTGAAGAAGATAAACGATAACTTAGATAAATAGGATAAGGATTTCGAGTAGACCGAATAACTTTCCTAAGAGAAATGAGCCAACTTGAGTCATCATCACCATGAGGAGGTGATGATAAGAAAAGGATGTCATAGGGGAAGCTAATAGAGAAGGACATGAACCAGAAGACTCTTCATGTAATGTTGGATCAGTTCCTAGTGTCCTATGTTAGGATATCATAAGAGGTGGTGAAAATAACTCAATTGGACTATTGGTTGGAGGGTGAGACTGAGCTTCTTCTTGGTTGGAGTTCTCACAGATAGGAAATACTATTGGGCTGAAGGATGGGATAGGTAAATCATGTTGTATTGAGTTAATATCTTGCTTGGAGGATGAGAAGAAAGGAGTTTCATCAAAGAAGGAAACATCAGCAGACATGTAGTACCAACTAATTTCTGGTGAATAACATTGATGCCCTTTTTGAAGGCGATGGTACCCAAGAAAAACACCTTTGATTGCCCTTGCAGAGAGCTTATAAGGACCTGGAGAAACAAAACAAGTTCAACCGAAGATAAAAGGAGGAATATTATACAAGGATTCACTTGGAGAGATCATGGAAATGGAATTTTATTATCAAGTGTTGAAGAGGGCATTCTAGTTACTAAAAAACAAGCAGTGAGAACAGCATCCCCCCAATGGTGAACAGGGACATTTGCATAAAACAATAAGGTGCATGTTGTCTCAACCAAATGTCTATTTTTTCTTTCTATTATTCCATTTTGTTGTAGTGTACGAGGACAAGTGGATTGATGTAAGATGCCCTGCGAAGAAAAATACTCTTTAGATTCTTGCTTCGGAGGATTTTAGGGATTTTGCCAAATTGGTTCTTTTTTTTTTTTTATCAGCAAAAATAATAATATATATAATTAATAGTAAAACATTACAAGGAGTAATAACAGGGGATCTGAGCAAAATAAGACCTATGGCAGCCTAATTCAAGGGAGAACCTGAATTAAGCTGCCAGGGGTCTGGCTGGATCAGTTCTTTCTTTTCTTCTCTGCCTGATCCAAGTTCCTAACACTGGTATCAGAGCTCCAATCCTGGGGCTTTGTGAGGTGAATGAGATCGAAGAAGATGGAGGCCAGAATCGAAGCACTGGAACGCTCAATGGAGGAATCGCGTGAAACCAACCAATTGAACTGGGTTGCGATCGAGACCCGGTTGAGTTCGATGGAAGAATTGCTGCAGAGACTAGCCACGACGCTGGAGAAATCGGAAATTGAGGAAACGGCACATGCGAAAGGGCCGAAAGGGAGGAATAAGGAAAGATGGAGAAGGAAGGGTGCGTCAATGGAGGCAGATTGAGCTACCGATGTTCGCTGGGGAAGATCCTTTGGGCTGGGTATCTCAAATTGAGAGATATTTTCACCTTCAAGGGGTGGGTGAGGAAGAGAGTAGATACAATTCTGGTGGCTATGGAAGGTGAGGCCTTGGCTTGGTTCCAGTGGTGTGAATCTTGGAATGCTTCAAAATCTTGGTAGGGATTTAAGCTAGCAGTTGTTCAAAGGTTTCAAGGGATGAATATGGCAAATCCTTTTCAAGCATTGTTGGCATTAAAGCAAGAGGATACTGTGCAGAATTACATTAGGCATTTTGAGAAGCATGTAGGAGCAGGCAAGGGGCTGGATGAAATCTTTCTAAAGGAAGTTTTCTTAAAGGGTTTGAAGGAGGATATTGGGATAGAAGTTAGGGTGCATGAACCCAAGTCACTGGTCTTGGCTTAGAAATTTGGAGGATAGCTTTCCTTTTCCTTTCCACTTTTGGTCTACTACTATGGGGGAGGCTTTTGTAATCAGGGGAGGGAAGGTCTAAGATGTATTCTTTTGTTTGTTGACCTAGTCTTAAGTCAGAATTTAGGTGGCTTTTTTCATGCTTTCATGTTTTAAGCCCCCTACGTTCTGTTTTTGCTGTACTAGGTTATATGATTTGCAGTACTTCTTGTAATGCAGACATTTCTTCATATATATTTATATAATTATTTTTGCTGGCCAAAAAAAAAAAATGAAAGCAAGACAAGTGGAGGAAAAAATTAGGGTGCTGGAAAATATGCCAAGAATCAGTAAAGGGTCTCAAACAATTCAGAAGTCTAGTTTCTTGGGTTCAAGAAATGGGAAAGAGTGGCAGCAGGACAGTGGTAAATGAGGGGAGACAGTAGGGGGAGCTAATAGTAAGGACAGTGAATCTGTCCAAACTATGGGTGCAGAAGATAATGGCTGGCAAGGTAGAAGAACCGTCCATAGATTGTCACCAGAAGCAGTGAATAAGAAATGAGGAAGGTGTGTGTTTTACATGTGAAGAGAAGTATCATCCAACACATGTGTGCCAGACCAAGCAGCTGAGGTTGATGATTATGGAAGAAGAAGATGAAGAAGATCCTTGCTGAAAAATACAGTTTTTTCTTCACCAGGACCATGGGGACAAGGTCCATCTTGAAGGGGAGGGTATTGATAGGAGTAGGAGGTAGGATAGTGTAAAATAGGAAAGTTGTTAGCTGCTGTTATCTGTTAGCTGTTAGTAACTACCTATTAGTTAGTAATTCAGTTAGTAGTTAATAACAGATTATAAATAGACCATTAGCAGTAGAGTGGAGGAAGGAGAGTATATTGTAAGGAGGCTGTGATTCCTCGAAAATCACATTGTAACAAGCTGGAGCTAGTCTCCAAGATCCAATAGATTCATTCAGTTCTTTCTTTTCTTCTCTGCCTGATCCCAGTTCCTAACAGATTCACACTAACATTTGTAATTTACTGAGACCAAGAACCATTTTCTTTAACTTTGAAAAATTTGGATGACCCAAGCAATCATGAAAAAGTTTAGGAGATGAAGCAGCAACACAGGACATAGAAGAACTTGTTTCCAGATAGTAGAATCCTCTTGACTCATGTCCTACACTAATCAGTCTACTCGTACCACGTTCTTGTATAATAAACGAATCAAATTGAAAGGACAATTCGGAACAAAGAGAACAGACTCCAAATGTAAGGAGGGAGACAATGAGATTTGACCAACTCCTTTGGGTGCAACTTTAGAACCATCTGCTAAGAGAGCTGTGGACAACAACGTTTACCAAAAAGTCCTTTTTTGTTCCCATGTCTTCTTCGTCAGGTAGACACCATTACAGAGGATTAGGAACTGCTTCTTTATCTCATTGTAGTCCCTCATTTGTTTCCTTATTTAATTAAATAGTCTTATAATATTATTAGACTTAGGCTTTACTAGTAATATTGAGGAAATTAGGTTTTATTTTCCCTTGAATCTGTGAATGGTACATGGGAGATATATATAGAATGCAGAGGACAGAAATAAGAGCAATGATCTAGCCTAGAAATCAGGGGAATTGATCTCCCTATTAAATGTTAATTCTAAATATGGTAAAGACAGAAATGACAGCTAATAATAATTATGTACATAAATCCTAATGAGCTGTACAAACAGAATCTGTTGACCTTCAACACTCCCCCTCAATCGGGATGGTAGATATCTATCATACCCAGATTGGATCTGATATTCTCGTATACATTCCTTGGTAGAGCTTTTGTTAGAATGTCCGCTGTCTGCTGGCATGATGGAACATGATTGACACTTATAATCTTATGATCAATTTTCTCCTTAATGAAATGTCTATCGATCTCCACATGCTTTGTTCTATCATGATGAACTGGATTCTTTGTAATGCTTATAGCAGCCTTGTTATCACAAAATATCCTCATTGTGTAGTTGGTAGGAATTCTGATTCCATTTAACATTCGCTTGAGCCATATTGCTTCACAAATACCGTGTGCCATAGCTCTGAATTCTGCTTCTGCACTACTCCTAGCCACAACAGATTGTTTCTTACTTCTCCATGTTACCATGTTTCCCCATACAAATGTGCAATATCCTATAGTTGATTTCCTGTCAGATAGACATCCTGCCCAATCTGATTCAGTATAGACTTCAATACCTCTGTTTGAGTTCTTCTGGAAATAGAGTCCTCGGCTTGGTGTACCTTTAAGGTATTGGAGGATTCTATTCACATTTCTCATGTCAGTTTCAGTTGGGTTTGACATAGAACGACTAGCCATAGTTACAGCAAAGCCAATGTAGTTTTCCAACTAGACTTTGATATCTATCTTTGCCAGCTGCTACACTCTCCTCTTCCCTCCTTTTGACTGGTTCTATTGGAGTATAGGCTGCTTTACATCCAAGCATCCCCATTTCTTGGAGTAAATCCAGAGTGTACTTCCTTTGAGAAACAGAAATACAATTCTTTGTCCGAGCAATTTCCATCCCTAGAAAATACTTAAGCTGGCCTAGATCCTTGACTTCAAATTCCTTGGCTAGAAGATTCTTCAGATGATTTATTTGATCATCATTGTCTCCTGTAATTGCAATATCATCTACATAGACAATAAACAAAGTTATCTTTCCATCCACAGCATGTTTAACAAACATAGTATGGTCTGTTTGGCATTGGGCAAAACCATCTTTCTTGACAACTTTTGCTAGCCTGTCAAACCACGCCCTTGGAGATTGTTTGAGGCCATATAGAGATTTACGAAGCCTGCACACCATGTTTGAGGTGCTGGGTGATTCAAGTCCTGGAGGTATTTGCATATATACCTCCTCTTCTAACTCCCCATTTAGAAAAGCATTCTTTATATCTAGTTAGTGTAGAGGCCAATCTAGATTTACTGCTAGAGATAATAGGACCCGAACAGAATTGAGTTTAGCAACAGGTGCAAATGTCTCTTCATAATCTACTCCATATGATTGTGTAAATCCCTTTGCAACCAACCGAGCCTTATACCTGTTTATACTGCCATCAGCATTGCATTTAATTGTGAATATCCATTTACATCCCACTATTGTCTTCCCTTTTGGAATAGTGGTGACTTCCCATGTGCCATTTTTTACAAGTGCTTGAACTTCTTCTGTTACAGCTGCTGCCCATTCGGGTCTTTGTAGTGCCTCTTGAATATTTCTTGGAATTTTTACACTATCAATAGCTGCTACAAAGGACCTGTAATTTTGTGACAAATTTCCATAGGAGACATATCTCTCAATAGGGTGTTGAGTACAAGTTCTCACCCCTTTTCTATTAGCAATAGGTATATCTGTATCTGCAGTATTTATATCAACAGGTTCAGGGTTAGGAAGAGTATTACCTGTGGGAACTTCATCTACTGGAGCCTGGTTGGATTCATGGTTTTGCATTGGAGTTGTGTTTGACTCTACATCCTTCCTTATCTTATAAACCTTCCAGTTATCTTCTCGTGTTTCTGGGCCGTGGTTCTGTTGGGATGTAGTTGAAACTTTAACTACATCCTATTCAGTTTCTGCTCCAATTTCTGTCTCAACTCCTACTACATCATGTTCAGTTTCTGCTGCAGGTTCTGTCACAACCTCAGTTGACCTTTCAGCTGGTTTAGATACAGGTTCAGCTATTTGAGTGTTATGGTTCTGGTCTGGTAAGGTTTGTGCAGGTTTTTGCAGAAGTGGGCAGGTTCGATTATCTCTAGAGCCAAATGTTGGTATTCTGAGTTTTCAGTTGGATAGGTGTTTGGTTGCTCCCACTAAATGCCAACTTTGGGGTAATAGGGCTGATTCTCAAAGGTTACATCCATAGTGTGGTAAAAAAATTTAGTGTGGGGAGAGTAGCATCTGTATCCTTTTTGATGAGGAGAGTAACCCAGAAATATGCATTTGATGGATTTGGGGTCCAATTTGCTACGGTGAGGATTTAGGTTGTGGACAAAGGCTGAACATCCAAAGATTTTAAATGGAATGGAAGAAAATATTTTGCTGGTTGGGAAGAAGGTTTGAAGTGTGGAGAAGGGGATCTTAAGGTCAAGGATACGGGAAGGCATTCTATTTATGAGGTAAGTTGCTGAAAGGACGGCTTCTCCCCAAAATTGTTTTGGAACATTGGAGGCTAGCATGATTGATCTAGTCACTTCCAGAAGGTGTCTATTCTTCCGTTCCGCAACCCCATTCTGTTAGGGGGTGTCCACACAAGAACTTTGGTGAACAATTCCAACCTTTTGAAGATAGGAATTTAGAGCAAGGTTGTAATATTCACGACCATTGTCCGTTCTGAGTACCTGAATGCTGCTTTGAAATTGTGTTTGCACCATATTGTGAAATATTTCAAATATTTTGCCTACTTCTGATTTTTTCTTCATTAGAAACACCCAAGTGACGTGTGTGATCATCAATAAAGGTGACAAACCATCTTGAGCTAGTAATGCTATGAACTCGTGATGGTCCCCATACATCACTATGAATTAGTGAGAAAGGCTTGGATGGTTGATAGGGTTGGGATGGGTAAAGGCTGCAAGTATGTTTAGACAATTGACAGATTTTACACTGAATATGTTTATTGTTTTTATTGAATAATGAGGGAAACATCTTTTCCAAGTACATGAAATTTGGGTGGCCTAATCTATAGTGCCACAACATGACAAAATTATTATTGCTTGGAACTGCTGCTGATACATAAGAATGGTTCTTGAGTTCTTCTGGTTTTTCAACTTGAAGGATGTAGAGTCCAGCACACTCTTCAGCATTGCCAATCGTCTTTCCCGACTCCAAAATATGAAATTCACACAGGTTTGGGAAGAATTTAGTAACACATTTCAAATCTCTTGTAATCTTGCTAATGGACAGCAAGTTACAATCACGTTTGGGCACATACAGAACTGATTCAAGTGTAATATTTTGTGAAATAATGATGGATCCTTTACCCATGACCTTAGAATGAGTCCCATCAGCTATCCGGACAGTGTAGTTATAGGGACATAAAGAATAACTACTAAACAAAGTAAAATCTCCAGTCATGTGATCTGAAGCTCCTGAGTCAATGATCCATGACTTTGTTCTTTCTTTACTAGTGTTTAGGGCATAATTACCTTTTTGAGCCACTACAGCAGTACCACCTTTTTCTGCAGTTACCATTGACTGTTGAAGCAGTTTTTGAAGAGCCTCCATTTGTTCTTTGCTGAATGGAGATGAATTAGAATTTACCTCAACTTGTTGATGGTTAAAGACCGTGTTGCCTTTGCCATCCTTGCTTTTGAACTGCCTAGCTTCTGAAGGTTTTCCATGAATGATCCAGCATGTTTCCTTGGTGTGGCCTAGCCTCTTGCAATGATCACTCCAGGGGCAGTTTTTCTTTTGTGGTGCTCGAGGCTGGTTTCCTCTTGCTGCAATTGCCGAGCTCTCAATGGATGTTCCCAGCATGAGTTTCCTCCTGCTTTCCTCCCTTCTCACTTCTAAGAAGACTTCCCGAATTTTGGGAAGTGGTTTGGTTCCAAGGATCCTTCCACGAACTTCATCAAGATTCTTGTTTAGTCTCAATAGAAATTTCTAAATTCTATCTTTTTCCACCAGCTCCTTATACTTCTTCTTGTCTTCTGTACAGCACCATGAAACTTCTTCATATATGTCCAGCTGCTGCCAATGTCTGTAGGGTATGTTAAAATACTCAGTAACAGAGGACTCTCCCTGTCGAAGGTCATGGAGTATGCTTTTTATCTCAAAAACAGCAGATGTGTTGTCCACATTTGAGTACGTTTCCTTCACAGCATCCCATATATCTTTTCAGTGTCATAGAACATGCAATTTTCACCAATTTCATTTGTCATGGTGTTGAGTAGCCATGACATTACTTGATTGTTCTCAAGTTGCCATTTTTGAACATTTGCATCCCCTTTCTTAGGATACTCTGAATCTCCTGTGATGTAGCATTCCCTTCCTTTTCCTTGAAGAAAGATCTTGACTGATCTTACCCATTAGGTATAGTTCTGACCATTCAGTTTATGGCCAGTGATGAGGTGAGTAAGCCCATCGTGTGAACTGGTCGGAAATGATTCAGTCTCCACCATGAGCGATTCATCAAAATTTAGGTTTTCCATGGCTTGGCAGCACTATGTTTAGGGATGGTTCAGATCGAGCTCTAATACCATGCGGAAATTAGGTTTTATTTTCCCTGGAATCTGTGAATGGTACATGGGAGATATATATAGAATGCAGAGGACAGAAATAAGAGCAATGATCTAGCCTAGAAATCAGGGGAATTAATCTCCCTATTAAATGCTAATTCTAAATATGGTAAAGACAGAAATGACAGCTAATAATAATTATGTATATAAATCCTAATGAGCTGTACAAACAGAATCTGTTGATCTTCAACAAATATTACATTAGTGTTACCAGACCTAATTATTAGTACAAATAGGAGTGTAGTACCATTATTGTTAGTATTTTGCATCACACCATAACACATCATATCAATCAGTCTAATAGACCATTATTATTGGGAACCTCATTTGTCCCTTTTCTTCATTCCCCACCTAAACACAAATAACTTCATCACACATTAAGAGATTAAGAAAACCACATTACAACAGTATTATAGATTAAGACTTACAATCATCATTCTTTCTAATTATATTATTTCTCTTAATATTTTCATCTATTGGGGGGGAAAAAAATAGGACTTACATGCCGATCAAATCTGCCAGGCCTCGTTAAAGCTGGGTCAAGAATATCAGGCAAGTTTGTTGCAGCCATCAATATTATTCCCTACAAGATAAAATAATGAATCAATTTCTAAAACCAGAGGAACGAATTGCACTCCAAACTGTTCAAGGATACCTCATTCTGCTCAAACCCATCCATTTCAACAAGTAGCTGATGCAATGTTTTCTTTGTGTGGCCCTCCCATTGTTTTCTTGTTGATCCAACAGCATCAATTTCATCAATAAAAATAATACAAGGAGCCTACAGAAAGATGAAAGGGAAATACATATCCATAATCAGAAATAAATAAAGGACCCATGCGGTATAGAGCAAAACCAGAATAACAAACAATTTAGGGATACCATTGTCAAAAATAAACAAACCTTCTTTTTGGCTGCTTGAAATAAGGATCTAACACGTCGAGCACCAACTCCAACAAACCTGAGCATGAAAGAAAAGTGATATGAAAATGAACATCCCCAACAGCAAACATATCACAACATGCCTTAATGTGACACTAGTTGCTACAGTATATGTCAGCATGCAAAATAGGCCCATCCAAGAGATGACATTAGGGATGACAATTCTATCCCAACCCTATGGGTAACCACAATGGGTATGGTAAATACTTGCTCAATGGGGATGGGCTGAGACAAGGCCAAGAATTTACCCGCAAAATTTAATGGGGGTGGGTTCTCTTAGATTCTTTAGAATGTGAGTTTGGGTCTAACTCAACCACAAAGCTAACTAAAGGGGTGAGGGTTGTCCCTCACTTATATACTCTATCTTGGCTTTATCTTTAGTCGATGTGGGACTTGGGTTTTTCCCAATACACCCCCTCATGCCTAACACTTTTGAGCTTGGTGGGTGGATAACATGTTGGGTGGCCCTTTGAATGAATTCTTGGATATACGCTGATATCATCTTAGATTCTTCAGAATGCAAGTTTGGGCCTAACTTAACCCCAAAAGCTAGCTCAAGGGGTGAGGATTGTCCCTCACTTATATACTCTATCTTAGCTTTATCTTTAGCCGATGTGGAACTTGGGTTTTTCCCAATAGGTTCAAGTATGAATATATAGGTATCAATCAGATATAGAGATGGGGATCAAAGTTGCTACCTATCAAGATATGATATGATAGAGATTTAGAATATATGATTTTGTTATAGGCTAAAATATGTTTCCAGTCCCTATAAATATGAAAAAGTTTGGTTTTCGTCCGTGTGAAATTTTTGGTCTGCTTTTTGTCCTCATATTTTATACATGTGTCATTTTTTGGCTCAGAGCAAGGTTCAATAAATATGGAAAAGTTCTTCTACCCGCCACCTCACTCACCCTCTTCCTAAACCCTAGCCTGGCCGAACCACCAACACCACCACATCAATTTGACCCAAACCTCCCCGCCCCTATCCACCAACAACTCTGACGCACCACCTAGCCAACGCCGACAACATCTGCGATGCACCACCACCTATCCCCGAATCCAACCAACAACTTGTGGCCCCTAACTTTACGGAAACCCATGGGCCACCACCTCCGACCAAACACCGCACGCCCTCATCACCATCAAAACTCCACCACTATAGCCCACCTCAACCCAAACACCTAAGCACCCAAATCAAAACCCTTGTGCCACCCTTCATCCTCACCTTGTTTGGCATCAGAATAGCACCCCAAGTGCCGCGGTGAAGCCCAATGAGTGCAGCAAAGCCTCTGGCATCGCCATGATTGGAGATTTCTGATTTGGGGGCTAGGGATTTCAAATTTGGGGGTGGGGATTTCTGATTTGGGAGTTAGGATTTGGCTTGGCTACTTAGAGATGGTGGACTATTTGGTTGGAGGTGACGGCTGTTTGGTTCAGGTGTGGTAGTGATGGTGGTTCAGGTGTCGTGGTGATGGTGGTGGCTTGCTTTTTCATATTTATTTACAATTTGTGGCAGTTAAAAAATGCCAAAAACTATATTATTGTATTTTTATTTTTTTATACAATTTCTGGCGGCTTTTAACCCCATAATTCGTATTTTAAATTTTAAAATTAAAAGTAATGCCATTTAAGATCGGATATAATCGAACCTGGCTCCGAGCCAAAAAATGACACATTTATAAAATATGAGGACAAAAAGTAGACCAAAAATTTCACAGGGACGGAAACCAAATTTTTCCATATTTATAGGGACTGGAAACATAATTTAGCCTTTTGTTATAATATGGTAAAGATTAAGATATAATTATGTTTATGATACGGTAAAGATTAACAGATATGATAGCTTATTTCTAGGAAAGTAGGAACTTTTATCTTATCTAGTAGGATTATATCTGTAAGATTTAGATTAGATTTTGATTAATTTTTTCCTTTATACTAGCTTATCTTTTTGTATCTATATATACGCACAGTCTTTGAGTCAATGAATAAGAAGAGTGAAATACACAGATTTTCAGTTATGCCCTTTAATCTCAACACTACCTGCACAAGTATGGAGATGGGTACAGGTATTTTTTTCAAACATGAGTATGGGGACATGAACTATAGTATCATACTCAACTCTACCAATTGTCATCCCTAGATGACATGAAAACATTTTAGCATCTAAGCTACCAAGGTAGAGTGCTACACCAATCACGCAGAAATAAGAAATTATAGAATGTTAACAACTCATCATTCTGCTTCATGTAGTTTGCATGTTTCAATTATTTGGATTTATTCCCTAGCAATAAATATCATAAGAGGTCAATTCCTTAGAGTTTAGCAAAAAAATGGGGACCCTTGAAGATACTAACTTTTTTTCATATTCTTGAACAAATTGAAAGAAAAAGAAAATGAAAACAGAAAGTGGTTCTGAATTTTTATTTCCAAAATATGAAAGTTACATAAAGCTATGTACAAAGAGGTATATATAACCTCTTGATCTGATGTTAATCTACTAACTGAAAAATAACAGGAAAACCTCTAACTGAATATAACGGAACTGACAGCTGCACTGACAATTGTACAGGGAGAGGTACAACAAGTGCTAACTACAGTCTAATTACAGAGGGGTGCCGTTAGCAAAAGCTAACAGCACTTACATGTTCTAATACAACCCCTCAAACTCAAGGAGAAAAGTTTTTAGAAGAAATACTTTTCACATTGAGTTTGTTCTTGAGAAAGTCAAATCTGGTAGGAGAAAGTGGCTTGGTAAGAACATCAGCCCATTGATCCAGGGCAGGAATATGCACAATAGACAGCTGCTTGGCCAGAATTTTCTCTCAAACAAAGAACACATCTATTTCCATATGCTTGGTGCGGCTATGAAACACTGGATTGTGAGCAATAGAAACAGCACTCTGATTATCACAAAAAATAGTAGGAGTAGTGAAAGAAACTTTCAACTTAGTGAGAAGGGCATGAATCCAGGTCAATTCAGTGGAAGTTTGAGCTAAACTTCTGTATTCAGCTTCAGTACTAGACCTTGCTGTAACTTTCTGCTTGCGAGACCACCAAGAGATTAAATTGGAGCCAAGAAAAACAGCAGAATCAGAAGTAGACCTTCTGTCATCAACATCAGATGCCCAGTCAGTATCACAAGAGGCATAAAGAACTAGAGGCTGCTGATATCAGCAGACCTGAACAAAAGCCCATGACCTAAAGTTCCCTTAAGATACCTTAAAATCCTCTTAACTGCTGCCCAATGAGACTCAAGAGGAGCAGCCATAAACTGACAAACCTTATTTATTGCACAACTGATTTCTGGTCAAGTGAAAGTAGCATATTGTAAGGCACCCACCAATGACCTGAACAAAGTAGGATCAGGGAATACATCAGCACCATGTTTAGATAGCTTACAGTTAGAAATCATAGGAGAAGAGATGGAGTGATCTTCTGCCATGTTGGTTTTATGCAGCAAATCCCTAATGTATTTGCTTTCGGTCATGAGAATGGAGCTGTTGGACAGATGCTTAACCTCAATGCCCAAGAAATAATCCAAATGCCCGAGCTGCTTGAGTGAAAACACATGATTAAGTCTAGTGGTGAATTAGAACATTAGAGCTGCCAGTAATTATAATATCATCTACATAAACAAGTAGATAAACAGTGTGTGACTGATGGGTGTAAATAAAAAGGGAAGAGTCACATTTGCTCCCTATGAACCCAAACTGAAGTAGAGTGGCCTTTAATCTGTCAAACCACTACCCTGGAGCTTGCTTCAACCCATAAAGTGCCTTGTTAAGCTTGCAGAACAAGGTTTTATCTGCATTTTCAAATCCTGGTGGCTTTGTCATGTATACAGGTTCTTCAAGTAAGCCATTTAGGAAAGCATTGTTTACACCAAGTTGAAATAACTCCAACCCATGAGAAAGAGCAAGAGTGAGAACAATTCTAATGGTTACAGGTTTGATTACAGGTGAGAAAGTCTCATGAAAATCAAAACCCTGCACTTGGTGGAAGCCGTTAGCAACTACCCTGGCTTTAAATTTATTAACAGACCCATCTGCATTTTCTTTAACCCTGAAAACCCACTTGCACCCGACAGCATTCCTGTTAGCAGGTAGAACAACCAACTCCCATGTATTATTTTTTAACAAAGCATCATATTCTTGTTTCATAGCAGCAAGCCAAGCTGAATCTACCAATGCCGGTTTCACATTTTTTGGTTCAAAATGAACAAGAAACAGGGAAGGATGTAGTCTGGAATTATGAAGACCAGACTTGGACCTAGTTTGCATGGGATGAGTATTAGCAGGAACAGAACTAGGTGCAGAAGCAGATTCAGAAGAGGAATCAGTCACAACAATATTTTCAAAGGAACTATGTTGTATAGACCCTGATTCAACAGTGGTGACAGATTGAGAAACAGATGGAAAAACAATAGTACTAGTACCAGAAATAAGAGAAAACCCAGGAGGAATACTGGGAGCAGGAAAAGCATGAGACGAGGAGGGCTGAGGCTGTATAGAAGTAGACAACTGAGAAGGTGGAGACCGATTTGGATTTAGACTGAAATATGAATCAAAATGTTTTTTCAGAACTAGAACATATTGAAAAAATTTCAGAATAGGGAAACCTCACCTCATTGAACAAAACATCCTTAGATATGTAAACTCTACATGAAGGAGACAAACATTTGTAACCCTTATGAGAATTCGAGTACCCTAAAAACAAAGATTTTTGAGACCTGAAATTCAGCTTGTGAGTATTGTAAGGTTTTAGAAGAGGAAAACAAGCACAACCAACGGTTTTAAGGAACTTAAAATCAGGACTCTTTTGAAAAAGAGTGGTAAAAGGAATGTCAAAGTTGAGAGAGGCAGTACTAGGAAGCCTATTGATTAGGTAGACAGCTGTACTGAAAGCATAATCCCAAAACTGCAGAAGTAAAGAAGCTTGATGCAACAAGGTAAGACCTAAATCCACTATGTGTCTATGTTTTCTCTCAACCACACCATTTTGATGATGAGTGTGAGGACAAATGAGTCTATGAGAGATACCATAGGAGGATAAAAGCGTGGAAAAAGTCCTGTACTCACCCCCCCCCCCAAAAAAAAAAAAAAAAAAATCAGACTGAACACTTTTTATTTTAGTGCTGAGTTGCAATTCAACTTGGGTTTTGAAAACTTGTAAAACAGGTGGTTTCAGCTTTGGTTTTTATGGGAAAAATCCAAGTAAACCTGGAAAAAGCATTAATGAAAGACACATAGTATTTATAACCAGCAAAGGAGGTTAAATGAGAAGGTCCCCACAAATCAGTAAATATACGTTCCAAAGGAGAAATAAGTGGAAGTGGAGGGAGAGGAGGGTAATCTATGAGATTTACTCATACAACAAGATGCACAAAAATCTGACATCTTTTATTAGACTGAAATATTACAATGATTGAGAACAAGTCTCAGTACATGACCATTGAGATGGCCTAACCTATTGTGCCAAACATTGACATTACAAGGAAAGGAAACATCAGATTTTACATTTGCTGAGGAATCAGCTGAAGTAGAGAAAAGCTGAGGAGAAATATCTTAAAGCTTGAGATTGTGAAAGTAATAAAGACCATCAGCTCCAACTGATCCTTGAAGCAAGACTTTACTTGTTTCCTGAGATTTTACAAGACAAATGTGAGGATGAAACTCAAAGAAAACATAATTATCCTTGACAAATTTACTGACACTTAACAAATTTTTTGAAATGGAAGGAACATGCAGTAATTTTTGTAATTTAAAGGTGAAGTGACCATCATTAGGAGAAATAAAAGAAGAGGTACCAGCACCATAGATACCTAATCCTTCACCATTGCCAATGAATATTTGATCAGGGCCATCAAAGTGATTAAACTGTTTGATAGGCTGAGATTCTCCAGTGACATGGAAGCTGGCTCCAGAATCTGGAATCCAGGTGGAGTGATCAGCACCAAACCCAGGAGAGGCAGTATTTGTAAGCATAGCACTAGGCTGATTAGGGACAGAGGCTGCATGTTTCAAATTAGGATTAACCCAAGTATTAGAGGACCTAGATGATCCAAATGAATAATGAATAGACTGAGAAGTGGCAGGATCAAAAAGGCTAAAGATTCATGAGGCTGAAAGTGTATATCAATTCTGAAATGACACACATTGGCTGTGTGCCCATATTTGAGACAGATTTGGCACTGAAAGTTGGCAAATTTGCCACTGCCGCGTTCTCTCCCAGCCCCTGTACTGCCACGGCCATAGTTATTTGACCCTCTGAAATTCCCAGAATTACCAGCCCTATGTGAATTGGAAGGTGAGTATCCTTGAGTATAGTTCAAGGAAGGAGAACTCAACAGTTGAGTTTCTTTATTATACCAATTCAAACTCGTCTCATGACCATATAATAAGGCTTCAGTTTCAGCAATTGATGGGGTTCTTTTCTTGCCCATAATCACTGTGATAACAGATGCATAATCTGAAGGAAGCCCTTCCAAAATAGCATCAACATACTCCTCATGGCGAACTGGAACACCTACATCGACAAGCTCATCCACAAAACCTTTAATTTTTCTCAGATATTCATCCATAGACCTGTCAAAAAGAGAGACTGCACGCACGGCAGTTCTTAATTGTCGAGCCCTGGCCTAGGTATGAAGACTAAAGTGTTCATCGATCTTTTCCCAGACCTTTCTTGATGCATTTTCTAAGTTTACTTGGATTTATCTTCTCAAAAACAAGTCTGAAACGTCAGATGTTTTAAAAAATTTAAAGCTATGGCAGAATTACAGTTTAATTCTAAAATCAAAAGTCTTCAAACTGATTGGGGAGGGGAATTTAGACCATTAACATCCTTTTTGGCTGACTGGTATTCAGCACAGACTGATTTGCCCCCACACCCATCATCAAAATGGTGTTGTAGAAAGAAAACACAGACATATAGTTTAGTTAGGTTTTACCTTACTTCATCATGCTTCTTTACCTCTAAAGTTTTGGGATTCTGCTTTTTGCATAGCTGTCAACTTGATAAATAGATTACAGCATCCCTTAAGTTTGAAATACCTTATCATGTGCTGTTTCAAAAAGTAAGGTATTACATTTAACTGCTCTCAAACAGAGAGAAGTATGAGAGGTAGAGAGAGAAACTTTAGTGAGAGAAACAGCGGGTGGGTTAGAGTGAATAGCCAATCACGTTTCCATGAGAGGGGTAGGGGGAGGTCCAGGGTTAATTTTAACGGTCACTATGATGGATATGGGTGCAATCAGAACCACCTCTGGGCTGGACGTGGTGGAAAATTGGAAAAGTGGAGAGATGCTAATAATGTGTCCTCCTTTTACTTTACTCGTTTTCCCGAAGACATGAACGAAAGGGGTTTATGGGCTGAATTTAAGAGATGGGGTGATGTCCGGGAGGTTTTTATTGCGAGAAATAGACACATGAATGGGCGCAGATATGGCTTCGTTCGTTTCAAGGGGGTTGATAATGTTTCTAGATTAGAGAGGCAGCTGGACAACATGATAGTGGGAGGTCTCAAGCTTCACGTTAATCTCCCTAAACATGATAGGGAGAGGAAGACGGGTGTGAGACCACATACCAATGACACATCCTTGAAGGCGAATAAGGAGGTTAATGAGCAGGTTAAGGATAAAGGTAAAGCCAAGATCAGTGTGGAACATGAGGAGATGGAGGCTGAACAAAAATATATACCGTATTCCAAAATTCTGTTCTTTGTGGTTAATCCGGATATTCCTCCTCGATATCTCATAGAGGAGGACAGTGTTGCTGATCGAGTCAGTCCTGAATTTGAGGCTTAGGAAGTTCAGGACCAAACTTTGCTTGTTTGGCTCCAGTCTACACTTTCCAATTCTGTTCTTTCACGGGTTCTTGGATCCAACCATTCCTATCAGGTCTGGAAAAAGATCCATGAACACTTCAGTCTTCATACCAAGTCCAGGGCTCGACAATTAAGAACTGCCATGCGTGCAGTCTCTCTTTCTGATGGGTCTATGGATGAATATCTGAGAAAAATTAAAGGTTTTGTTGATGAGCTTGCTGGCGTAGGTGTTCTAGTTCGCCACGAGGAGTATGTTAATGCTATTCTGGAAGAACTTCCTTCAAATTATGCATCTGTTATCACAGTTATTGAAGGCAAGAAAAGAACTCCATCAATTGCTGAAATTGATGGCCTTATTATATGGTCATAAGATGTGTCTAAATCGGTATAATAAAGAAACTCAGTTGTTGAGTTCTCCTTCCTTGAACTATACTCAAGGATACTCACCTTCCAATTCACATAGGGCTGGTAATTCTGGGAATTTCAGATGATCAAATAACTATGGCCGTGGCAGTACAAGGGCTGGCAGAGGATGTGGCAGTGGCAAATTTGCCAACTTTCAGTGCAAAATTTGTCTTAAATATGGGCACATTGCCAATGTGTGTCATTTCAGGACTGATACACACTTCCAGCCTCATGAATCTTTAGTTTTTTTTTTATCCTGCCACTTCTCAGCCTATTCTTTATACTTTTGGTTCATCCAAGTCTTCTAACACTTGGGTTAATCCTAATTTGAAACCTGCAGCCTTTGTCTCTAATCAGCCTAGTGCTATGCTTACAAATACTGTCTCTCCTGGGTGTGGTGCTGATCACTCCTCCTGGATTCCAGATTCTGGAGTCAGCTTCCATGTCACTGAGAATCTCAGCATATCAAACAGTTTAATCACTTTGATGGTCCTGATCAAATATTCATTGGCAATGGCGAAGGATTAGGTATCTATGGTGCTGGTACCTCTTCTTTTATTTCTCCTAATGATAGTCACTTCACCTTTAAATTACAAAAATTACTGCATGTTCCTTCCATCTCAAAAAATTTGTTAAGTGTCAGTAAGTTTGCCAAATATAATTCTGTTTTCTTTGAGTTTCATCCTCACATTTGTCTTGTAAAATCTCAGGAAACAAGTAAAGTCTTGCTTCAAGGATCAGTTGGAGCTAATGGCCTCTATTACTTTCATAATCTCAAGCTTCAGGATATTTCTCCTCAGCTTTTATCCACTTCTGCTGATTCCTCAAAAAATATAAAATCTGATGTTTCCTTTCCTTTTAATGTCAATGTTTGGCACAATAGGTTAGGCCATCCCAATGGTCATGTAATGAGACTTCTTCTCAATCATTGTAGTATTTCATAGTCTAATAAAAATATTTCAGATTTTTGTTCATCTTGTTGTATGGGTAAATCTCATAGGTTACCCTCCTCTCCCTCCACTTATTCTCCTTTAGAACTTATATTTACTGATTTGTGGGGACCTTCTCATTTAAACTCCTTTGTTTATAAGTACTATGTGTCTTTCATTGGTGCTTTTTCCAAATTTACTTGGATTTTTCCCATAAAAACCAAAGCTGAAACCATCTCTGTTTTTCAGGATTTCAAAACTCAAGTTGAATTGCAACTTAGCACCAAAATTAAAAATGTTCAATCTGATTGTTGGGGGGGGTGTGAATATAGGCCTTTTTCCACTCTTTTATCATCCTATGGTATTTCTCATAGACTTATATGTCCTCACACTCATCATCAAAATGGTGTGGTTGAAAGAAAACATAGACACATAGTCGATTTGGTTCTTAACTTACTACATCATGCTTCCTTACCCCTGCAGTTTTGGGATTATGCTTTCAATACAGCTGTCTATCTAATCAATAGGCTTCCTACTGCCTCTCTTAACTTTGACATTCCTCTTACCACTCTTTTTCACAAAAGTCCTGATTTTAATTTCCTTAAAACCTTTGGTTGTGCTTTTGGGGTACTCTATTCTCATAGAAGTTACAAATGTTTGTCTCCTTCTAGTAGAATTTACATATCTAAGGATGTTTTGTTCAATGAGGTGAGGTTTCCCTATTCTGAAATCTTTCCTAAATGTTCTAGTTTAGAAAAACATTTTGATTCATATTTCAGTCTAACTCCAAATCTGTCTCCACCTGCTGGGTTGTCTACTTCTATACAACCTCAGCCCTCCTCATCTCATTCTCTTCCTCCTCCCAGTGTTCCCCCATGGTTTTCTCCTATTTCTGGTACCAATCCTACTGTTTTTTCCTCTGTTTCTCAACCTGTCACCACTATTGAATCTGGGTCTGTGCAGAATAGTTCCTCTGAAAATATTGTTGTGACTGATTCCTCTTCTGAATCTGCTTCTGTACCAAGTTTTGTTCCTGTTAACAGTCATCCCATGCAAACTAGGTCCAAGTCTGGTCTGCATAATCCCAGACTACATCCTTCCCTTTTTCTAGTTCATTCTGAACCAAAAAATGTGAAACAGGCATTGGCAGATTCAGCTTGGCTTGCTGCCATGAAACAAGAATATGATGCTTTGTTAAAAAATAATACATGGGAGTTGGTTGTTCTACCTGCTAACAGAAAAGTTGTTGGGTGCAAGTGGGTTTTCAGAGTTAAAGAAAATGCTGATGGTTCTGTCAATAAATTTAAACCAGGTTAGTTGCTAAGGGCTTCCACCAAGTACAGGGTTTTGATTTTCATGAGACTTCCTCACCTGTAATCAAACCTGTAACCATTAGAATAGTTCTCACTCTTGCTCTTTCTCATGGGTGGGAGTTATTTCAACTTGATGTAAACAATGCTTTCCTAAATCGCTTACTTGAAGAGTCTGTATACATGACACAACCACCAGGTTTTGAAAATGCAGATAAAACCTTGGTCTGCAAGCTTAACAAGGCACTTTATGGGTTAAAACAAGCTCCAAGGCAGTGGTTTGACAGATTAAAGTCCACTCTACTTCAGTTTGGGTTCATAGGGAGCAAATGTGACACTTCCCTTTTTATTTACACCCATCAATCACACACTGTTTATCTACTGGTTTATGTAGATGATATTATAATTACTGGAAGCTCTAATGTCCTAATTCAGCAGCTCACCACTAGACTTAATCATGTGTTTTCACTCAAGCAACTCGGGCATTTGGATTATTTCTTGGGTATTGAGGTTAAGCATCTGTCCAACAGCTCCATTCTCATGACCCAAAGCAAATACATTTGTGATTTGCTGCATAAAACCAACATGGCAGAAGCTCACTCCATCTCTTCTCCCATGGTTTCTAACTGTGAGCTATCTAAACATGGTGCTAATATATTTCCGAATCCTACTTTGTCCAGGTCAGTGGTGGGTGCCTTACAATATGTCACTCTCACTAGACCAGAAATCAGTTTTGCAGTAAATAAGGTTTGCCAGTTTATGGCTGCTCCTCTTGAGTCTCATTGGGCAGCAATTAAGAGGATTTTAAGGTATCTTAAGGGAACTGTGGGTCATGGGCTTCTGTTCAGGTCTGCTGATATCAGTCAACCTCTAGTTCTTCATGCCTTTTGTGATGCTGACTGGGCATCTGATGTGGATGACAGAAGGTCTACATCTGGTTCTGCTGTTTTTCTTGGCTCCAATTTAATCTCTTGGTGGTCTCGCAAGCAGAAAGTTACAGCAAGTTCTAGCACTGAAGCTGAATACAGAAGTTTAGCTCAAACTTCCACAGAATTGACCTGGATTCATGCCCTTCTCACTGAGTTAAAAGTTTCTTTCACTACTCCTATTTTTTGTGATAATCAGAGTGCTGTTTCTATTGCTCACAATCCAGTGTTTCATAGTTGCACCAAGCATATGGAAATAGATGTTTTCTTTGTTCGAGAGAAAATTCAGGCCAAGCAGCTATCTATTGTGCATATCCCTGCTCTGGATCAATGGGCTGTTCTCAAGAACAAACTCAATGTGAAAAATATTTCTTCTGAAAATTTTTCCCTCGAGTTTGACGGGTGTATTAGAACATGCAAGTGCTGTTAGCTTTTGCTAATAGCACCCCTCTGTAATAAGGCTATAGTTAGCACTTTGCTTATTGTACCTCTCTCTACACAGCTGTCAGTTAGTTAGTGGTATTCAGAAACACTTTTCTGTTTTCTCTTTCTCTTTCGTTCATTTTGTTCAACACAGCAGGAGGAATGGGTTGAATGGGAGGAGGAATTGCAGAATGATCCTCAAGTGTATGAGGTGTATAAGTGACTATATTTTTTTTTTTGATCAGCAAAATTAAATATATATATATATATATGTATATAAAAGCAGTACCAGGAGTACTGCTAAGGTACAAAATAGGGGGATCTGCTCATAACTTTGATGGATTTGGAATCAAAGCCAGCGAAGTTATGAGAGATCGCTAAAAAAGAAAAAGAAACCTAAAAACATGTAGGTAAACCCCTCCCCAAATATACAAAACACAGCCTCAAGTTGCTAGACCAAAAGTGAAAAGGGATATCAAATCCATCCTCTAGGTTCCTCAGCCAAGACCAGCAATAGAAGATGCCATCTTCCAACAGTTTGTGACTGTTGAAAGGTTGATTGTGAAAGAGGATTTGGTTTCTATGTTTCCAAATACACCATGTTAGAACCGCCCACCACGTTAGCCACCTGGTTAGAAGTTTCCCCCTTAAGAAGCAAAAAGAGGATTGTCTGAAATGCTCCTTTGGGTTACAAGAATAAGCCCCTTTGATGCCTACCCAGTCCCATGATTCCCACCACAAAGGTAAAATAGAAGGGCAGCAAAAGAATAAATGAGATGCATGTTCCTCAGCAATTTTGCAAAGAGG
>PYAF01002272.1:71080-85992 GCA_007407185.1 Glycine tomentella
TTTCTGAAGCCAGATTCTACCCTCCCACCATTTTCATGTAGATGTTGTTTGTCCATTATCACTGCTTTTCCTTTCATAGCTGCAATGCGACCTTCTCTTTCATGCTTTGGTATATTTGCGTGTAGTTTCATCCCTCCTATCATTATATTATCCAGAGCTCTTTCGAGGTTTAAGATATTTTTTACGCCTTTGAACCTCAAAACCGTACCTTCTTCCTTCTCTGTTTCTGTTTTTTGCAATAAAAACTTCCCTAACGTCCCCCCATTTCTTGAAAATATACCACAACTCCTCCTCTCCAATATCCTCCGGAAAACGAGTAAAGTAGAAGGAGGAAACATCGTCATGATTTCTCCAATTGAGAGTTCTTCTAGCTCCGCCGCGTGCCGTCGCCGGAACCGCAGAGTGATGTCTGTACCTATCCCCATGAAACCTATGGCCAGGAGGGTATCTCTCTCTACCCTCCCCTAAGTATCTCTCTCGGTCTCGCTCTCTCTCTCTCTCTCTCTCTCTCTCATCTGGAGATACCAGGGTTCCTATCAGATGTGTTATTTTTTATCTTAGCTCTCAGATGATGTGTGCATTAAAGCTGCTTATTTTGATGTTAAGAACCTGATTACATTATGCTTCAAGCTTTTAATGTATGTGTATAAGTGACTATTAACTAGAACAGTGGAGAAATCAGGGTATGCTATCAAAGGAGGCAGATTATACTACAAAGACAGGTTGGTATTGGCCAGAAATTCCTCTAGAATTCCTGTAATCTTAAAAGAGCTGCATGATTCTCCTGTGGGGGGCCATTCAGGGTTCTTTAGAACACTGAAAAGAGTGGCTGTAGTGTTTTGGCATGGAATGAAGAAGGTTGTGAGGCAATATGTGGCTGAGTGTGAGGTCTGTCAGAGAAATAAGGCTAGTACATTAGCTCCAGCAGGGTTATTACAGCCTTTACCTATTCCTAATAAGGTCTGGGCTGATATATCTTTGGATTTCATTGGCAGCTTACCTAAAACTCAAGGTAAGCATACTATTTTGGTAATAGTAGACAGATTTACTAAGTATGCTCACTTCCTAGTTTTGAGCCATCCTTTTACTGCCAAAGAGGTTGCTAATGTATTCATTAAAGAAGTGGTCAGGTTGCATGGATTTCCCACTTATATAGTCTCTGATAGAGACAGATTGTTTATGAGCCAGTTCTGGAAGGAATTATTCAGACAAGCAGGGACACAGCTGAAGATGAGCACTGCATACCATCCTCGGACTGATGGGCAGACAGAAGTGGTGAATAGATGTTTGGAAGCCTACTTAAGGTGTTTAACTGGAACTAAACCAAAGCAGTGGCCTGCTCACTTGGCTTTGGCTGAATTCTGTTTAATACTAACTATAATATTTCAGCAAAGATGTCTCCTTTCAAAGCTTTATATGGGCAGGAGCCTCCCTTGTTAATCAAGGGAGCTGATATTCCTTCTAAATTAGAAGAAATAAATCAGCTGAGCAAGGACAGAGATGAATTGCTCCAGGAACTAAAGATGAATTTGTTAAAGGCTCAAGATCAAATGAAGAAATATGCAAATAAGCATAGGAGGGAAGTAGAGTTTCAGCTAGGAGATTGGGCATTCTTGAAGTTGCAGCCTTACAGGATGAAATCTTCGGCAAAGAAACCAAATGAGAAGCTAAGTCCAAGATTTTAGGGGCCTTATAAAATAATTCGGAAGGTGGGAGAAGTGGCTTATAGGCTGGAGTTGCCTAAAGACAGTAGAATTCATCCTGTATTCCACATTTCTTTACTCAAGAAAGCAATTAAATATACTTGTTCTCCTCAACCTACCTAAGGCTCTGAATGAGAACTGGAAACTACAAGTGCAAGCTGAGAAGGTTATGCAAAGAAGGACTACAGAGGGGGGCAGCAAGAAGTGCTTATTAAATGGCAAGGTCTGCCGCATCATGAAGATAGCTGGGAGAGTCTGGAAGAAATCAGCACTGTATTTCCTCAATTGGACCTTGGGGACAAGGTCCATCTTGAAGGGGGGTATTGATAGAAGCAATAGATGGGGGCAGGTGTATAATAGGAGAAAAATCAATTAGCAGTTAGTGGGTCTGTTATTGTTAGCGGGTAACTGACAGTTAGTTTAAGTAACTGTCAGTTAGTTGATGGAGGGAAAGGGTTATAAATAGATTAGAAAGAGAGGGAAAAGGGGTTTTTGGAGGGAAATTACTGGGAGTGTAGTGTACTCGAATTCACCTGTAATACTGGAGCTAACAGCTTCATTTGTTGAATAAGAATTCTGTTCATTCCTCATCTCTGGTCCAGTTCCTATCAGGGCTCTTCAATACTTGACTATTACCAGACCTATCAGTTTCTCAGTAAATAAAGTCTGTCAGTTTATGACTAATCCATCAGAATCTCACTGGATAGCAGTAAAGAGAATTTTAAGGTACTTAAAGGGCACTGTTCTTCATGGTCTGCATCTAAAGCCTGCTGCCTCAGGCCAGCCCTACACTCTGAGGGCTCTCTGTGATGCAGACGGCTTCAAATATTGATGATAGAAGATCCACTTCAGGTGCTGCAATCTATTTTGGCTCAAATCTCATCTCCTGGTGGTACCACAAACAGCAAGTGGTTGCTAGGTCTAGCACAGAGGCAGAATACCGCAGTCTGGCTCAAACCACTGCTGAAATATCTTGGATTCAAACTCTGTTGACTGAACTCCAAGTTCCCTTTTGCACTCCCATCATATTTTGCGAACAATCAAAGTGTTGCGGCCATTGCTTATAATCCTGTTCTCCATGCCAGAACGAAGCATATGGAGATAGATATCTATTTTGTTAGGGAAAAAGTTTTGACTAAACAGCTTATTGTACATCATATTCCTGCCATTGACCAATGGGCAGATGCTTTGACTAAACCCCTATCTCCTACTAGGTTCAGTTTTATGAGGACCAAACTCAATGTGATTGAATCTGTTTCAAAGACTCAACCACCTTGAGTTTGAAGGGGGCTATTAGAGTAGTAGAAAGGGAGGTGCAGTATTCAACTGCACACTCACTTAACTATGACAGTTACCAAGTTAGTTCTTAGTTAGTTATGAGAGTTACCAAGTTAGTTCTTAGTTATGACAGTTACCAAGTTAGTTAAGCGTCAGTGTTAGTTAAGAGTTTGTTAGAAGGTGAGTTAGTAATAACTAACTGTTCTAGAACTCTATATATACTTCTCTTTGTAACAGAAATCAGTTTCCCAATCATTTTTTTTTTTGATCGGCAAAGATAAATATATTATATATATGAAAAGAAGTACAAGAAGTACTGAAGGATAAAGAAGAGGCAAGCAGTACTGAAAGATAAATATATTATATATATAATTCATTAGTTTCCCAATCATAATAACTCTCATCTTCATCTTCAGTTCTGTTAAAAACTCTTTTAAGAACTGACACGGATTGAGACTTAAAGTTGGTAACAGTATGTTCCCATTAGGATAACGATAATAAAATACATTTAGTAATCAATAACAGAAAAGCATAAACATATTCTGTATTACAATTAACAACTGTATTCTCATTATCAAGGTTGAAATACAAAAGCATTCTTTGTGTGTTATTATTTTCAAAATAACTAATGAATTATAATGTACCCACATTACATTACAGCATAACTGTGCAATATCTTGTTTCTGATCTCAAGACTGTATATAACATGTGCTCAATGCTCAAATTTAAGCTTTGAAAAGATAGAAAGTGAAAGACTTACATCTCCTCAAATTCAGAGCCTGCTCGATAGAAAAACGGAACACTAGCTTCTCCAGCAATAGCCTTCAAGGTCCCATATAAAGCAAACACTATTAGATCATAACAATCATAAATTTCAATAGATTAACTCAAAAGGTTGATGTCAATAATGTAGGATTTTAGATACAGTCACAGATCAGAAGAATTGTGCAAAGTGTAAGAAAATATCAAAGTGAGAGACAAGAACCAAAGTCCATTTATATCCTTCCTTGAACTTCCTAATAGAATGTAGCATATAACAGTGTAGTGTGGCATATTGAGAATGATAACAAATCCCAGAAGCATATGGAAGAAGACCAATAGGTTCTAAATTGTATAATACAATAACTTCGTAAAAACTGTAAAAAAGTGTCTGACAAGACAGAAACTAACTGACCTTGGCTAGCAGAGTTTTTCCAGTTCCAGGTGCTCCTGTCAAAAGAATCCCCTGAAAAGAGGAACACTTTAGCCACACTTGATGAACAAAATATAACCAATACAGAAAAAAAAAAAAAAAAAGGGTATGATATCTTATTATAAGACAAGCAAATTCATCAGCATAGCATACAAGAAAAATGTATACAGAATATTATGATGACCAAAACATAACATGTTTGTTACTGTGAACAACAAAATTTGCATATGGAGAAGGATTCAAGAGAATCAGTTCATTAGATGGAAAATTAGTTCTTCCTACTAAGAAATAAGAATAAGAAGTCTATATACGGAAAATAGAAATATGAAGGGGAAAAAAGCTGTCAGGAAAAAAAAGAAAAAAAATGATAAATTAACCTCTTCAGACCTTTGGCAACTTTCCTCCAAGGCGTGTAAACTTAGATGGATTTTTTAGGTACTCCACAACTTCCTCAAGTTCTTGCTTTGCATCATCACAACCTTTCACATCCTTAAAGGTTTTTACATTCTGCAAGGAAAGAAAGTGTGATAGAGAAAGATTAAGAAAAGAGAACGCATAAGATGTGGAAGAACTTTTGGTTTACTGTATATTCTACACAAGGCTGATACAACAAATAAGGAAACTTGAAATGACTGACTAATTATAATGTCAGATGTCTTTTCAGAAATTAAGGGGTGGTAAAAAATTTCAACTTTATCGTTGACTGATTCACAAAATTGCACGTAAAGGCCTAATTAGCTATAATTATTTTATTTAGATAAAGAAAGGTATGAAGGCATAATATATATCATGTCAGTGTTCATTAATCTATTCCACCTAGAATCTTCTCATCCAAATATTCACTAGCAATCAAACTTCTAGCTTATCAAAATTTAAGCTATTGAATCACAGAAACATTCAAGAGATACAGAATAATCTATTTTCCAGACTGTTATAGAAATCTGAGTACAGAAGTAAGAACCGATTAACAAGTTAACCTTTTCAGGCATCACTTCCTTATTTAGCTCCTTTGGGGCATAGGAAGAACTTGATCCAACTCCTGAAGGTCCAATCCCACCCAAGCTTCCAATGTATTTTTGAAGTGCAGCAGCACCCATAAACCTGAAAGGATGTGTAGTAGCCATACAAGTATATACATGAGAAAGAGGGAGAAAGGGAAACTAAAGACTCATACCAGACCAAACCCACAGCTACAGTGAACAAAATAGTTGAGATAAGCTCTTGCGCAAAACGTGATTTATTTGATACTTTTGGATCAACCTAAAGGAGGAAACAGCTTCATGAGATTCTGAGAACAACTAAACAAAAAGAATCTGAAAAACTAAACAATTTAATTCCACAATATTTAAAAATTATAACCAATAAAAGCACAAAGCATAGAGAAAGCCTTTTACAATAAATTTTACCATAACCACATGTAGTGGCTGCTTGTCAGATATTCCAGGGCTAAGAAAAGTTTCATCTGAGTTACCCAATGCACGCTGCTTCAAATCTTGCAACTGAAAAATATGTTTACCATCAGTCGCCCATGATATAACACAAGTAAAATATGACCTAAAAAAGTCAAAAGGCTGTTATTATGATCAAAAGAAAGTTTGTGTACAAAAGGAAGAATTGCAATCAAGGAGGACAAGAATCATCTGTTACAGTCCATTATAAACCTATCATGGGTTTAAAGACAAAAAGGAAGTGCCAAATAACTCAAGACCCAGAAACGTATGTGAGAGAAATACAGCCCAAAAAGTTGTATTTAAGTACATAAGAAGTATCCAAATCTTTTATGCAAAAAAAAAAAAAAAAAAAAAAAAAAAAAAAAAACACCAAAGTCTCTTCCCTACTAGGTGGGTCAATTATATGATCAAGCAATGCCATTGTGTTATGTCATGAAACAAATCCTCAAAAAGTCTACTTAGATTTTAGATCTAATTTTGTTTCAAGAGTTCATCTACAATCTTTCTTGGTTTCCCCTTATCATCAACTACAAGACTATCTTGCATCTACTGATTCTAGTCCATTTTTCATAGTGAGGCTTCTATTGTCTTCTCACATGGCCAACCAACCTCCAGTTTCAACAAGATTCTATGATCTTCTCCTCAATAGATGCTACCACTATGTTCTCTTAATGCATTCATTCCTTAACCTATCATGTCTTGTATGTCTAGTTATCCACCAAAACATCCACATCTCTGCAACACTCTTACTTATGCTCTTGTGGGCTCTTTACTGCCCTACATTTAGTACCATACAGCATCACAGGCCCTATGGTTGTGTGGTAAAATTTCTATTTAAGCTAAGAAAGCACCTTTCGATCACAAATAACGCTCGACACATTTCTAAATTTCAATCCATCCAATTTTGAATCTTATGGCATACATCTCTGACAATTTGCTCCATCATCTTGATTGATAGTGTCATGAACCAATTATACCAAAAGCTTAAGCTATTAGGTGAAAACACATATGGATGGCTTTTATACTGTTATATAACATCTCTAATAAAGTGAGCAAAGATAGTTAAATCTCACTACTTGTGGAATGGTATAATCTCCAATATCCATGTCCAATATATTCTAGATATTTTTTCACTTAATCCGAAACCATATGCTTCCAAAGATTTCTCCATAGTTCTAGTTTTACCATTAATCCCCCCTCCCCTCCCCTTCAATGACTCTCTGTTGGGAAAAACTCAAGTCTCACATCGCCGAGAGATAAGGCCAAGATAGACTATATATGTGAAGGGCAACCTTCACCCTATGAGCTAGCTTTTGGGGTTGAGTTAAGTTCAAACCCACATTATAAGACTCTCCCACTAGAAATACATCATCCTCCAAAAGTATGCATAAAGGCAGTACCTCTAGGATATGCTAAGTGTGCAAGTTCAAAACTTAAGTTTAAGAACTTAGAATCATAATAGTCAATAAATCAGGAAGACACAACAGAGCTCAGCAATAAAATTAATCTCCTAACACAAATGCAAATGTCAAAAATTAGATGTACGATATGAAACTTACAACTTTGTTAGAAAAAGAGATCCTTTCAAAAAAAAATAATGTAGTTCACCAGGACAATAAAATAGACATCAGTTAAGAACTTAGATGATGTTTATGGAAATAAAACAGAATAAACTTTTGAACAGACCAATATTAACAAATAGATCCCAAACAATATGCACAGGAAACCCCTCCACCTCTACTAATGAAAATGCAGCACTAAGAATTTGGTTACACAGACTAAAAATTGAAAAGCAGGATACCAAGAACATGATGCCTCAAAATGAATACCAGGGTAGGAAGGCTAGAAGCTTTTCCAGAATCCTCATCAGGAAGATATTCGCTAATAGCATTAGTGACCACAAGAGCTCGAAGATATTCCGCAACCCCTTTACTGTCCACAGCTCGATCCCTTTGTTCAAACCGCTTGATGACAGATTCAGGACTAGAAAAAATACATATAATCAAAAATCAATATATGCTAACAAACTTTGACACAAGAACTTCCAGGTCAAAAACCTATGTAGTGTCATTGTCTACCTAGCCAAAATTTCCCTAATGTCACATCTTTCTTTTAATTCTATTCTGTAAAGCATTACATGAGCTACACTCTCCAACAACACTCAAGTCCATGTATCTAACAACAATTCACAACTTTTCATCCATCCTACACCATCATTTAACATCCAAGACAATCAAATAAAAAAAGACAGAGCAAAATGTTAAACCTAACAAACCCATAACAACTCTTGCACGAGCACATGCACGACCAACCAAAGCTCAAAACTTTATCATTACTTCAATGCATGTTTAATTATACTATTTTTACTTTTACCTAGTGTCACCGTACTCATGCAAGAATTGCTCAAGAACCAACTCAACAAACAAAATCCACCACCTGCACATTCTATTATTGACCATTCATCAGACAACATTTCCAAATTCCAAAACAAACTTGTGCTTATTGAGTTCAAAGCTCAAAACTTCATCACTACTTCAATGCATCTTGAATTATATTAGTTTAACTTTTACCTAATACAAGAATTGCTCAAGAACCAACTCAATAAACACAATCCACCACCTGCACATTCTATTCTTGACCATTAATCAAACAACAACATTTCCAAATTCCAAGACAGACCTGTGCTTATTGAGTTCAACAAGCAGAGCACTCTGTTTGGCGGCATCCAGGGGATTCGCGTCAGCGTCGGCGACCAACCGCTCCAGGCGTTTCTCCTGGCGCCAGAACGGCCACCAATCGAGAAGCTCCGAAAAAGCCTTCTTCACGCGCTCCCTCGCCTTCACCCACAGCCCCACAAAGAACGCCACTATCGAGAGCCTTCCACTCTCAACAACAATCTTCTCCGAATCCACGCCACTCAGAAGCACAGCCTCGTCGCCTTCTTCTTCTTCCAAACCCGAATCTAAAACCGAAGCTGCACCATCGTCGGTTGAATTTATGCCCGGTTCTTCGGTGCTGGCTGAACCCGGTTCGGTTTCCGGTTCGGAGGGGCTGAGATTGGGTTCGGAGGGGCGGAAGGTGCAGCATAACGGTGTGGAGAGGACGCGGCGCGTGGGGGGGAAGGAGAGGGAGAATGGGGAATGGTACGGAGAGAGGAACGGGAATGGGAATGGGAATGGGAATGGGAGGGAAGGTTTGGAAAGAAGGGAAGCTTGAAGTGTGGCCATTGTTTTATTATTAGGGTTTTGATTTCACAGAGTGGTTAGTGTCTCTTCTTTTCTCTGTTTTGGTTTTTTGTTTTGTGAGAGGATTTGGGGGAGAAGGAGGAGGAGGGCGTAAGAAAAGTAAACTTATCCGGGGATTGAAATTGGCGCCGGCTTTGGAGATTGTGTGGGTCTCCAGATTTTATTGCAATTTTTGCAAATAATGTTTTGTTCGGTCGTATAATTACGCTTGGATTGAAAAATGTTCGTTTCTTGCCTCTTCATATCGTGGACATTTCGTAATCAGAGTCCGAGCTGCCTCCATGTATTCTTTGTTTTGAGTGAGGTATGAGCAATAGGTGTTATATTAATTGCTGTCTTCAAAATACTAGTTATTGACTGATTATAATATGTTTTTCATTTTTTAATAAATACTTAAAATATTCAAGCAGTAGGATTAAAATCGACAGTGCATATTAGCACAACGATTGAATGCCAAAAATAAATATTGGGTCTAAACTCAACGTATGATGGATCCACTTAGGAATCATCAGTTGTTGCTTGGAGAGAAAGATTGACTAAGTTAACATGGGATAGACGTGGGGGGTTAGTTTCCATGTTTTTAGGATAATGACTGGAGTTTATAATTATTTTTTTTATCTATAAATATTTGAAGCAAATGTATTGGAAGACGCAAATTTCAAATCAAAATCCATTATCTTTTATGCATTTTCTTATCTTTTAGCTTTCGCTTTTTTACTTGCTTTAATTTTTCCACAGATTTACAGTTTTTAAAATTATTTCCTTTATTGTTTTGTTTACTGATTTACCTTATCTTTGTCCTTTAAATGCTAAACCAAGTGGTTTTTTATTAATAACTTGGGAACCCATTGTTGAAAAGCATATTGTCCTCTTCGATTCAAATCGCTTTATTTTATTTTGGAATCCTATTGAAGCATTGCCAATCCAAATGGCGGAATTTTCATGCGACAATAGTTTTTTAATAAAATTTTTTGTTACATACAAATAAAAAAAGTTTATTAGATAATTTACCAATTTATCCTATACTAAAAAAAGTACAAAGAACCAAAAATAAAGTTATTGTTTTATTAGAGACTCGATGCAAAGAAAAAATTATCTAAAAATAAACATAAAATTTACTAATTTATAAGGACCTAATTTAAAAGAAAAAATAATTTATTGAAAAAATAATAAAAGAGTGCAAAATGATCATAAACAATGCAATTTTACATGTTCCAATATAAAGGTTTTTTCTTTTTAATTCCTTAATCTTTGTCGTAGTTAGCATTTGTCATATCAATATAATGGGTATGGCCTTTTTTTAGGGGAAAAAAGATTTTACAATGTATCGAACACTTAGATAAAGTGATAGAAGATTAAATTTACAGTATATGATAAAAAGAAAAAGTTAACCACTATAATTAGGGCATTTGGTTTTCAGTGGGATCTCGATGTATCCCACAGACTTTGATCTTTTGAGTCGGCTATGAGATTCAGTGCCTAGTCACACTTAAAACTCCTTGCCCCTCTCCAAGGATGTATTTTGCAGTAGGGGTGAGGAGTTTAAGTGTAACTAGGTCTCAAACTGATAATCAGTCCCATGGCCAAGGCAAAAGACTAAAGCTTGTAGGAATATTTTGGGGTCTTGTATGTACTTCAAATTTGTATAGGTGGGAAAGGAATCTAAGGTCAAAATTCAAAGATAGTATCAGCAATTGCAAAAAGGAGCTAGATGAGCTAAGGCATAAAGATGATAATGAATCTATCAACAAATTCAACCGTATTAAGGATGACTTTTCAGGGTGGGTAGTTCATGAGGAACCATTTTGAAAGCAGCGGTCTAAGGTTTTTGGCTCCGTGATGGAGACTAAAATACAAAGTTCTTTCATGCCTCCACTACCAGTAAAGGAAGCACAATCGTTTGGAGAAGCTCACCAAAGATGATGGCATTGTTGTTACCTCTCAAAAGGGGATTAAAGCAACGAGCGAGGACTACTTACCAAATTTATGAGGATGACTTGGTCACTGAATTTGTGCAATGCAAGATTTATGAGTATGATTGAAACGACTCAATTTCACTAGCCTATTCGTTATAAATTTTCCGAAACTTTATTTTTATTTATTTTTTTATACGAGTTCTTTACCACCAAGAGTTCTTGAGTTCAACATAATAAAAGACAGTTCAAATTACAGTTCTCAACATAATACAATCCAAAATATAGTCCAACATACAATCCAATATAATATACAGACTGGTCTAAAGTCTAGTACAAATTACACATCATCAGAACAAATACAAGTAACAAACTATAAGCCATCAAAATATCTTCATCATATCTTCTTCTCAACCATCCGCTGTTATGCTTTACTGTTCCTCTGCTCGCCCAAATAAATTGAGGTCATCGCAGGTGTCAACCACAGACACAAAATATAGGGTAAGTTTATGATAAACATAGTTTAAATAAAAGAATATATCCATAGATAGCCATAATATCATTCATAGAATAAGATGCATGGAAGATGCATGATTCTTTGTTTATATGATGCATGACTTTCTCAAATTCTCATCAAATGGTACCATAGCCAAGATAGCCCCAATCACTGGTCCAGAACTTGCACGATCGGTCAAGGTGTCACAGTGGTGCACAGGAAAAGTCACCCACACTACATGTGATCATCATGGGTGGTGTGAGTTCCCCACTGTCGAAGCACCCCCTAGCTCATACTCCTCATTATCCGAACGCTCGTACTCAGTTCCTCTAACTATCTGACACACCTCCTTTTGAGGTAAATAACACGGACTAGCTCCCGCCAGGCTTATACATATGAAACATGTATGAATGATTTTCTTTTATCTCATATTTACTCTTACTGTTAATCTTCAATTTAGATCTCATATGCTTAAACTTTTAACATAAATCTAGTATAGAGGTCAATAAGATAAACATGTTCAAAGATTCATAATAACTCATGAAAATCATAAAAATTCATAAAACACTCAACAACACAAGAATCTCATCGGATTAATCGATTATTTGACCTTTGTTTACAACAAAACTGCTTTGTTAATGAATATAATCGATTACTTAAGTGTTGTAATCGATTACGTAGTTAATTATGAATTTTAAGCCTTGTTGTGATAGTCAATTACCACACATTGTAATTGATTACATAGGCTAAATGAGAAAAGTCACTTCACTGTCTTAATCGATTACCAAAGCTTGTAATCGATTACACATTCACTTTGAAAATTTATGTTTTCTACTTTAATCGATTACCAACTCTTGTAATCAATTACATAGTACATTTTGTTTTTTTGAGACTTTCTGTTTTAATCGATTACAGCTCGGGATAATCGATTTTTTGCTCGTTGGAAAAACCCAGAAACCTTCTTGAACGGTTTAATTGATTACACGGTTATTTTAATCAATTACATAAGAATTATAATCGATTATCAGGCGCATTTAATCGATTACAGTTAGTTACATATTCTGTTATAAATAGGAGTGAAGGCTTAACTTGTTTCACAACTTGACCATTGGTATTTTTGAGTATACACAAGCCTTCTAAGCAATTCCTAAGTGATTTTCTCAGTGTTTTTACTTCTTGCTTCATTCAAAACATCAATGGGTCTTTGAATGATTCTTGAGCAAGATTCTTTTCAAGATTAAGGAAAAACATGTTCTGAGTTAGTTCTCTTCTCAACCTGATTTGGTAATTCATGTGCATTTCATTCATTGGATCATCAGGTTGTTTCTCTCCTTAATCTCTATGTGTAATTCTTGTTTTGAATTTCTGTGTAAATTTGCTATTGTAAAGTGGGTTCTTGCTTGTATTTAAAGAAGGGTTCTCTAGTGTAAAGAACATAGTAGTGTTCTCTGGTTCTTTGTCTCTTAGAATTTAATAGTGTTTTAGATTTATATTCTTTATCTAGGGTTGATAAAGGGAGATGTTGTAATTGCATGGAGGAACATAAATTTTATAATAGTGGAACTCTAATCTAGTGTTGATTAGAAGAAACCGGATGTAGCTTCAAGTTGTGAAGTGAACCAGTATAAATTGCTTCTGTTTTTTTATTTTATTTCTCTATCTCTCATCTTATTCATTGATATTTGATTCTTTGATTCATATTCATTGTTCAACAAGTTCAGTTTTGATCTATCGATTTCTTGGGCTGAGACATTTGATTGAGTAAATTGATTTCTTGGTTTTGAAAGTGATAAAGATCCTAAAACTCTAATTTGAATAAGTTTTTAAAATACCAAGGTAATAACCAATTCACCCCCTCCTGGTTATTGTGAGTATTCCTATTATTTTCAATTGGCATCAAGAGCTGGTTCTTGAGAGTTATTCAAGATCACTATTTTTTCTTCAAAAAGAAAAATGAATACCTCACAAATAACCTTCAAAGAAGGTGCTTCTCTAAACAGACCTCCTATGTTTGAAGGGGAGCACTTCAGTTTTTGAAAAAATAGAATGAAAATATTTATTCAATCAAATGACCCAAGTGCTTGGAATGCTATAGAAAACGGTCCTTTCATTCCAAAGAAAATTGTTGCCAATGAATTGATTCCCAAAGGATGGGATGAGATGATAGATGCTGAACAAAAAGTTGTTCAATATGATTTTAAAGCTAAAAATATGATCACCTCTGCACTTTCTTCTGATGAATTTTTTAGAACAGTGAGATGCACAAGTGCAAAAGAAATGTGGGAAATGTTGGAGATTACTCATGAAGGAACTGAAGAAGTTAAAAGATGAAGAAAACATGCAGTGATCCATGAGTATGAGATGTTCAAGATGAACACCAATGAAAGCATTTCTCAACAACAAACAAGATTCACTCAGATTGTCAATCATCTTTTGGGTCTTGGGAAGATCTTTGACACTAAAGAATTAAATATCAAGATCTTGAAGTGTCTCACAAGGTCTTGGCAACCAAAGGTGACAGCAATCAAAGAACCTAAAGATCTATCAAAGATGTCCATGGCTGCACTATTTGGTAAGTTACTTGAATGTGAGCTTGAAATGTCTCAACTAACTTGTGCTGAAGATGCAAAAAAGAAAAATAAAAGTATTGCATTAAAGGCTGCATCATCAAAGTCAGAAAAAATGGAAGATTCAAGTGAAAAAGATGAAGAGGACAACATGAACTTGGTTGTCAAGAAGTTTAGCAAGTTCTTGATGAAAAACAAGAACAAAAGGTTCACAAAGAACAACAACAACAATAACAAGATTGACAACAACTTTACTTGCTTTGAATGTGGAAAACCTGACCACATCAAATCTGAATGCTCAATCTACTTGAAAAAGCAACAAGGGGACAACAAGGTAAGGAAGGAAGGAAAATCTAAAAGAGCCTACATAGCTTTGGAAGATAATGAGTAAACAACCTCAGAATCTTCAACTGAAAATGAAGAAGCAAACATGTGTCTCACCTTCACTATCAATGAAGAAGATGATGATCTATCAAGTGATGGAAATGAGGTAAATTCTGAACTTGAACAAGCTATTAATGCTTTCCAAGAAATGCATGAGGAAGCCCAAAAGGTTGCAAAATCCAATAACAAGTTCAAAGGAAATCTTAGATGGCATGTGACAAAAATTACTGAATTGCAAACTGAAATTTGCAACTTGAAAGAAGAAAATGAAAAACTTGTTTCAAGTTACAAAATGAATGTGTTATAACCATGCGTTTCAAGCCTTGTTTTTGGGTTTTCTGAGGTTCCACGCTTGGGGCGTGGGGGTCCACGCCTGGGGCGTGGGAACCAGCTCAGAAATGAAATTTTCTCTGGAAAGCCACGCCTGGGGCGTGGGAGGTCCACGCCTGGGGCGTGGGGAGTGGCCCAGAAATGGAAATTTTTTTGCCAACCCACGCTTGAGGCGTGGGAGTCGCGCAGAGGCCTATAAAAGGCCCAAACCTTCGAAAATGGTGGCATATTTCACCTCTTCTTCTTCCCCTCTAACCTAAACCTCCATTAGAGGTGTTTCCGAGCTTCCTAGGACCTTAGACACTAGCCTAAACTCTTACCCACGACATATAATTGCGATTGAACCGATCAGA
>PYAF01002272.1:91274-103580 GCA_007407185.1 Glycine tomentella
GTGAATACACATAAAATCTCTGTTTAAGTACAAAACTGTACATACATCCCCCTCAGGGTACAAAACTAAACCAAAGGCAGTATACAAAACATCAGAGCCACAAGCTCATATCATCTATGCCTAAGGTTTACAAATAGCAACTATCCCTGCACAGGCTTCTTGCCTTGGGATCTATCTGCTCCTCCTGAAGATTCACCTGCAAAACATAAGCCCCACAGAAGGGGTGAGATATAAAATCCCAGTAAACTCAGGACCCTTGAAGGTATTTCCTTTCCCTGGTTCACTTCCAGACATATATATATGAAAAGTATATCTACATCAATTATTCACAAATTCTCTTTCATAAAATCACCTCCACCTACCGATAATCAGGTGATACACTCGGCCTACAGCCATTCATATCATACATTATTACCCTGCAGAGGCTACATCTAGGTATATAGGAACATCTCCACTTAGGAGGCTACCTCTATATAACAGGGACATCTCATGCCTGGATCTCATCATATCTATCCGAGGCTACATCTGTATATATAGGAACATCTCCACTCAGGAGGCTACCTCTATATAACAGGTACATCTCTTTCTAATGAGGCTACCTCTGTGTATATAGGAACATCTTCATTCGGGAGGCTACATCTATATCACAGGAACATCTCATAATCTATCCAACACAATTGCCTGAGGAGGCTACCTCTGTGTATATAGGAACATCTCCATTCGGGAGGCTACATCTATATCACAGGAACATCTCACAACAGGTCTTTCTCAATTTCAAGTCATCTATCATACTACCATAGGATTCCATTCATTCGCAGAATTCACATTTAATTCTAATAGTTCATCACACATATATCATAAGCCAGACAATTCATAGCCATAAACATCAATCTCCCATCACAGGGTTCAGATTACATTTCAGGTATCTCATATCAATACACATCAATTCCTATCACAGTGTACAACATACAATTCAATAATCAATCACCTTAACATATAATTTCCATATACACGCATTTGCTCACATCAGAACCATCACTCCTTCTGGAGCATGGTGGAACACAGTAAAGGACACACATGCAAGAACCAAGAGCTTACCTGCTCTAGGCAAAACACCGGCTCTCCAGGCCTCGTGATCACCACCACCAGAACTATCAAGCTCACGTCCTACATAAGAGCAAACATATAACTTATCAATAACGGTTCTAAGCCGTTAGAACGAAAGGAACTATAATCCTTTCCATATGACACATAACCAATCACTTCATAAGTGATTCCCAGACCCTCAACAGGATCCCTCTCAGCCTAACCAAGGCTTCAGTGCCTCTTCCAAGACTCTATTCAGGCTAATACAAAGCATATCCTTGCTTTAGCCATATCAATTTCAAGCTTCTCATTATAACCAATTCAGCTCATAAACAACAGTTATACTATCCCATGAGCAACTTTATCAACTGCTCTAATGTTCATAATAGCCAAATAACCAGTCTTTTCTCTACTCATACATAAACTCAGAGCCAAAATCAAACTTCATCAATAATGATGACTCAAGGCTCTAACTTCATCAGAACAACCCCCTGAACACAATTCTCTACAGGGTCCAAGCCTAATAACAACTCTAACACCTCCAAAACACTTCTCAAGGTACTCAAAATCCAACAAAACCCAATACACGAAACCAACGGCTAGAGCTCGAGTTTCTCACCTCTATGAAGTCAAGGAACACCAGGGAATCACTTTTCCCAAGATAGATCGCCCATACAAAGCCTTCTGCGACCTTGGGTTCTTCGCTTTCAAGGATTCCCTTAGAAAACTCGATCTCGCCGTTTACCGCCTCTTGTCGAGAATAAAGCTTGGACTCTAGCTTATCTCGATGCTCTGAACACCTTCTCAGTTGGGTCGGAGGTGTTTAGATGAGAAATGGAGAAGATATGGAGCTTCTCCGGTCATCAATGGCTGCTGGACACTCAAGGAAGAAGATGGCTCACTCTCTCTCCCAATTTTCGTCCAGAATGAGCTATTTATAAGGTTGACCCGAAAGTCTCGCGCGGATCACGCCATGTCCACGCAGATCGCGCCATCTGTTTGAACCTCCCACGCGGTTAGCGCCATATCCACGCGGATCGCGCCAGATGTTCGAAAGCATTGCCCTGATTCGAACCTCTCGCGCAATTAGCGCCATACACCACGCGGGTCGCGCGAGATAGCCGCAGGCACTGTCCTGATTCGAGCCTCCCACGCGGGTCGCCCCATAACCCACGCGATTCGCGCGAGAAGGCCGAATCTGCCTCTTACTTTCTTAAGCTTCCTCTTGGGAAAATCTAATGCATGGTTATGTTTTCCTAATCACAAAGCTTAATCCCATGCTTAAAATTCAAGGTATTACAGAATCCCTAAGAGAAAGGCTGGTGAATCTTCAAACCCCGCTCCTCCAAATAGTTTAGACCTTTGGTTCACAACTGAGAAGGATTGTATGACCTATCTTTAGTTTAATGCCACCAAACAAGTCTATTCTCCTAAATACTTAGAGCTTGATTGGTTTATTAGGGAAGGCTTTCAATTTCCTGCCTTCTTAGAAACCCAGGGTCTTAGGAAGTTTGTGGAATTAAAGGGTACTTTTTACCTTGAATTGATCAAGGTGTTCTACACCTGTGCCAAGGGATCCATGGATGGGATACTGAGGTCCCAAGTCAATGGAGTGCCCATGGAAATAACCCATGAGGTGTGGGAAGCAGTTGCTGGTATCTCCTTTGAAGGAGAAAGAAAATTTGATGAAAATCCTGAAGGTTACAATAGGGTAGATACCTATAGGGAAATGCTTAGTGATCCCAACATGAGATTGAAAACTAGGCTAGGTACTGGACCCATGACCCATGAGGATAGGCTTCTGCACTATATCATCACATATATCCTCACACCTAGAGCCACAAACCATGCCCAAGCAACTGATGAAGACCTACAACTAGTGTATGGTCTAAAGAATTCAATTCAGATGAATTGGATTCTCATTCTTGAGGAAATAATGTTAAAGTCCAAAAGGCTAGTCAACTACCCATTCCCTTATGTTGTGCTTGTGTCTAGATTCATAGACTACTTCCACATTGATGTGTCAAATGAAAAGGTAGACCACACAAACTCAAGCAACAACCTCATCAAGGATAAGCATCTCAACAAGCTTGGAATGGTGAAGACACCACAAGGATGACAAATGGCTGGTCCACAACCAGTGCCTGAACCTCATGCTGCTGCTGGTGTTACAAAAGATGCTAATGAAGAAGAGGAAATGGATGCTGCTCAATCCCTCTACACTCAGTTCATGTCACTTATGCTTCAAAAAATGGATGGCCTAATCTCTATGCATCATGATTTTAGGGCTGAAACTAGTTTAGCTTTAGAAGAAATTAAGACTAGGCTAGATGATATTGAAGCTACTCTTTAGTTTGATGGGTCTGAGTCATTTTAGCTTTTGTATTTTTCTATTTTTCTGTTTTCATGTTTTTATTTTCATTTTTAAAGCATTGTAATGGTTCCCTTATTAATGAAAATATCCATTTATGTTTCTCCTATTCATTATCTGTTGTGCTTTACATGTTTTTGAATTTGATAAGTCAAATAGGGGGAAAAATTGATTGATTTGGTCATGCTCTGCAATATACTCTGTTATACCTTATTTTTTTGCACAATTTTGCCCAAATCTTAAATTGAATGAATTGTCAAATTAAGTGGGAGCTAAGTGTTAAAAATTAAACAGTTAAGTAAGATATAAATGTAAATGAATGTTGGATCAATCAATAGATACTTTAACACTTGTTCTTGGAAAAGAGTTGAAATTGTTTTTAGGTTTGCAAAGCTCAAGTTTTTCCTAATTTTGGTTCCTTAATTAACTTCAAGTCCAACATATAATCAATCAAGAATTTGGCATGTTCAAAGCCAAAAAGGGGGAGATTGTTGGATATAGGGGGAACATCATGAAGAATGGAAGACTTTGATTCAATATTGGTTTTGAGCTTTCAACATGTTTGGATGCCTTGAAGTTGTAATTGATTCAAGTGTAAGAGAAAGGCTAATCTGATGATCCATGCTTTGCATTCATTCACTCATCCATAAACTTAAAAATGGTTTTCATAAAAATAATAAAGCTTTTATAATTTGGTTAAGGTTTTAATTTGAGTGAAAGGTTTTTGGAAAAATGCTATTTTCACTGGATTAATCGATTAGCTTAATAATATAATCAATTAATATGTTCTTCGTTCTATCTGGAAAATCTTTTATGAACATTGTAATCGATTACCCATCGAAATGATCGATTATTTGACCTTTGTTTATAACAAAATTGCTTTGTTAATGAATTTAATTGATTACTTAAGTGTTGTAATCGATTACATAGTTAATTATGAATTTTAAGCCTTGTTGTGATAGTCAATTACCACACATTGTAATCGATTACATAGGCTAAATGAGAAAAGTCACTTCACTGTCTTAATCGATTACACGTTCACTTTGAAAATTTATGTTTTCTGCTTTAATCGATTACCAAATCTTGTAATTGATTACATAGTACATTTTGTTTTTCTGAGACTTTCTGTTTTAATCGACTACAGGTCGGGATAATTGATTATTTTGCTCATTGGAAAAACCCAGAAACCTTCTTGAACGATTTAATTGATTACATGGTTATTTTAATCGATTACATAAGAATTATAATCGATTATCAGGCACGTTTAATTGATTACAGTTAGTTACATATTTTGTTATAAATAGGAGTGGATGCTTAACTTGTTTCCCAACTTGACCATTGGTATTTCTGAGTATACACAAGCCTTCTAAGCAATTCCTAAGTGATTTTCTCAGTGTTTTTACTTCTTGCTTCATTCAAAACATCAATGGGTCTTTGAATGATTCTTGAGCAAGATTCTTTTCAAGATTAAGGAAAAGCATGTTCTGAGTTAGTTCTCTTCTCAACCTGATTTGGTAATTCATGTGCATTTCATTCATTGGATCATCAGGTTGTTTCTCTCCTTAATCTCTATGTGTAATTCTGGTTTTGAATTTCTGTGTAAATTTGCTATTGTAAAGTGGGTTCTTGCTTGTATCTAGAGAAGGGTTCTCTAGTGTATAGAACATAGTAGTGTTCTCTGGTTCTTTGTCTCTTAGAATCTAATAGTGTTTTAGATTTCTATTCTTTATCTAGGGTTGATAAAGAGAGATGTTGTAATTGCATGGAGGAACATAAATTTTATAATAGTGGAACTCTAATCTAGTGTTGATTAGAAGAAATTGGATGTAGCTTCAAGTTGTGAAGTGAACCAGTATAAATTGCTTGTGTTTTTTATTTTATTTTTCTATCTCTCATCTTATTCATTGATCTTTGACTCTTTGATTCTTTGCTTCATATTCATTGTTCAACAAGTTCAGTTTTGATCTATTGATTTCTTGGGCTGAGACATTTGATTGAGTAAATTGATTTCTTGGTTTTGAAAGTGATAAAGATCCTGAAACTCTGATTTGAATAAGTTTTAAAATACCAAGGTAATAACCAATTTACCCCCTTGGTTATTGTGAGTATTCCTATTATTTTCATTTCTTAAACATGTTATCTAATTAATCACATGCCCATGTTTATCCTCTACAACAAGGTTACATACTCCATTTTGCACCCTTAACAAGATTTCTACCTTGTTCCCCTTCATGTCTTCGGTTCCACCTATTTTGTTCATGACCTTACTCTAGGTAAAGATTGTTGGTTTCAAAAGAGTTATTTGAAGAATGTAATAGGAATAAAGCTTTGATTTTTTGAGCTTTCAACATGCATTGCATGCCTTGAAGAATGATTTGTGTTAAATGTGTAAGAAAGAAGCAATTCTGGTGATCCAAGTGCATTGCATTCATATCATTCAATAATTCAATTAACCTGAATAATAAAATTCACAAGGCTTTGGTAAAATGATCAATTTAAATCAAAGGTTTTTGGAAAAATGAATTTGTACTAATTTAATCGATTACATTAAGGAGATAATCGATTGTTTTGTTCTTAGTTCATTCTGGAAAACTATTCAAGAACAATGTAATCAATTACCTATCGGATTAATCGATTATTTGACCTTTGTTTTCACTAACACTGCCTTGATGAACACTTTAATCGATTACCAACAGGTAGTAATCGATTACATTGATATACATTATTTTAAGCCGTGCTGGAAGAATCGATTGCCAAAGTATAGTAATCGATTACAAGGCTAAACTGAAAATACCATCTTCCTGTCATAATCGATTACATCATATACATATGCACATTAGTTTTGATGCATTAATCGATTACCAAATATAGTAATCGATTACATAGTTCAATATGATTTCTAAAGCTTCCTGGTTTAATCGATTACCAGAATCTGTAATCGATTACACAGTGTATTTCGAGTTTATGATGCTTCCTGTCTTAATCGATTACAAGATGGAGTAATCGATTATTTTGTTCGTTGCTCATGTCCAGATTCTTGTAGAACACTTTAATCGATTACAAGGTTGATTTAATCGATTACATGAGTGAAATAATCGATTATTAGGTGCGTTTCATCGATTACTGACAGTTACAAAAGTTTGTTATAAATAAAACCTTGGCTCAGCTTGTTTGGTAACTTGATCAATTCGTATTCTGAGCACACATAAGCTTTCTAAACACGTTCTAAGTGATTTTTCTAGGTTCTATGAGTTTTTGCTTTCACTAAAACACTTATGGGTTTTTGAGTGATTCTTTCAAGCAAGAAGTTTCTTTCAAAGGTTAAGGAAGGAGATGTTCTGAGATTGATTTTCATTTTTCAACTTGGTTTGTTCATTCATGTGCATATCATTCACTGGATCATCAGGTGTTTTCTTTCCTTAACTGATTGCTTGTAATTTTGTTTACAATTTGTGTTGTATTGGCTATTGTAATTTTGATTCTTAAAGCTTGGGACTAGAGAAGGGTTCTCTAGCTTAAAGATCAGAGTAGTGTTCTCTGGATCTTTCTCCTTAGATTTCTAATAGAGTTTTAGATTTCTATTCTTTTTCTAGGGTTGATAAAGGGGAGATTCTTGTAAAAGCTTGTAAGAATATTTTTATAATAGTGGAACTCTAACCTAGTGTTGGTTGGAAGAACTGGATGTAGCTTTGATAAGTGTCACTTTTCAGTTAATTTCATGTTTAAAATATTGGCACTTATCTTTTGATTTCTTTCATTTTGGCTTATAAAATCCCTAAACCTAGTTAATAAGCACCTTATACTCATGTTTAAAGTGTTTCAGAGGATTAATTCAATCATGCTTTGTATTTGAATACATTTCGTGGAATTCTAAGGCTTCCGGAAAAACAAAGAAAGCAAGGAAGGTGCACATATCAAACATGGGAAGTTCCACCAGTATTCCTGGCCCAAGAAGTCACAAAAGCCCAAAGAAACCTTCATGGTTAAGTCTCCAGTCGCCCAGGCCAGCATCCCTAGTGCATTTTGGTCACCCAGGCCACTCCAAGTTCCAAGAAGATCAGGTTAACTCGCCCAGGCGACCAAATTATGAAGGAAACAGGCGCCTGGGCGAGTGGAGCTAAGCTGGTGGCCAAAAACTATAAATAGGCCACGGTTTGGAGAGCTTTGGCACCAATTTTTGGGAGTTCTTCCTCCCTTTTCTTCCTTAGCTTTGTTCTTAGATATTAGGTGCTTAAATATTAGGTTTAAGTAGGTTAAGAAAGTGAGAGAAGCGAGGTTTAGCGTGGAAGCTCTGCCGGAGAGAAGCGAGGATGGGAACGTTCAGCAGCTTCTTCCGAGAGGAGGTTCTCTCCATATTGGGCTAGCTTCTTAGAGGTTGGATGTAATCTTCTTAACCCTATACTTCCTTCAATATTCATGCATGAGTCGTTCTATTTTCTTATTGGTAGTTTCATTCCGCGCTTAATGCTTGATTCTACTTGATCACTAGTATCACGAGCTTAAATCCTAAGTGAGACTGGAAAGTAATCTTAAGGTTTGAACTGAATGAAATTACTCGTTACGTTACGTTGCTAGGAATAGGGCATAATGTTTCGATTGCATAAAAGCACGCGATTATAGTTCTAAACGCTGGGGTAATTTACTTAAATATGCGAGGGATCGATATTCGGTAAAATATCTTTAGAACTTGGATGCGAGGAATCGATTTAAGGTAACCTAGTGTGCATCAATAAAAATAGACGGTGATTTATGCATGGTAAATATTAATTGAATATAGGATGTTAAGAATGATGAAATCCAATTCCGCTTTCTCATAAATATATTTTCATTTTCGTTAAGTTTAGTTAGTTTATTTTACTTGCATCAACAAATGAAATATCGTTCGACCTACTTGTACATATCTATTCAACTGTTAAATTTTAGTTGGATTAACTGAGTAAGCTCAAGTCCCTGTGGAGACGATCTTTTATAAATTCAAAACTTACAACGATAGAACGGTACGCTTGCCGTGGTGAAAATTACTAACAAGTTTCTGGCGCAGTTTGTAATGCCTTTCTTTGCTCACTCGTGCTTGATTGATTTTATATGAAATCTCTTATCCGCTTTGTATTAAAATTAGATTGGTTATAAATTTTTCATGAAAATTCATTTCCTTTTGCTTGTGATGTTACTAGTTACTTATATCCTAAACAAATTCTTTCTCTCCACGGTTTAATTAAAATAATAAAGTACAGTCCATCAATACAGACCAAGAATAGTTCATTATACAGTCCAAATACAAGTCAACATAAAATACTAGGAATTTAAATTTGGTACAAGTCATCAACATATCTCCATCCTCTTTTCTTTAAAAATCCTTCAAGGCTTCCCTGCTTTTCTGCTCACCCAAATGAATTGGGGTCATCACAGGTGTTAACCACAGACACAACATAGGGTAAGTTTATGACAACATAGTTTGAATAAAACATACATAAAGAAACATATACTCACATGGTTATAATATCATTTCTAAAATAAGAGACATGCATGATCCACACCTTATTCACATCACACCATCAACACAACACACAGTTCAAATCATGTCATCTATACAACACGCAGCTATACAATAACACGGTCTTATGCCCCCGCCAGGCAAGATATAAAATAACACGATCTTATGCCTCCGCCAAGCTTCAAATAAAAATAACACGATCTTATGCCCCCGCCAGGCTTCAAATAAAAATAACACGGTCTTATGCCCCCGCCAGGCTTTAAATAAAAATAACACGGTCTTATGCCCCCGCCAGGCTTAAAAAGTAAATAACATGGTCTTATGTCCCCGCCAAACATAATTAAAATAACACGGTCTTATGTCCCCACCAGACAGAATTAAAATAACACGGTCTTTTGCCCCCGCCAGGCTTCAAATAAAAATAACTTATACAACATTCCAATTCTACAATAACAGTCCACTTCATAGATTCAACAAAACAAGTCCTAAATCATCACAGTTCAATTGGTTCAACATAACCTACGTAATTTCAACATAAACCTAATATCATAACAAATATACTCAAAGTATTTATTTTAGCAAGCTATATCACTTTACTTACTCAAGGCAAAACCATCTAAACTTTAGAAACCATTCATGTATTTCATTAAAAGCAAATACTTATAAATTCAAGTCAACATAAGTTTAGCATCAATTAAATATATATATATATATATACTCAAATAATCATAGAATCCCTTAAATCAATCCTATACTTGTAACTAAATATTCAATTAAAATCCTATACTTGCAACTCAATATTTTATTAAACACTATACTTCTAAACAATTATTTCTATATAGTTGTAGATCATTTTAGCTTCCATTAATTAGGTTAGATTCAAGCTATCTATTCAACAATTATCTATAACTCTAAAAGCAAGTTACTAAATCAAATAATCATTCATATAGCAATCTTTAGTTCTTTGAGGCATTTCATCAAACACTTAGTCTACAAAGCTTATTTCTTCATGAAATCAAGTAAGAATATTCATCTTTGATTCTTAGAAGCATTCCATCAAACACTTAACATGCAAAGCTTAATTTCTTATAAAATCAAATAAGAATATTCATGTAGGCAATATTCAAACTAAGCCTATCATAAACTTCCCCATACCTTATTTGCCTTAAGCTTTTGGACAGCCTTCCTTTCTTGAAATTGAATAAACTTTCCTCCTAGGGTTACTAATTCTTCACGTGAACTTCAAGGGTTAGGCTTTTGGCTTTGTGTTTTGGTAAAATGTGAATTAGAAAAAGAATAGAATGAAGGCTTTGGGGATAGTGGTTTGCACGGCTGAACCCCCCTCATGGACAGCCCCAACATTTCGGTTTCTCCTCCCTTTTTATAGGGTATTTTAGCTTGATCTTTTCCTACAAAAATCTAGGCTTCCTTTCTACTTGTTTCCATTTCATTGGCCATCCAATTCTTAGCTTCCAAGTGTCTTGATTCATGAAAGCTCCATACTCTTCCTTGGCTGTCTTGTTTTGCACGTGTACTAGGCAAGCTAGGTGCATTCTCTTTGGCTTCTTCCTTTCACCGTGGGATAGCTTAAGCTTAATAGATATTATTTCCAATAGTCATAATTAGGTAGCTTTCCAAATGGTCCAATTATAAGGCTCCTAGCTTATTAGCTATACAAGTGTCTTAAGTCTTGATTTTTCTCAACAATTCTCCTCCTTTCTTGGTTTGCACGTGGAGTAGGCTTAGTCTTAGGAAAATTTGGGTTTTTCTTCATTCTTTATTCTTGAGTTTTTTACCAAAACCCGTATCAGTAAAATAGTGGTTCCGGATTCGTTAACCGTTGGATTTCCTTAAATTTTTAAAGGTATACTTCTATCCTATATATCTAACTTTTGACCGTTGGGATTTTTGAAATAATTCCTAGAACTGTCTACGGGTCCAAGGGAGTCAAGAGGAAGTTTATTTTAAAAAAAATCTTCTTCCTTCATTATTATCTTTACTTTACAAATGGACCAATAGAAAATTTTCAAACTTCTTGGCCCTCCATGTGGATAATCTTGAAGCTTCTTAAATCTTTATCCTTTGATCCTAAATCATACGGCCAATGCTTGTATTAGAAATTCAATCAACCAATTTTTTCCTTCAATTACATATAATAGTTTTTCTTGAATTCTTATTGGTCCGTTTTGCTTTGAATTATTAAAATTACTAATCTAACTTATTTAGAACACTTATCCCTTTCATAATTAATGGAAAATTCTATAGATCATATCGATACTATTCTTATAATTTTCTGATGCCTAAGGTAATCTAAATTAAGCTCTTTTTATCCTATCTTCCAAAATTCGTAGAAATTTTATTTTAGGGTTCTCTGGCTCCAACCTTGCTGATACTTGATTATCTAAAAGTATTTTATCCTATATTTAGGTTCCCACAAATTTCTAAGGTCATCTTGGTCAGTTTTGACCTAGGGGCATTTTGGTAATTTCACCCCTCACCTTAGGGGTATAATTGTCATTTCAAAAAATATTCAAGGAAACTCTGTAATTGTTACCCTAAGGGTATTCTGATTATTTTTCAAGCATCCCAGAGTGTTTATAGAATTTCCTTCTTAAAGTATCTTGTTAAAATGCCTAGGGCAATTTGGTCATTTCTGAAATGTCCAGGGGTATTTTCATCATTTTCCCCCAATCTTTCTGTACTACCTTGAATCAACATTTAACCCTAGTAATTGACTGTAATTCCCAAAATTTTGGGGTATTACACCGTTGCCGGGGACTTGAGTTGCTCGCTCAGTTCTTTTAAATTTAATTTCTCAGTTGAATAGAACTTTTTATTTGCTTTTGTTATTCTTAATTTTGTATAAATTATCTTCTGCTTTATTTTCTTTCCCTAACCTCGGTACTTACAAATTATTGCAAGTTTGTTCTTTTTCCTTTTGAGGTAAATTTCTTGCAGTTACATTGATATTTAATTTAGAAAAATTACCAACGGAAAAACCAACAGCCAAAAAGCTACCGAGAGAAACTTCTTATATTTTTCTACTTCACCTACAAAAGCAAAATTCTAAAATATGGCTGATAGAGGAGGGGAAGAAAATAGACCACCAAGGAGGACTCTGGGTGATTATGCGTATCATCAAAGACCAAAGCATTACAATAGCATAGTCATTCCTCTTTTCAGTAAAAAAGTTGTGGAATTGAAGCCTGCATTGCTCAATTTAATTGGATCACATCCTTTTGCCGGACTAGATCATGAAGATCCATACACTCATTTGTCCACCTTCATGGAGCTGTGCAGTACCATGGGAGCCTCTGACACAGATGCTGAAGCTGTCTATCTCAGAGCTTTTCCG
>PYAF01002272.1:109119-141912 GCA_007407185.1 Glycine tomentella
GACCATGGGAGAGAAGTTAAATGATATCCTAAAATGCTATTAAGACTTAAGCTAGTTTCTAATAAATTTAGAATTTTACTTTTAAGAAAGCAATTGGAATTAGGCTTTAATAGATTATAGAAATAATTTTAGTCAATATAAGAATATATGTTAAATGAAATAAAAAGCACAAAATTCCTAAAACTAAAGCTATTCCACGATTTTAAGCCAAATTGAAACATATTGCTTCAAAACTCAAGCTTGGCCATGCACACATCAAGAAAGAATGAAGAAAACTTTAGAAACTTGCAGAATAAAGACACTTGAACGGTTAGGGAGCAAGGGATAAAGTAATTGGACCATTTGGAAAGCCAAGCAATGATGGCTTAAGGAGATTTTTGTTAAAGAAAATTTCCTCTTGACTCCTTTGGACACGGAGGAAGCTCTAAATATTATTTCAAAAATCGCAACGGTCAAGAGCTAGATATGTAAGTTAGGAGTATACCATTAAAATTTTAAAGAGATCCAACGGCTAACAAATTCAGAATAAATATTTTTGTAATACGAGTTTTGGGCAGAAATTTTATAACTAAACCTAAACTACTCCACGGATTTGAATAAAATCAAAGGGAATGCACCTTGCTCAAGCAAATAAACGTGCAAAACTATATGAATATGGAATGGTGTGGAGAATTCTTGAATTAGGACACTTGGATGGCTAGAAATGAGTAGCCAATAAGATGAAAACCCATGGAAAGTACTCATAATGAACCTAAAGATTTTTGTAGAAAAATCAAGCATTGGTTACCCTATAAAAGGGGAGTGGGACCGAAAATGGGCAGCTCCAATGGAGAACTAGGTTATGCAAATTCACTCCAAAAAGCTTTCCATTCCATTTTTTCTACTTCACCCTTTACCAAAAACAAAACTAAAGCCTTCCACCTTTAATACCTCACGTGAAAGCCAAGGGATTCTAGGAGCAAAACCATTCAATTTAAAAGAGGAAGGGCTGTCCAAAAGCTTAAGAAAAGAAAGGTATGGGGGAGTTTATGATAAGCCTAGTTTGAATATTAATCCTTGCTTGATTTCATAAGAAACTAAGCTTTGCATGCTAGGTGTTTGATGAATTGTCTTAAAGAGTTCAAGATAGTTATTTGAATGATTATTTTCCTAAGTAACTTGGTTTTAAATTAAGAAATGAATATTGGATAAATAACTTGAATCTAATGAAGGAAAAGTAAGGATAGTATGGTTATTTTTAAGACAATAGTTGTTTAGAATTGTTTAATAGAATATGTCCCTAAGCCTTGATGTAGCCGAAATTTTCTATGTTTCCTTAAGTGTATATATGTTGTTTTGATGATAGAAATTGGTGGAGAACATGTTGATTTATTCTTAGAAATATGTTGAACTTCATAAGAATTAAAGTTTAAGTAGTTTTCTTTGTATTCTATGGATTCAAGGTTGCACACCATGTGTTTGATAATTTGTCACAATGAATGAAATATGTTTAAAAGGTGTTTGTTTGAATCTTTATTGTTGGTTTGATGCTTTACTGTTGGATTTGAATTGTGTTTGCATGATTGAATGTTTAAAACAAAAGTTGTGTGTTATTTCATGTGTTGCTGAGTGTTTTCTATAAAAGCCCACCATGTGTTTGATGAATTGACTTCAAGAGATAAAACTGCTTTAAGTAAATGAAATAGTTAAGTTTTGATAAATTATGATTTGTTCTAAGAATTGTATGGAGTAGACTATGGTTGTATGACCTTATGACTTATCTGAGAAGAATTAAAAGAATTGAACTATGGCTGTATGCTTGGACTGTGGTGAAAAGCTTTATGTGATGATTGAAAAGAAGCTTTAATTGTGATTTAAAAAGCATACGCCATAAGTTGAGTTTCGAGGTATATGTGATTTGAGAAGAAGAATAATGATTAAAGATGTGATAAAAGTAGATCATTCATGCATTGTCATACGCATATGCCTGGCGGGGGTTAATCCGTGGAGTTGATGCCTTGCGGGGGTTAATCCGTGGAGATGTGTGTCAGATAGTTAGAGGAACTGAGTATGAGCGTTCAGACAATGAGGAGTCTGAGCTGGGGGGGTGCTTCGGCAGTGAGGAACTCACGCCACCCATGATGATCACATGTAGTGTGGGTGACTTTCCCGTGCACCACTGTGACACCCTGACTGATCATGCAAGTTCTGGACCAGTGATTGGGGCTATCTGACTGTAGCCACTGATGATGATTTAATGATAACTTGATATCTCAGTCATGCATCATATAAAAAGATGAGCATGCATTACTTGCATCACATAATAAATCTGTGGAGTAAATATCTGTCGATGGGTACGTTGTGTTGTATAAATAATATGATTTGATCTGGGTAGAATAAAAATGGTATGATTTAATCTGTGGGTGAATTATACGTATTTATTATCATAACTATTTGTGTATGTATTCCTTTATGCTTTATTCAAACTATGTTTATCATATGCTCACCCTATTTCTGTGTCTGTGGTTGACACCTGTGATGACCCCAATTCAATTGGGCGAGCAGGGAAGCAGTGATGCATAGGCTATGGATGTTGTTGAAGAAGGGATGATGAGACAACTTGATGACTTGAATTTTGTGTTTGATGTATTTTGTAGATGTGTAGTCTGTATTAAACTTAAAATAGTCTGTATATTATTTTGGACATGTATTTGGGACTGTACTATGGACTGTACTTATTTACTATCATGGTGAGGACGAATCGTTTACGTTACAAACGAATCATTAATTTGCAAGCAAAAGCGAAAAAGAATTTCCGTAAAATTTATAACTAAAACAATTCTTATACAAAGTGGACATGAATTTTTATCTAAAAATCAATCAAGCACGAGAGAGCAAAGAGAGGCGTTACAGTTGCCAATGAATTGATTCCTAAAGAATGGGATGAGATGACTGAAGCTGAACAAAAGGCTGCACAATATGATTTCAAAGCCAAAAATATGATCACCTTTGCACTTTCCTCTGATGAATTTTTCAGGACAATAAGACGTAAGAGTGCTAAAGAAATGTGGGAGATGCTAGAAATTACTCATGAAGGAACTGAAGAAGTTAGGAGATCAAGGAAGCATGCTTTGATCCATGAGTATGAGATGTTCAAGATGAACACCAATGAAAGCATTTCTCAATTGCAGACCAGATTCACTTATATTGTTAACCATCTATTGGGTCTTGGGAAGATCTTTGACACAGAAGAATTAAACATAAAGATCTTGAAGTGTCTAACAAGGCCTTGGCAACCAAAGGTGACAGCAATCAAGGAATCTAAGGATCTATCAAAGATGTCCATGGCTGCATTGTTTGGTTAGCTACTTGAATATGAGCTTGAAATGTTTCAACTAACATGTATTGAAGATGCAGAAAAGAAAAACAGAAGCATTGCTTTGAAAGCTGCAACTTTAAAAGCTGAAAAAAAAGAGGAAACAAGTGATGAGGATGAAGAAGACAACATGAACTTAGTTGTTAGAAAGTTCAGCAAGTTCCTAAGGAAAAATAAGAACAAGAGGTTCACTAAAGCCAGCAAGAACAACAATAGCAACAACAACAACAACGGCAAAATTGACAACAACGTTACATGCTTTGAATGTGGTAAACCTGGCCACATCAAATCTGAGTGTTCAATCTACTTGAAGAAACAACAAGGAGAGAACAAGATGATGAAAGAAGGGAAAACTAAAAGATCCTACATAGTTTGGGAAGATAATGAGTCAACTACCTCAGAATCTTCTACTGAAAATGAAGAAGCCAACATGTGTCTCACCTCCACTATCAATGAAGATGATGATGATTTATCAAGTGATGGAGATGAGGTAAATTTTGAACTTGAACAAGCTATTAGTGCTTTCCAAGAAATGCATGAGGAAGCCCAAAAGCTTGCAAAATCCAATAACAAGCTCAGAGGAAATCTTAGATGGCATGTTGCAAAAATAACTGAATTGCAAACTGAGATTTGCAACTTGAAAGAAGAAAATGAAAAAAAACTTGTTTCAAGTTACAATTTGAATGGATGTGTGTGTGCCTATTCCTCTACAAATGTTGATAAGTATAACTTGCTTCAAAAGGATTTTGATGATTATAAACAAAGTCAAGGAGAAAAGTACATGTTATTCTTATCCAAAAATAGTGATTTAATTGATCTCTTGAGAAAGCTGTACAAAGGTAAATGCAACTTTGCTGAAATGTTGAGTGTGCAAAAGTATGCTGGAGATACTTCTGGTTTGGGGTACAAACATGGCTCAAAATCATTTGGAAAAACAGTATTTGTGCCTCCAAAACAGAAGAATCAAAAGTGGCATAAAAACTCAAGGATCAATCAAAGTGCTGCATTTAGAAAACCATCAAAATCTGTCATTTGTAACTATTGTATGGAAAAGGGGCACACATCATACAAATGCTATGCTAGGAGATTCTATGTGCCAAATGGAGATTGCATTTGGATTCCAAAAAGAAAGAAAAATGCTAACCCCTATGGACCCAACCTTAACTGGGTACCTTCCCTTGCATATATTGATTTGATTTTTGTAGGTATGTCTAAGAGCTAGATCCTCAACATGCTACCTTAACAGTGGATGCTGTAGACATATAACAGGAGACATGTCCATGCTTACAAACTTAACACTTAGAGATGGAGGATATGTCACTTATAGGGATTAATAATAAAGGCAAGATTATTTGAGAAGGAAACATTGGAGATAGATTCAAAACAAAGATCAAGAATGTTCTTTATGTTGAAGGTTTGAAGCATAATCTATTGAGCATAAGTTAGCTGTGTGACAAAGGATTTAAAGTCACTTTTAATAAAGACTGCTGCATGATTTGTGATGGAAAAAGTAATGAAGTTCTGCATATAGGTAAAAGGAAAGGTAATGTAACGCCCGACCACTTGCAGGATCAATGATTGTCCCACATACCAACACAAGACTTTTCAATGTGCTTTGTCCTCACTCACACACTTCCTGAGAAACTTCCCAGGAGGTCACCCATCCCATAATTGCTCCAAGTCAAGCCGCTTAACTATGGAGTAATTAAGCTATGGACTACTGAAAAGTAGATGCACCTTGTTGGTATAGGTAGTACCTATTAAATCCTTTAAGTTATCCTCAACTGTACAGTCCCATACCTGCACAGCCTCTGGATCCTTCTCGTTCGGGTGTGTATTCGATTTATTCATGTACCCCTCCCGCTGGAAGCCTGCTAGGGGCCACTCCTTGTTCGTGCCTCACTGCACCGACGATCACTCCCCGCCCTCGTCAGTGCCCGGGATGTTACATGCCCATCAGCTTCCGCCTGGTTTGTCCTCGAACCACACCGTACTGGTAGAGAGGCCTTGCTCTCATACCACTTGTAACACCCGGCCACTTGCAAGATCAATGACTGTCCCCACATACCAACACAAGACTTTTCAGTGTGCTTTGTTCTCACTCACACACTTCCTGCGAAACTTCCTAGGAGGTCACCCATCCCATAATTGCTCCAAGTCAAGCAAACTTAACTGTGGAGTTCTTAAGCTATGGGCTACCGAAAAGTAGATGCACCTTGTTGGTATAGGTAGTACCTATTAAATCCTTTAAGTTATCCTCAACTGTATAGTCCCATACCTGCACAGCCTCTAGATCCCTCTCGTTTGGGTGTGTATTCGATTCATTCATGTACCCCTCCCGCTGGAAGCCTGCCAGGAGCCGCTCCTTGTCCGTGCCTCACTGCACCGGCGATCACTCCCCGTCCTTGTCAGTGCCCAGGATGTTACAAGTAACATATACATACTTTCAATTGATCATGCATTCTTCCATAACACTTCTTGTCTTGTAAGCAAGATTGATGAATCTTGGCTATGGCATAGAAGGGCTAGTCACATAAACATGCAGCACATAAACAAGCTTATAAGAAAAGATTTAGTAATTGGGTTGCCCAAACTCAAGCTTGAGAAGGACAAACTTTGTGATGCTTGTCAAAAGAGGAAACAAACTAAGAACTCTTTTCAAAGTAAAAACATTGTTTCCACCTCTAGACCACTTGAATTACTGCACATTGATTTGTTTGGTCCTTCTAGAACAATGAGTTTGGGTGGCAATTATTATGGGCATGTTGTTATTGTGGATGATTACTCTAGATTTACTTGGACTCTGTTTTTGAAATCCAAAAGTGGTGCTTTCCTTGCATTTAGAAAAATGGCTAAGCTTGCACAAAATGAAAAAGGTAGCAAAATTATCTCTATAAGAAGTGATCATGGTGGTGAATTCCAAAATGAACATTTTGAAAAATTCTGTGAAGATAATGGGATTAACCACAATTTTTCAGCTCCAAGAACACCCCAACAAAATGGTGTTGTCGAGAGGAAAAATAGATCTCTTGAAGAAGGAGCAAGAACACTTCTTAATGAGACAAATTTGCCTAAGTATATTTGGGCTGATGCTGTAAGTACAATATGTTATACTTTGAATAGATTACTTATAAGGTCCATTTTAAAGAAAACTCCTTATGAGCTATACTAAGGTAGAAAACCCAACATTTCTCATTTGAGAGTTTTTGACTGCAAGTGCTTTGTATTAAAAAATGGGAAAGAATCACTTGGAAAATTTGATGCTAAGGCTGATGAAGCAATTTTCCTTGGATATTCATTACATAGTAAGACTTATAGAGTATTCAATAAGAGAACTATGTGCATGGAAGAATCTATACATGAAATATGTGATGAGTCTAATCCCTCTAAGGAGGAAAAGAAGTGTGATGTAGTTGTGGAAGAAGTTATTCAGCTAGATGATTCCTTAACTAAAAAAGAAGAACCAAGTGCTGAAGCAAAACCATCAACCCCTGTTCAAGTGCCTAAAGATTGGAGAACAACAAGAGACCTATCACTTGACAACATCATAGATGAAGTTTCAAAGGGAGTATCTACTAGATCTTCATTAAGAAACCTATGTTGTAATATGGCTTTTGTTTCTCAAATTGAACCTAAGAATATTGATCAAGCCTTGAATGATGAACATTGGGTGCATGCCATGCATGATGAGCTAAATCAGTTTAAGAGAAATGAAGTTTAGGAACTTGTTCCTAGACCATCGTCTCTTAAACCCATTGGTACAAAATGGGCTTTTAGAAATAAACTTGATGAAAGTGGAATCATAGTCAGAAACAAAGCTAGATTGGTTGCTAAAGGTTACAACCAAGAAGAAGGCATAGACTATGAAGAAACTTATGCTCTAGTTGCAAGATTGGAAGCAATCAGGTTATTGCTTGCATATGCATGTCTCATGGATTTCAAACTCTTTCAAATGAATGTTAAAAGTGAATTTTTGAATGGATACATTGAGGAAGATATATATGCTGAACAACCTCCAGGTTATACTGATTTTAAACATCCTAACTATGTTTTAAAACTGAAAAAGACACTCTATGGTTTGAAACAAGCTCCTAGATCATGGTATGAAAGATTAAGCAAATTTTTGCTTGAACAATCTTTCACAAGGGGCAATGTTGACAAAATCTTGTTCATCAAAAGGCATGACAATGATATCTTATTGGTTCAAGTTTATGTGGATGGAATAATTTTTGGTTCTACTAATCATTTGTTGTGTAAGGAATTTTCCTCAGCTATGCAAAAGGAATTTGAAATGTCAATGATGGGTGAATTAACATTCTTTCTTGGACTTCAGGTGAAGCAAATGAAGAATGGAACATTTGTCAATCAATCCAAACATTGCCTTGAAGTTATTAAGAAGTTTGAAATGGAGAAAAGCAAGGATGCTGCAACTCCAATGGCTACATCAACATATCTTGATTTATATGAAAATGGAAAGAAGGTTGATGAGTTTAAGTTCAGAGGAATGATTGGATCTTTACTATACTTGACAGCTAGTAGACCTGACATAATGCTAAGTGTTTGCTTGTGTGCAAGATATTAAGCAAATCCCAAAGACTCTCATCTTACTGCAGTCAAGAGGATCCTCAAATATCTCAAAGCTACACCAAAAGTTGGTCTTTGGTATCCTAAAAGTGCTTCAATTAATATTGTTGGATATTCTGATTCTGACTTTGCAGGTTGCAAGCTAGATAGAAAAAGTACAAGTGCCACTTGTCACCTTCTACGAAGTTCATTGATCTCATGGCATTGCAAGAAACAATCTTGTGTTGCTTTGTCAACTGCTGAAGCTGAATATATCTCAGCTGGAAGTTGTTGTGCACAAAGCCTTTGGTTCAAGCAACAAATGCAAGATTTTGGAGTTGAACTGAATGAATTACCTCTTCTATGTGACAATACAAGTGCTATTAACATATCAGAGAATCCAATAATGCATTCAAGGACCAAGCATATTGAGATAAAGCATCATTTCCTAAGAGATCATGTTCAGAAAGGTAATATCAAGGTTGAGTTCATTGATACCCATAACCAACTTGCTGATATATTCACCAAACCATTGGCTACGGATAGATTTTATGCACTTAGAAACATGCTAGGTATTCTTGATGAATCCAATATATGCTAGCATGTTCAAAGTGTGCCTTTCCATGTTTAATTAAGCTTCATTGATGCATTCATCACCAAGTTGATTCAAAATTAGTGTTGATCTGCAAAATGCTCTGTTTTCTGATAAACTTGCTGTAATAATCGATTACACCACGGGTTAATCGATTAAAATCATTAAAACTCACATTGTTTGTGCAAAATAAGCCTAAGTAATTGATTACTAAAATCTTGTAATCGATTATTCTGTGTTTCAAAGAAATGGTTCTTCATGGAATAATCGATTACGTATCGAAATAATCAATTACTACGAACAAAATCCATTTTCTAGTTTAAAAGGTTTACTGGAGTAATCGATTACGGAAATTAGGTAATCGATTACACATATGCTTAGAATTTTTGATCCTCCTGGAATAATCGATTACCACTCGGGATAATCGATTACATAAGCTATGGTACTGGATAAAAATCTAAAATTCATGATATAATCGATTACATTAGTATATAATCGATTACAGATCATCTTCAACCTCTAACTGGTTGGCAAATAATCGATTACCACACGGGATAATCGATTACCACTTGCAATTTTTGTGTCCCAAATGTGCAAAATAATCGATTACCTTAAGTAAATAATCGATTATTTAGTCTGTTGTGCGTTTTCTGATAGTTTTCCTCTGAAAATGTAACTGCCCAACCAAATCCAAAGGAAATCCAAGGCCACTGAAGTGCCTTAACTGTCACCAGCAGCTATATTTTCAAAATTATGGATGTTAGGAGCATCAATTTTGCCTATAAATAGTGCATTGCATCAATAGAAAAATCTGCACCTTAGTCTCTTCTCCCTCTGAAATTTCTGAAATTTGTCTGTGTTTTCTTGTGTCTAAACCTACCCAGAACCATGTCAAACTCAACACCCAAACGTGCTAGGTCTTCTAAGAGGAAAGTGGGTGAATCTTCATCCAATCCACCTCCTCCTCAACCTCCAAACAAGCTTGACTTGTGGTTTTCCACAGAGTCAGACAAAATGAACTATCTATAGTTCAATGCAACCAAGCCTGTAGCCTCACCAAAATACCTTGAGTTAAATTGGTTTATTAGGGAGGGATTCCAATTCCCTGCATACTTTGAAGCCCAAGGGCTTAGAAGATTTTTAGAAATGAAGGGTACCTTTTACCCTAATTTGGTGAAGGTTTTCTACACCTGTGCCAAAGGGTCCATGAATGGAACCATGATCACTAACGTCAAGGGTGACAATGGAAATCACCCATGAAGTCTGGGAGACTGTGGCTGGTGTCATATGTGAAGGGGCTAGGAAGTTTGATGAAGAGCCTGATGGGTATAGCAAAATGGATACCTATAGGGAAATGTTGCATGATCCTCATATGCAACTTAGGAACAAATTGGGTACTGGACCCATGACACCTGAGGATAGGCTCCTCCATTACATAATCACCTATATAATCACTCCTAGGGCCACCAACCATGCCCAAGCCACAAATGAGGACCTCCAATTAGTCTATGGTCTGAAAAACAACATACCCATGAATTGGGTTCTCATATTTGAAGAAATAATGCTTAAATCCAAAAGGTTGGTCAACTACCCTTTCCCATATCCTGTCCTTGTGTCTAGGTTCATTGACCAATTAAGTATTGATGTGGAAAATGAAGTTGTTGATCATACCAACTCAAGTAACAACCTTATAAAGGAGAAGCATCTCACCAAAATGGGGATGAGAAAGACTCCTAATGGCTGGATTATGGCTGGACAAGCTGCTCCTCCTCCTGCTGTTGATGAAGGAGATCAACTTGCTAACTCTGAAGATGAAGCAAGGGATCAACAACAAACTTTATACTCACAGTTTGAGTCTTTGATGCTGCAAAAAATGGACACCATGATCAAGATGCAACAAGACTTCAAGGCTGAAACAAATGAAGCCTTAGAAGAGATTAGGGATAGGCTTGATACCATAGAAGCAATTATGAATAATAATGCTTCTATAGAATTCTAAAACTTATGTTTTTCTTTCTGTTTTGTGCCTTATTTTTAAGTTGTTAACTTTCTGTTTTTTACTTCACTATGTAATGGCTCCCCAAATGAATATTAAGACTTCCATTATGCTTCCAATTCTATTATCCATTGTGCCTTTTATGTTTTTGTCTTTTAACAAGCCAAATAGGGGGAGAAATGATTGATTAAGTATGCCCTGCATAATGCTCTGTTTGCCCCTATTTTTTGTTTCATTTTTTTGCTCAAAATTTGAACTGAATGGATGCTGCAATTTAGGGGGAGCTGTGTGGTTAAAATGGATCTATTCAACCTATAATACTTGTAAATGAATGCAACATAAATCACAGATGCTTTTAACACTTGTTCTTGGCAAAGGAATTGAAAATTTTCAGGTTTTCAAAGCTCAAGCTTTTTCAAATTGATTCAACAATTTACTTCAAGCCTTACTGTTAATCAACTAAAGATTTGGCATGTTTAAAGCCAAAAAGGGGGAGATTGTTGGTTTTAGAAGAGCTATTTGAAGAATGGAATAGGAATCAAGCTTTGGTTTTGAGCTTTCAACATGCATTGGATGCCTTGAAGAATGATTTGTGTTAAATGTGTAAGAAAGAAGCAATTCTGGTGATCCAAGTGCATTGTATTCATATCATTCAATAATTCAATTAACCTGAGTAATAAAATTCACAAGGCTTTGGTAAAATGATCAATTTAAATCAAAGGTTTTTGGAAAAATAAATTTGTACTGATTTAATCGATTACATTGAGGAGATAATCGATTGTTTTGTTCTTAGTTCATTCTGGAAAACTTTTCAAGAACAATGTAATCGATTACCTATCGGATTAATCAATTATTTGACCTTTGTTTTCACTAACACTGCCTTGATGAACACTTTAATCGATTACCAACAGGTAGTAATCGATTACATTGCTATACATTATTTTAAGCCGTGCTGGAAGAATCGATTACCAAAGCATAGTAATCGATTACATTTGAAAATACCATCTTCCTGTCATAATCGATTACCAAATTCAGTAATCGATTACATCATATACATATGCACATTAGTTTTGATGCATTAATCGATTACCAAATATAGTAATCGATTACATAGTTCAATATGATTTCTAAAGCTTCTTGGTTTAATCGATTACCAAAATCCATAATCGATTACACAGTGTATTTCGAGTTTATGAAGCTTCCTGTCTTAATCAATTACAAGACGGAATAATCGATTATTTTGTTCGTTGCTCATGTCCAAATTCTTGTAGAACACTTTAATCGATTACAAGGTTGATTTAATCGATTACATGAGTGAAATAATCGATTATTAGGCGCGTTTAATCGATTACTGACAGTTACAAAAGTTTGTTATAAATAGAACCTTGGCTCAGCTTGTTTGGTAACTTGATTAATTTGTATTCTGAGCACACATAAGCTTTCTAAACACGTTCTAAGTGATTTTTCTGGGTCCTATGAGTTCTTGCTTTCACTAAAACACTGATGGGTTTTTGAGTGATTCTTTCAAGCAAGAAGTTTCTTTCAAAGGTTAAGGAAGGAGATGTTCTGAGATTGATTTTCATCTTTCAACCTGGTTTGTTCATTCATGTGCATATCATTCACTGGATCATCAGGTGTTTTCTTTCCTTAACTAATTGGTTGTAATTTTATTTACAATTTGTGTTGTATTAGCTATTGTAATTTTGATTCTTAAAGCTTGGGACTAGAGAAGGGTTCTCTAGCTTAAAGATCAGAGTAGTGTTCTCTGGATCATACTTGTCCACAAGATACAAATTAGTTTTGATGTGGCCTTGAAGAAGCTTGGCTTTGGACCTTGTCATTGAACCTTTCAATTCATGGAGTGCTTCTAGAACTTCATGATCCTTGGATAGTCCTCTATTAGAAGGTCAAACCAATGAAAATGAGACACAGTGGATTCCAAACAGGCTCAACAATGGGCATGGGTATACTGTTCATCCGCAATGGTGGATGCACACAAATGTGAAAGGGGATCGAATCTTAATCACAAATACCATATATAATTTGTACAGAAAGTGTGTCTAGTACCTCACATTTTGGTTTAATACTAATCATAAGGATGCTAGAATTAAGGATATAATAATAACACGCACATGATCCCTAAATATTAGCTATATGCATAATGATTAGATATTTAACAACAACTATCACTCGTATTCCCTTATATTCAAGAATCGATTAATAGGCGCGTATTTGAAAACTGAGATTGCTTGTATTAATCGATTACATGGTGATAAGTGTCATATTTTAGTTAATTTCAGGATTATAATGCTGGCACTTATCTTTTGATTTCAGTGAATTGCTTATAATTTTGCCCTAATCCTATTTGTTTTGTAGCTGAAACATATATAAAGGTTATTGTTTACATTTTGGAAGATTAGTCCAATCAAATTTGGTATTTTGATAGGTATCAAGTGTATCAAAAAGCATCCAAAGCAAGCAAGACAAGCACAAAAGGGAAAAAAGGTCAAAATAGGAAGTTTCTTGAAGCAAATTCGCCCAGAACTCACCCAGACTAGCATCTTTCTTCAGCATTGGGTTTTTAACTCGCCTAGACGAGTGAATCATGTGTATTTAACTCGCTTGGGCGAATGGCTTTCTTTAGGATTAAGGATTAACTCGCCCAAACGAGTAAAACAAGGCTAAACCACTCGCCTGGGCGAGTGGACATCAGCAGCTTCCATTTCCTATAAATAGGCATGCAAATGGAAAAAGAAGGCATGTTTTTTTTTACAAGAGAATGAATTAGCTTAGGAAGAGTAGAAAGAGTGAGAGAAGTGAGAAATTAGTGAGGAAACTCTATCGGAGAGGATCGATGATGTCTTCTTTCATCACTTCTTCAGTTGAACATGTGCTCTCCACAATGATTGACTAACTTCTCTTAAGGATTGGATGTAATCTTCGTACCCTTATGTATCTTTTTTAATATTTGTTATACACATGAATCTTTTCTACTCCTTATTGGTAATTTTATTATATTCTTAATGCTTGATCACTAGTTTCATGAAATAGGATTCTAAGTTTAACTGGAAAGTGCTCTTAGGATTTGAACTGAATGATTTTACTCATTACATTACGTTGTTAGGAATAGGGCATAACATTTTGATTGCAAACAACACGAGATTATGATTATAATGCCAGGATATTTATTTCATATGCGAGGGATCAATGTTTAGTAAATATCCTTAGAATTCTCAAATGCGAGGGATCGATTTGGGGTGAATTAACGTGTGCATTAATAAGGATAGAAAATGATTTATACATGGTAATGTTAATTGGATACTAAGGGTATGAACGATGAAGCCCAATCCTATACTTTTCTTGAATTAATTGAACTCACTTTATTTTTTTTCTTAATTTCTCGTAATTCCGACGCACTAAATCAGTTCTTTCCGTAATTTCTTATTTTTTTGTTATTCCACAAACATGAAATTTCGCTTATACTCATTGTACATAACTATTAAACTGTTAAATTTTATTTGGATTAACTGAGTAACTCAAGTCCCTGTGGAGACGATCTTTTATAAATTTTGTAACATGCAACGATAATTGGTACACTTTCCAAGAGTCTAACACATGGCAAATTAATCAATTACTTTGTTCATAAACGTTTTCCAGAAAGCTCAAGAACACTTTATAGATTAAACTTGTTAACAACCGATTACATTAGTGGTTTTAATCAATTACATTAACGATTTAATCGATTACTAACAGTTACAAACTGATTTCTATAAATAACTTTTTGGTGTTTTGGAAAAATAAAAACGAAATTACAAAGTTCATTCATAAGCTTTTTGTGCAAGAAAAGGTTTCAAGTGCTAAACTCAGTCAAAGTCACAAAATCTTCAAGATACAAATTATTGAAATGAGGGTTTCTTCTTGGGCAAGTTTCAAAAGAAGTTTTGTAAAGAAGGTTCTGAAACAACTTCTTCCATCTTTCAATCCAAGGTTGGTAAATCGATTGCATACTTCATTTACTGGATCAAAGGTGGTTTCTTTCTTTACACTCTGTTGTATAATCTTTTGAGATTCTTTTTGGTATTAATAACATAGGATTTCTTAGAGCTTTACTAGGATAGGTGTTCTTAGGGGATAAGAGTAGAGGTGGGTGATCTCTATTTCTTGATCACAAAGATTCTAAGGTGTTAGAAGTCTTGTTCTTAATCAAGGTCTGATTAAGAGTGATTGTGTAAAAAATTTGTAAGAATATTTTTGTTATTAGTGGAACTCTAACCATTGTGGTTGGAAGAACTGGATGCAACTTCTCAAAGGTGAGAAGTGAACCAATATAAATCATTGTGTTGACTACTTCCTTCAATTTTTTCTTGCTATCTTAATCTTTGATTCTTTGGTGTTATCTTTCTTATTCAACAAGTGATTGTATTCTTGAGCTGAGTGGTTTGATTGGTTGGTGCATTCTTGGTTCAATTGTGATATGATCTTGATTACTTTGATTCTTAAAGATTTTTAAAAGACTAAGTTTAAACCAATTCACCCCCTTCTTGGTTATTGTGTATGTTCATATTGTTTTCAATTGGTATCAAGAGCAGGTTCTTGAGTGTTATTCAAAATCACTATTTTTTTAAAGAAAATGAATACCACACAAATTACCTTCAAGGAGGGTGCCTCCTTCAACCGTCTTCCGATGTTTAAAGGAGAGCATTTCAGTTTTTAGAAAATAGAATGCAGATATTCATCCAATCAAATGACCCTAGTGCATGGAATGCAATAGAAAAAGGTCATTTGATTCCAATCAAAATTGTTGATACTGAAATGATTCCCAAAGAATGAGATGAGATGACAGATGCAAAAAAGAGAGTAGTTCAATATGATTTTAAAGCTAAGAATATGATAACCTCTGCACTTTTATCTGATGAATTTTTCAAGACTGTTAGGTGTAAAAGTGCTAAGGAGATGTGAGGGATGCTAGAAATCACTCATGAAGGGACAAATGAAGTCAGAAGATCAAGGAAGCATGCCTTAATTCATGAGTATGAAATGTTCAAGATGAACACAACAAAAAACATATCTCAACTCCAAACAAGATTCACACACATTGTAAATCATCTTCTTGGTCTTAGAAAGACATTTGATGCTGAAGAATTAAACATCAAAATCTTGAAGTGCCTAACAAGACCATGGCAACCAAAGGTGACAACAATCAAGAAGTCAAAATATCTTTCAAAGATGTCCATGGCTGCACTATTTGGTAAGCTACTTGAGCATGAATTAGAAATGTCTCAATTAACACATGTAGAAGATGCAAACAAGAAACAAAAGAGCATACATAGCCTTGAAAGATGCATCCTCAAATGTGGAAAAAGAAGAAGACTCAAGTGAAGATGAAGGTGATGAGAATATGAACCTAATAGTCAAAAGATTCATCAAGTTCATGAAGAAGAACAAGAACATGAAGTTCACAAAATTCAACAAAAGGAGTGTCAACAACAACAACTTCAACTGCTTTGAATGTGGTAAGCAAGGTCATATTAAATCTGAATGTCCTATATTCTTGAAGAAGCAGTTAGGTGAAAAGAAAGCAAAGAAAGAAGGAAAACCAAAGAAAGCTTGCATTGCATAGGAAGGAAATGCCTCAATAACTTATGAATCATCAAGTGAGAATGAAGAAGCAAGTGTGTGTCTCACTTGAACAATTGATCAAGATGACTCATGTGCTGAATCAGAAGTAAATCCTAAACTTGATCAACTTATTGATGCTTTTAATGATATGCATGAGGAGGCTCAAAAACTTGCAATCTCTAACAATAAGCTAAAAGGTAACCTTAAATGGCATACCACTAAACTTGCTTCAATGCAAGCTGAACTTTGTAATTTGAAAGAAGAGAATGAAAAACTTGTTTCAAGCTACAAAACTAATGGGTGTGTGCGTGCCTCTTCTTCATAAAATGTAGATAAATGCAAAGCTTTACAAAGAGTTTGATGATTTCAAAAGGAGTCAATTTGAAAAATATATGTTATTGCTTTCAAAAAATTCTTACTTGGTTGATCTTTTGAAAAGGCTTTATAGAGGAAATGCAGTTTAGATCAAATGCTAAGTGTACAAAAGTATGCTGGAGACACATCTGGATTGGGTTACAAACATAAAAAAAAACCTTTTGGAAACACTAAGTTTGTACCTCCAAAATAGATGAAAACAAAAAGGCTTTTAAAAAACACAGCATACCAAATTGACTCATTTTGAAAGAAGATCAAAATTTGTTATATGTCATTACTGCATGAAGGAAGGCCACACATCTCATAAGTGTTATGCTATAAGGTCCTATGTGCCTAATGGAGATTGCATTTGGGTTCCAAAGAAAAAGAGAAAAATAGCTAACCTTTATGGACCCAACCTTAATTGGGTACCTTTCTTTGCTACTTAATTTGATTGTTGCAGGTGTGTCTTAGAGCTAAATATTCATTATGGTACTTAGACAGTGGATGCTCTAGAACATGACAGGTGACAAGTTCATGCTTACATATTTGACTTTAAAGGATAAAAGATTTGTCACTTATGAAGACAACAATAAAGGCAAGATAATAGGAGAAGACAATATAGGAGACAACTTTAAAATCAAGATAAAAAATGTACTATATGTGGAAGGTTTAAAGCACAATCTTCTAAGCATAAGTCAACTATGTGATAAAGGATTAAAGGTATCCTTTAATGACAATTGTTTCTTGATATATGATGCTCAATCTGATGAGGTTATCCATGTAGGAAAAAGAAAAGGTAACATCTATTTACTTGCTATTGAGCTTGCATTCATTCACAATATTAATTGTCTAGTAAGTAAGATTGATTGAATCATGGCTATGGCATAGGAGAGCTAGTCACATTAACATGGATCACATGAACAAGCTTATTAGAAAATGAAAACAATAGGAATACCCACAATAACCAAGAAGAGGGGTGAATTGGTTTAAACTTGATCTTTTAAAATTTATTTATCAAATAAGAGTTAAAGGATCTTAATCACTTTTAAACCAAGAATGCTTTTACTTAATCAAATTACTCAGCTCAAGAAACCAATGGCTCAAAACAGAACTTGTTGGGTAATGATAATGAAACCAAGAACAAATGAATAAGATGACTTGTAGAGATAGAGTAAAGAAAATCAACACAAGCAATTTATACTGGTTCACTTCACAATAGAAACTACATCCAGTTTCTTCTAATCAACACTAGATTAGAGTTCCACTATTATAAATTTCTGTTCTTACAAGCTTTACAACAACCTCTCTTTATCAACACTAGATAAAGAATAGAAATCTAAAACCCTATTAGACTTCTAATGAACAAGAACCAGAGAACACTACTCTGTTCTTTCCTAGAGAACACTACTCTAGCCAAAGCTTCAAGAACTCACTTACAATAGCATCAAATAACAGAAATTCCAAATCAAAATTACAATCAGAGATTATGGAGAGAAACAACCTGATGATCCAATGAATATGAATGCATATGAATTACCAATCAAGGTTGAATAGCAGAAAACAAAATTTCAGAGCATGCTCTCCATTAAACTCTTGAAGTTTCTTGCCCAAAAATCATTCAAAGCTCATGATGATTAAAGAGTGGGACAAGAAGTTAGTAAACCCAGAAAATCACTTTCAAACTCTTAGAAGACTTGTGTATGCTCAGAAAATACGAAGTGTTCAAGTTAAAAAACAAGCCAAGCCTTCCTTCTATTTATAACAGAATTTTGTAACAACCTATAATCGATTATACTCGCCAAATAATCGATTTAAACGCATATGTAATCGATTAAATTGTCACTTAATCGATTAAAGTGTTCAAGACACATTCTGGGTTTCAATAACAAACAAAATAATCGATTAAACCGAGCTGTAATCTATTAAATCAGAAAAGTGTTATTTCAGATAATAGCCTGTGTAATCGATTACGAATTTCAGTAATCGATTAAAGCAACAAAGCAAGCTTTTTCAAATGGCCTATGTAATCGATTACAAATAATGGTAATCGATTATCAAAACAAGGCACAAAATATATTTTACACTATGTAATCGATTACAAGAAATGTGTAATCGATTAAAACATTCACCAAAGCTTCCAGTTTCAAATACGAGCCATATAATCAATTAATTCGATGTGTAATTGATTCAAATGTTCATAAAATCTTTTCTAGTTTTAAACATGAACTAAACAATCGATTAATCTGCTATGTAATCGATTAAAACAGTAAAATTATATTTTCCAAAAACATTACTCAATTAAATCCTTTTTCAAATAGTGAGTAGCTTTGATGTTTTAATGAAAATCATTTAAGCATGTTAATGAGTATGTAAATGCAATGCAAGGATCAAAAAATTGCCTTCTCCTACACTTCTTTTGAATTACAATCTTCAAGGCATGTGAAAAGCTCAAAACAATCTTCTAAGTCATAGGATTCATTCTTTATGTTGCTCCCCCTATATCCAACAGAAAAGACTTAGTCATTGGTTTACCTAAACTTAAGTTTGAAAAGGACAAACTATGTGATGCTTGTCAAAAAGGGAAAAAAACTAAGATTTCTTTTCAAAATAAAAACTTTGTTTCCACCTCAAGACCCCTTGAATTGCTTCACATGGATTTGTTTGGTCCTTCTAGAACTATGAGCTTAGGAGGCAATTACTATGGGCTTGTAATAGTTTATGACTATCTAGATTCACATGGACTTTGTTTTTAAGATCCAAGAGTGATGCTTTCATTGCATTCAGAAAATTTGCCAAGCTTATTCAAAATGAAAAAGGATGCAAAATCATCTCAATAAGAAATGATCAAGGTGGTGAATTCCAAAATGAGCATTTTGAAAAGTTCTGTGAAGAAAATGGAATCAACCACAATTTTTCAGCTCCAAGAACACCTCAACAAAATGGTGTTGTGGAGAGAAAAAATAGATCCCTTGAAGAAAGAAATAGAACTCTTCTTAATGAGATAAATTTTCCTAAACATTTTGGGCTGATGCTATGAGTACAATTTGTTACACTTTGAATAGATTACTCATAAGGCCTATTTTAAAGAAAACTCCTTATGAACTATATAAAGGTAGAAAATCAAAACTTTCTCACCTAAGAGAATTTGGTTGCAAACGTTTTGTTTTAAATAATGGAAAGGAGTTACTTGGCAAGTTTGATACAAAGGATGATGAAGCCATCTTTCTTGAATATTCATTACAAAAGCAAAGCATATAAAGTCTTCAATAAAACAACTTTATGCATGGAATAATCAGTTCATGTTATTTGTGATGAATCTAACTCTTCAAAAGAGGAAACGAGTTGTGATATTGATGCAGATCCTATAGAAGAGTATGTGCAACTCAATGGATCAAATGAAAAGAAAAAGAAGGAACCAAATGTAGAAATTGATCATTCAACACATAATCAAAGGCCTAAGGACTAGAGAACTACAAGAGATCTCTCCCTTAACAACATAATTGGTGAAGTTACTAAGGGAGTGTTTACTAGATCTTCACTAAGAAATCTATGTTGTGATATGGATTTTGTTTCTCAATTTGAACCTAAGAACATTGACCAAGCTTTACTTGATGAGCATTGGATGCTTGCCATGCATGATGAACTTAATCAGTTCAAGAAAAATGAAGTTTGAGAACTTGTTCCTATACCTTCTTCTCATAAGCCTATTGACACCTAGTGGGTTTATAGGAACAAACTTGATGAAAGTGGCATCATAGTCAGAAACAAAGCTAGATTGGTTGCAAAAGGTTACAACCAAGAGAAGACATTGACCATGAAGAGACCTATGCTCCAGTAGCAAGGTTAGAGGCCATTAGATTACTGTTTGCATTTGTATGTTTAATGGATTTTAAACTATTTCAAATGGATATAAAGAATGATTTTCTTAATGGATATATTGAGGAGGAAATGTATGTTGATCAACCTCCTAGTTTTGTATATTTCAAATATCCAAACCATGTTTTTAAACTAAAGAAAGATCTTTATGGATTAAAGCAAGCTCCTAGGTCCTGGTATGAAAGATTGAACAACTTCTTACTTAGCCAATCCTTCATAAGAGGACAAGTGAACAAAACATTGCTCATCAAGAAACATGGCAATGACATCTTATTGGTTCAAATATATGTTGATGATATTGTTTTTGGTTCAACTAATAATTCCTTGTGCAAAGAATTTTCTATCTTTATGTAAAATGAATTTGAAATGTCTATGATGGAAGAATTAACATTCTTTCTTAGACTTCACGTGAAGCAAATTAAGAATGAGACATTTCTTAGCCAAACTAAATACTGGCATGAATTGATCAAGAAATTTGACTTGGAGAAAAGCAAAGATGTTACAACTCCTATAGCAACCTCATCTTACCTTGATTCAGATGAAAAATGCAAGAATGTTGATGAGTCAAAATATAGAGGGATGATTGGATCTTTATTGTACTTGACTGCAAGTAGACCAGATATAATGCTGAGTGTGTGCTTATATGCAAGATATCAAGCTAATCGCAAAGGATCACACCTCACAACAGTCAAGAGAATCATTAAATATCTCAAATCAACTCCAAGAGTTGGTCTTTGGTATCCCAAAGGTGCATTACTCAATTTAATTGGATACTTAGATTCTGATTTTGTTGGATGCAAATTAGATAGGAAAAGCAAAAGTGGAACATGCCATTTATTGGGAATTTCACTTATCTCATGGCATTGCAAGAAACAATCTTGTGTTGCTCTATCAACAGCTGAGGCTAAGTACATTGCTGCTCGAAGTTGTTGTGCTCAAAGCCTGTGGCTAAAGCAACAATTACAAGACTTTGGTGTTGAATTGAAAGAAATTCCCTTGCTATGTGACAACACAAGTGCTATCAACTTATCAAAGAATCCAATAATTCATTCGAGGACAAAGTATATAGAGATCATACATCACTTTCTCAGAGATCACATTCAAAAGGGTAACTGTTCAATTGAGTTTGTTGACACAAATAATCAATTGGCTGATATTTTTACTAAACCCCTGGCTAGAGATGGATTCTATGATCTTAGGAACATGCTACGTATTCTTGATGAATCTAATATATGCTAGCATGCTTATAATGTGCCTGACTACATGCAATACCACTCACAATTAACTATGCATCGCATATGATAAAATTTGAAATTTTGTTGAATGACATTGTTCTCTCTACATAGTTGTCTTCTTTAATCGATTACGATGCGTATTAATCGATTATTTTATGTTTTGAGACAATTTAGAGCCAAAAATTCTCTGGAGTAATCGATTACCATGCTATTAATCGATTACTCGGTACTTAAAGTGTATTTCAAAATGAAAATCCACCATGAAGCTCATTCATGGTTTTTGCATTCATGTTTTCATAAAAGCATAAGTCTTATGGAAAAAGGTTTTATGAAGCAAATGGTTTTCATGATTGCATAAAATCCAAAGTGTTCAAAGTTTAAGGTTTTGGAAAAACATTTTTTCTCTGCTTTAATCGATTACCAACTTGTGGTAATCTATTACTTAAGCTTTGAAGAATACTTTAATCGATTACAACAAAATGGTAATCGATTACACTTCACAAAGTCACAGAAAGGCTTCATGTCCTAATCGATTATGATTTGTGGTAATCAATTAATGGGCGTGTATTTGAAAACTGAGACTACCTGTGCTAATTGATTACATGTCAAATTAATCGACTACTTTGTTCATAAAATTTTCCCAGAAAGCTCAAGAACACTTTAATTGATTAAACTTGTTAACAATCGATTACATTAGTGGTTTTAATCAATTACATTAACGATTTAATCGATTACTAACAGTTACAAATTGATTTCTATAAATAACTTTTTGGTGTTTTCGAAAATTAATAACGAAATTACAAAGTTCATTCATAAGCTTTCTATGAAAGAAAAGGTTTCAAGTGCTTAACTTAGTCAAAGTCCCAAAATCCTCAAGATACAAAGAATTGAAATAAGGGTTTCTTCTTGGGCAAGTTTCAAAAGAAGTTTTTTAAAGAAGGTTCTGAAACAACTTCTTCCATCTTTCAATCCAAGGTTGGTAAATCAATTGCATACTTCATTTACTGGATCAAAGGTGGTTTCTTTCTTTACACTTTGTTGTATAATCTTTTGAGATTCTTTTTGGTATTAATAACAGGATTTCTTAGAGCTTTACTAGGATAGTTGTTCTTAGCGGATAAGAGTAGAGGTGGGTGATCTCTATGTCTTGATCACAAAGATTCTAAGGTGTTAGAAGTCTTGTTCTTAATCAAGGTCTGATTAAGAGTGATTGTGTAAAAAACTTGTAAGAATATTCTTGTTATAAGTGGAACTCTTGTAAAATATAGGAACACTTCACACTTAACTAAGAGGGGGGGTGAATTGGTTAGGCTTGGTAAATTAAAATTTCTTAGACAAAATCAGAGTTTCCCTTTAGGATCTTTATCACTTTTGAAACCAAGAATCCTTATTCAATCAAATGCTCAGCCTAAGGTATGCAATAGCTCAAAATTGAATTGATAAACAAAGCAATACAATCAAGATGGACAGAATATAATCAAGATAGAGATAAGAATCAAAACACAAAAGATTTATACTGGTTTGCTTCAAACACTATGAAGCTACATCCAGTTTTCTTCCACTCAACACTAGAATGGAGTTTCACTATTATAAAAATATTCTTACAAGCTTTTACAAGAACCTCCCCTTTATCAACCCTAGATTAAGAATTGAAATCTAAAATCCTATTAGACTTCTAAGGAGAAAGATCCAGAGAACACTACTCTGATCTTTAAGAATAAAAATTACAATAGCCAATTCAATACAAATTCAGAAAAGAATTACAACCACTAAGTTAAGGAAAGAAAGCACCTGATGATCCAGTAAATGATATGCATATGAATGAATATACCAGGTTGAATGATGAAATTAAACTCAAAACATCTCCTTCCTTAACCTTTTTAAAAGAATCTTCTTGCTTCAAGAATCACTTAAAAACCCACAAGTGTTTTAGTCAAAGCAAGAACTCATAGAACCCAAAAAATCACTAAGAATGTGTTTAGAAAGCTTATGTAGGCTCAGAATACGAATTGATCAAGTTTTAAAACAAGCTGAGCCAAGGTTCTATTTATAAGAAACTTTTGTAACTGTCAATAATCGATTAAACGCGCCCAATAATCGATTATTTCACTTATGTAATCGATTAAATTAACCTTGTAATCGATTAAAGTGTTCTACGGAAATATGGATATGAGCAACGAACAAAATAATCGATTATTCTGTCTTGTAATCGATTAAGACAGGAAGCTTCATAAACTAATAATACATTGTGTAATCGATTAAGACAGGAAGCTTCATATCAGGAAGCTTTATTTAAAGTATTCCTTCTATTGCTATGAAATAAAGCTTGCCCACCATGTGTTTGATAAAATGTTTCAAAGAAATGAAATATGTTTAAGTGTGCTTGGTGTGAATAAATAGTTGGGATTCTTGTGTTGTTGAGTGTTTTATGAATTTTTACGACTTTCATGAGTTCTTATGAATCTTTGAACACGTTTATCTTATTGACCTTTATACTAGATTCATGTTGAAAGTTTAAGCATATGAGATCTAAATTGAAGATTAATAGTAAGAGTAAATATGAGATAAAAGAGAATCATTCATGCATGTTTCATATGCATATGCCTGGCGGGGCCTAGTTCGTGTTATTTACCTCAAGAGGAGGTGTGTCAGATAGTTAGAGGAACTGAGTACGAGCGTTCAGACAATGAGGAGTCTGAGCTGGGGGGTGCCTCGGCAGTGGGGAACTCATGCCACCCATGATGATCACATGTAGTGTGGGTGACTTTCCTATGCACCACTGTGACACCCTGACTGATCATGCAAGTTCTGGACCAGTGATTGGGGCTATCTTGACTATGGTACCAAATGATGAGAATTTGAGAGAATCATGCATCATATAAAGAAGATAAGCATGCATCATATTTTGATGATGTTATGATGACTTTCTGTATATTCTTTGATGACTTTCTGTATATATTTTGTGACTTGAATTATGTTTATCATAAACTTACCATGTACTTTGTGTCTGTGGTTGACACCTGCTATGACCTCAAATTTTATTTGAGCTAGCAGAGGAACAGTAAAAGACTAGCAAGCTAATGGATTTTGTGGAAGATGTTTAGAAGATGTTTTGTGGCAGATACTTTGTTATGTTTGTAATATTTTAGTTATGTGAACTATGTACTGGAACTTATATCTGTATGTATTATATCAGACTTATCTGTATGTAGTATATTGGACTTTTAAATATTAATTAGTGACAAAAACCCTTTGAGATTAATCATTAGTAAATAAAGTTTGAGATTTTATTTGCAAACTAAAAAGAGTTTTCAGTAAAATATGAAGATGAATTTTTGTGCAAAGTATTTAGTTATTTGTACTATGTAAAAAGAATTAACAACAGTCTGTATTTTATTGAGCATCAAACTTTCAAGTATTTCTCAATGAAGAAAATCTTTTGTATTCTTTCAGAATTTTGAAGATTATTCAGTAATGGAAATTTTGAATTGATATTTTTAAATAAGTTGAAAAAGAATTTTCACTAAAAAGCAATAAAATACAAGATGATAAATCAAGGCGTTACACCAGAAACGAGGAGGGAAAGGAAGAGTGCGGCAGAGTAGAGGATGCAGAGGCACACCGTTATTAATCCTTGCTTTTGCTTAACTTGACACTCAAAAATAAAAAAAGATTCAGGTGGCATGTCATGTCATTGATACCTCTGATGTGGCTTCACACGTGTATCGTTGACATGTCCAACTAACTAACACATCATCACGTTTTGGATAGAGACTAATGGCAGAGATCTCCTACAAAACTTTTGAAGTTTTAGGGACCCAACGAGAAGCAAAAAAAAAATTCAGGGATCAGTTGCGAAATTCAGATATATTTCAGGGATCTCCAACATATTTAAGCCAAAAATAAATAATAAATGTAATGATGATTTTTAGCCGCCACTATTTGCAAATTTAAACAGCCACAATTTAAAATTTAATGGTATCAATTATCCTTTGATGAAAAGGGTAAAATTGAAGTGTTTTAAACAATTTATGGACCAAATTGAACTTTTCAATAATTGAGGGACTAAATTGAACCTTAAAATATAATTATGGAACTGATTGTATAATTAAGCCTTTTTTTAGACTAAAATCAATATGGCTTAATATTTGGAAGATCAAAATCATATTTAAGCCTTACTTTTTTTTAGCCCCTCTTTTTCAAAAAATGTTATTTCTAGCCCTTCTCCATAAAAAAATAAAAAATAAACATCCCAATCACCAAATAATCAATCTAATTAAGATTTATTAAAAATAGTTGTTTTTGAAATCAGGGGACTAAATAACAAATTTAAATTTAGGGGGATTATAAAAAAAATTGACTAGATAAAAAAAACATATTTAAGCCTAAGAAATAGATTTAGATATATTATCAAAATTGTTAATTCCATTATAGACCTTTTACATAAAAATTCAAAAACAAATTGTGGATTGGTATTGATTTTTGACAAACACAACTTTTTTAGGGATTCTAACTTTAAAAATACCTAATACTAATAAAAGTAATTAAGTTGATTAATTTTAATTAATAATTGAGTTAACTAAGTTTTTAGTCCTTAAACTTTTTCAAAAAGTGACTTTTAGTCCTTAAATTTTTGTTTGATAGGTCAAAGTACTTTAACCTTTTTTTCATTAAGGTTTTTAATCCTTAAACTTTTATTTGACTAATAAAGATCCCTAGCTAAACTTTTAGAAATTTCAGTTTTTAGTCACTAAATGAAAGTTTGAACCTATTATTTTTATTTATTTAATGAGATTTTAAGGACTGAAAACATAAATTTTCAAAAGTTTAGAGACTAAAATCCTTAATAAAAAAAAGTTAAAGGACTTTGATCGGTCGAACAAAAGTTTATAGACTAAAAACCTTAATGAAAAAAAGTTGAGAGACCTTGATCCAACAAACAAAAGTTTAAGGACTAAAAACCGAATTTCAAAAATGTTTAGGAACTAAAAACTTAGATAATCCTTAATAATAGTATAAATTTAATTTGTTCAAAAGTATTCATAATTTTAAATGATTTAAGTTGTGATTATATTTAATGATATCACTCATAATTCATAGGATAATTTTTCAACCAATAAATAAAATATGATTTATATTATCAACTTTTATGAAAAATGAATAGATGTCTTATTAATATATTTCACAATAAATTAAGGATATAAAAGAAACTTAATAATTAATGCATTTAAAGATAATCATATAATTCTTATTTTTAAGAAAAAAATGCTCTTATATTTTTTTTTTATATAGGCAATATTATATAATTTATATTTCAATACATTATGATAACACATTGGTATGCTTTTTGAGGATAAACACATTAGTATGCATGGCTTATTAAAAACTATAGAAATGTCAAATTCATTAATGTGTCATCAAACAATGAATCACACGTATCAAGTTTTTCACGGTTGAGAATGTAGCTTGCAACTAAATTCATTTAAACATCATAATTATAAATTATTATATCGTATATAATGTAACATCTTATCAGCTTTCTCTTATTAAAGCGTTCCTCGCGAGTTTTACTTTCACAGCATTGATAGTAATGCTGTACCTATTTTAACGAAAGTAGCCATGTGACTATGAACATTGATGATGTCAGATAATTATTTCCTGAATCATTAGCTAATGAACCTTTCAAAATTCAAAGTGTGTATGTGACAATCACTCCATGTGAGGTTTACAGTTTACTCTCTTGATGGTTTAAAGTGGAATGCTGTGATCTGCTTCACGCAAAGAACATGCTTTTGAATTGGGTTTATGTTTAGTGCTGGTCTATATATTCTGAACACCTAATAAAAGATTTTGCAATTTGTAGTCAGATGCTTATGGACACATACAAAATTACAAATGTTAATAAAATCTTAGTTGGAAACTTGATGCTAATTTTTCAAGAATAATTCTTTCAGGCATGCATCCACAATCTTAGCCTCATATCATTGCTTGGACGTACTAGATTAATGGGTTATGCAAATTGAGGGCTATGTTATGCCTCAATCCGATATAGTAAAATACAGTGTTTAGCCACTGTGGTGTGTGCAATAGTGACAAATGAATATTACATGCTCAATATGTTGACAATTTTGTCCGGGCATATAATATAATATGCATTCAACTGGTGTAATTTTTTTTTATTAATAAATGTTAATGGGTAGAATATTAGTTTTATTAATAAAAGAATCAAATTAACTTGGGATCTTTCCTTCCTTAACTTCTCTCTTAATCATCTAACTCATTTTATATATCTATCTAACTTATTTCTTAACCTTAATTAGTGTAATTTTTTTTTATTGATAACTGTTAATGGTTAGAATATTAGTTTTATTAATAAAAGAATCAAATTAACTTGGGATCTTTTCTCGCTTAACTTCTCTCTTAATCATCTAACTCATTTTATATATCTATCTAACTTATTTCTTAACCTTGTCATATTGCTATATTTCAAAAGCAAATAAATATCTTACTTTTATGTCTCTTTGATGAATAATATAGATACTTTTATTCGTTATTTTGTCATCAGAAAGTTTTATTTTGATAATAATTATGTAAGGGGTTTCATGTCCGGTTTGATATTTTATGGATCTAAGGGAGAATTATAACTAAGAACCTAAAGTACAAGTATTAATTTAAAATATAAATATATTTCATAATGGTATATTTTATTATATATAAAATATTTTCTGTTCTCACAGTCGTAGGTCCAAAATATTAATTGTAAAAAGAGGTTTAGTCAGTGTCGGGATTGGAATGAAAAATAAAAAATAAAAGTGTTAGAAATGAAAAAAATAATATAAAAGAAAGAGATATAAAAGATAGTAAAAATTGGAATTGTTCAATAGAGAGAAATGAGATATCAACAGAAAAAAAAGATTTGAATCAAAGTAATTTAGTAGATAATAAAATAAAAGTTAAATATTTTTACAATTTTAATTTTAATCTTGTATTTGTTCTTTTTGTCAGCAACAAATCCGACCTTTTTTTGTTTTGCTTTTATCATTGTAAGTTTGTCTTCACTTATACGTACATAATCTACATATTTAAATATGCAACAAATGTATTTGATTATCGTAAAACATGCTAACATATCTATGTTCTAAAATCAATAGATCCAACTATCTCCCATGTGTCCTCTGAGTTGGATAGAGGGCAGTTTTGAGAATGCAAAAAAAAAGATCAGATTTTCCATACTTTTCACTCATTTCATCTTAGTTTTAAGGTAAAAGAAAACAAAGAAAACATGTGGACTATGTCAATTTTCATCTCATTTCAACTTTTCACTTATTTGATTCCTATTCTCATTTTCACCCGAAAGGAACGGAACCTTAATCTTTTTTTATAGAAGTTAAAAATTTTGTTACTTTTAATACAGTGATGCTATTTATTACGAAAGTAAATCCACATGAATTGCGCGAAACATAGAATGGACGATTGTGATTTTTTAAAATAAATATTATAATTAAAAGATTTAAAAAAAACATGTGAACGGAGATTCACAGGAATCAAACGTCATGCAGTTATGACGAAATCCACGTTCGTGACAAACATCATTTTCCTTTTTAATATTTGTAGAAGTTAAAATTTGAAAGACTTTGTAAAACTCTAAAAGATAAAGTTCAATATCGTTACTAAAAACTAAAAAGAAATTGAATTTTTTTCTCACATTAAAATTGTATAAATATTTTTGTGTCCTTCTTCAATCATGGACCTCGACAATCCTCTCTGAAATCCCCCTAACGACCGGCACTGAGTGGTTTATTTCTTTCATGATGTGATAACACATAATTGCATTAGTTGATTAGGTACGTAATAACACATAACAGAGGTTTATTTTTTGTCCGTGGGGTGAACACCATTACCAAATGGTGCAGCTTATGTTTTCTACACGACTCCCGGCCTCAGGTTAATATTCTGCTTCGGAATTCACCTACAGCAAATTGACAGAGCTTAAATATAGGAGGGCCCACCCATTTTTTATGTAAGAGGTGATTCTGTTCGATAGAAAAGAAAAGGAGCGTTAAATATATTAGTTATTTTTATTTATTTACTTTTTAATTATTTTATTTACATATTTATTTTTTTCTTATTTTTTTAATTTCTCTAGAACTAAATATATTTTTTTTATCTTTAGTTTATTTTCATCCTCTTTATTTTACACAAATTTTTTCTCCTTGTCACACCAGTCTTCAGAACTAAATATCCCTTTCGCAAAGGGAAGAAAGGACATGAAAAAAAAAAAAAAAAGCGTCTTGAAACGATGGTCATGCAACAGTGAACTGAAAATTGTTGGTGACCCTTCCGCTCGAGTACCTGTTGCATGTGCATTGGCTGTTTCTTTTTTTCTCGGCTTTGGTGTATGAACTCCTGAAACTACCAGGGCACTCTTGTTTTGTATTCTCTACATGGAAATGCGTTTTATTCTTTTCGAAATTGTACTGTAGGTCGCAAATTCATTCCACACATAGCATCCGCATTTTAATTTCATTACTTTTGCGTACCTTAACCCAATCATATTCGCCCCAATTTTGCCACATTTATGTAATTAATTAGTTACTATTGTTACAGAAATAAAATATGAATAAATATATATTTTTCCTATAAATATGAAAATATTTAAAATACATTCCCTTAAAATTTTGAGTATATTTTTTTTCTTCACATAATCTTAAGTGTTATTTTTTGCCCAAACCTATTTAGGAAATTTAAACCTATGTGAGTCATGACTAGTTTTTATTAATAGTCAACATGTGTCCAATTGTTTTACTGGTCATTTATTATTAATTTTTTTATTGAATCCTAAAGCACCATATGTTTCTTTGAAGACTTAGATCTACGCGCAGACCCACTCTGGTCCTCCACCCCGAACAAACCACTTCGTCATAGGCCACTACATAGTAGATTTGTGCCTCGATGAAAACAATGGTGTTGAGGACCATGCCCTCGGGCTTATGTACAAGGCCGTTCTGAAAAATCTTTGGCCTAGGATGAAGTAAAAAAATGATCCCAAATACACAAATTTTTTGAAATACAAATAATATTAAAATTAAGAGATGGAAAAAATAAGTCCTTAACATACAAATTTTTTAAAATATAAATAATATTAAAACTAAGGAATGGAAAAAATGGGCATCTAACACACAAAAAATGGGTCCCTAATACATAAATTTTTTGAAATACAAATTATATTAAAATTAAGGGATGGAAAAAATGGGCTCCTGACACATAAATTTTTTGAAATACAAATAATAATATAACTAATGGATGGAAAAAATGAGCCTCTAATACACAATTTTTTTTAAATATAAATAATATTAAAATTAAGAGATGGAAAAAATAGACCCCTAACACATAAAATAGATCCTTAACATATATTTTGTTTTTATTTTATTTTTTTAAAAAAATAAATTTTACTTAAACTATCCATACAAAAAATTTTGGGCCCTGGGCGGGCGCCCTGCTCTCCCTGCCCCAGGGCCGGCCATGCTTCTGTGCAGTGGTGTCGTAAGGGTTTGGTTGTGTAGTGGTGGATTGATGATGTGGTTGTTGTTGGTGTATCTTGATGTCTCTAGTCGGGCCATGGAAGACTAAGGAATATAAAAATATTGATTATAATTATAATCAATGTTTGAATAACATTTTCAGCATAAGTTATAATAATAATTGATATAAAAAAGTAAGCATACATGTAACCTTAGGTTCATGTTATCCAAACTTAGGTTTAGAATAAGAAAATCACGTATTTAGATTTTACGATAATGAAAACATATTCAACATTGTATAAAATGGAGTATGAACATTTTGATATTTATAAAAAAAAATAATATTATAACCTAATTAAAAACATTCATATTAAATAGATTTCGAGCTTTCTTGATTGTATAGCCACATGTGGGTATATACCTAAGCACACTTATATGATAATGGAAGTGTCAAGTGCCCCCTCGATTATTTTTTGTTTTTGACCTCATACGATCTTAACCTAATTAACTTTGTCGTAAATAAACAAAAAACTAATTAACCTTTCTCAGTCTTCCTTTAAGCAAATATATAAGTGTTCTTATTTCCCACTCATTTTTTTTTTTAAAAACAGAATAATTAATCTCACACAGAAGCTTGTATATTTAAATAAACCCATAAATCATAACATTTAATATTATCACAACTATTTGTATCTTTAATGTCTTGCTAACAAAATCAAGTTTGTATGTAAATTGTTCCAGCTGTTGCTTCCCTCAAAAGCTTTGTCAAGTAAAACTTCTATTAACATAAATGACGCACCGTATAAATCACCTAACCAAAATTTCATATAGATATGGCTTTGTTAAATCGAAGTATACGCGATTAAATTCATTAACATAACATAACTAAGTGGCACAAACCAGTTCCTACGAAAATAAAGCATGTCACAGGGCATGCACTAAGCAACTACAACTTGAATTTATCTGGTGAAATACATCCACTGGCTCACTACCTAACACTACATACCATATTGTTTTAAAATGAAAAGAACATAATCCGATAAGAACCAGTTGAAATAGTTCAACCTAGGTTGTCATGGATCTCGAGTTACAGTTACTAGGAATTGTGACACATTCTTTTACTTGCCCAATTTCCAAGTCCACTTTCTCTGTGTTCCCCTTTTGCAATTCCACTTTGTTAGGCTCGCATGTCACTCTCTTCTTCCAGTATTTGCAGTAAAGAATGATCTGGAGTATTCCCAATGGAGTTCCAACCACATTTGGCCCCTGTCACAGGTTCAGCATTAACACAACTTCAATCTCTAGTGTACAATGTTTTTCCAAGATTTGTGGAATTCACAATAATTAATAATCAAGAAAAACACAATTAACACACTACTCTTTAATACTCTTTTAAACGTAATCTTAATTACTTAAAAAATTTATTAAAAGTTATAAATTTGTTTGATTTTTTTTACATGCTCTTTTATCTGGATTAAATCCAATTTGCTATGGATTAATTGTAAGAAAATTACTAGTTATTTGAGTCCTATTTATAATTTTATAATTTTTAAAAAACTCAAAAAAAATAGTAGACACTATATTAAAAAAAAGTGCTTGTAGAAAGTGTTGATAGCACTTCTCCTTAATTAAATACTAGAAATGGTACATACCGCAACGAAAATATCCCCAATGAGGAG
>PYAF01002272.1:142012-154087 GCA_007407185.1 Glycine tomentella
TTTTAACTGGAAACGAACATATTACCATTGCAACCAAAGGGGATGCATACAGTGCTATTGAGACCGCCAAGCCGATGCTACCGACGAGAAGCTTTCGGTGACGATGACCAGGGATGGCGAAAGCTGATACAATAGCAATGAAACAGAACACTGCAAGAACTGTCACTGTTGTTATGGCCACCTTCACCTGCAAAATTTCATGTGCTTCAGAAACCATATAATGGTGTGAAGCATGTGATACAGAACACATAAATACTGTTCATGCACAAATCCATGTATGTGTTTCTTAAGTCACATATTTGATGTTTTCTTTTGTCTAATTTGATGGTGTAACTTGATTAATATTTGACCATTCCCTTTGTTTTTGGAAGAAAAATAATTCAATGAAAACTTCCAAGTTCTATGCATGTATCATTAATGTTTCTTGGCTTTTGATCCTTTGTAATTTAAAACAAGCCTTAAGGTTAAGATTTTTTGTGCATGAAGACAAGAAGAACATAGTCTTAAAAGAGGGATGGTAGAGCATGTATACAACTTGCCTTTCCTTTGGCTGAAGAAAACCAGAAATAGATTAGAACATATGATAGCTCAAAAAGAATTCCAGCTCCATTGACTGTGACGAGAGGGAAATTTTCCCACTTGTTGCTTATGATTGGCAATCCATACCAAGTGTAGAGGAGGCTATTCAGCAGTGCTATGATGTATGGAATTGATGAAAACTCCTCCGTGCTTTTTTTCCTTATGACCCTTTTGAAGGTAACCCTGCACAAGTAAAAAGGCCAATGCCTGTTTATGATCACTGAAAAGGAGAAAAATGAAAGCAACTATGAAATGGTAGAATGAAACTTACGATGGTGCAGCATAAAGAGACATTGAGGCAACATTCCCTACAAGAAACACCCAAAGGGGTCATTTTTTTGTTGAAGACTATGATCAGTTATGCTAAGAAGCTAAAGAATGAATTAACAGAGATGTACCCAGAACAGCCACAACCATACAGAGGGAAATTGCCATGTTTAGCCCTTTGCTCTCTTATGAAATGAGATGAAGGTTATGTGTGCCACTGAAGAGAGCCTTTGAGAATGCCCTATTTATAAGGCTTTGAGGGCACTATTCAATGCCAAGTGGCAGTTAAAATGTTACACTAGTAATGCGAGTTGGTGCAAGTGATTAAGGATCCAAAGGAATTAATTTTCATCTTTTCCATGAGTTTGGATTTGAATTTCCTTACTGTCACTTTTCTCGTTTGGTGGACAATCTTACTTAAGGAGATTCTTTTGCACCTACTGGCTAGTTAAGTAACTGCATCTGGATGAAATTGTTTGTTGTTTGGACCTATGTAGTAATCCTCTATTCTCTATTCTGCTGATAATTCCAGTATGTCATTAGCGCCCTCTCTAATAATATTGGAAGTGTTTTTTCACTTTACTACTTTTTTTTTTTCTAAAAAAATGTTACATTAAAAATAAGACATGAAAATAGAATATGAAGAAAAAATAAAAAACACAAAGAAGAGAGATAGAGAGAGAGAAAGTGTTGTATGATTCTTTAATAAACTTGCGGATGCAAAACTTTGTTCAATTTGAGAATCTTTTCTCTCATCAACTTGTTTTTCCCGTCTAAGGGCTAATGTTACGGTAAAGCTAGCATACATATTTTATATATACTACAACACAAATAAGAGTTGTAGATTGCACTTGATTTGCACCATACGCTTTTGACAAATTTCCTGCGTGTCATTTAAAATTTAAGGTCATCTAGAATATTATTGTTGGCTATGTTCCTTCTTTGTTTTTATGGGCATAAATTGATAAGTGCCTTCTTCTTTTCTACTGGTAAAACATTAATAATGCCAATAATGTGTTTAAAAAACATTACTAAATGAACTGCTCTCCCCATCTTGATGATGTGATGTGGCTTGCATTTTCTAGGTATATGGAAATTAATTTATTTGGTATTTCATGCACGGATTAAGCACTTTGTGGATTACTGCTTCAGAATTGACTGTGTTTAGATGAAAAAAAAAATTTCTTTCATCTTCTTCTCTTAACTATTCAAAAAGAAAAAAAAGTAAAAAAAAAATCATCCTCCTCCAAATAGGGTTTTTCATTCTTCTATGTCAAAATGGTGATGTATGGCTGAACCCATTAGCCATTAGTTTTCCCAAATCTACCTTACAATGAAACTCAATCTTCAAACAAACCTTCAAGAACACACAAGTTGTCCTCCTTTCATGTGAAATGTATGGGCTGAAAGGAAGCTTTAATGGCAGCAATGGAAGATGGAAGAAAGGTTAGGGATGAAGGTGGAAGACACCATGGAGAAGCTCTCTAATAAGTCTAGGAAGAATCGCCACAATAACATTGAGAAACTATTGATAAGACCCAAGAGGTTTTTGCATAGGAACAAGAGAGAAACTCTCAACACAAATTTCAGATTTGCAAATTATGAACCAAAGTTAGTTAGATTTAGTTTTAGGACAACTTATATAGGCCATGGAATTACAAACTAAATGTACATGAAATGAAGCTTGTAATGCAAACTTAATGAAGACCAAATGAAGCTTGAAGTGCAAGCTTCTCCTAAAGTGACTTTTGGCTGACCCAACACATGCAGTGCAGTTTAATTGCTGAAGTAATCGATTAATTCGTCCTTGTAATCGATTAAAACATAGTTTTTACATATTACAGATGCTTAAGTAATCGATTACAGATATATGATAATTTATTACAACAGACAAACACTATTTTACAAAGTGCCTTGGTAATCGATTACCACAGACTGTTTTGTGTTTGTTCTGAGCTGGTGTGTCTCTTCATGCTTGATTAAAAGATACAAGTTAGCTTGGATGTGGTTTTGAAAGGCTTGAGTTCTAGCTCTTGTCATGGGTCCTCTAAAGCTAACCAAAGGGAGTTCTTCAAGTTCTCCTTCATGGCCTTGAGCTTGCAATGGACCTCCATCATCCCCTCTTTCTTGAAAGGAACTTGAGCTCAAGTTTGCTTCCCAACTTGTGTTGGATATATGGGGAGCAATAAGAAGATCAAGTCAAGGATGAAGCATGAAGCATGTTCCTTAGAAGAAAGTTTTAGCTTTTCACGTGCCAAGGCATTTGTAATTTGTTAAGTGTTTAAGCGGTTTATCTTATGATCCTCGCATTGCATAAATATGGTCATTAACTTTCATACATGATTTCATTAAAGCATTAAAGCTATTCATGTTTTCAAAAGAAATGAAATTCTCATGGTTAAGTTTTTGGAAAAATGAAATTCCACTGCTTTAATCAATTACACAAAAAATTAATCGATTATAAGCTTCTGTTTTAATTCTGGAAAAGCCATGAAGAACATTTTAATCGATTACCATGCTGCTGTAATCGATTACATAGCACAAAATGAAAATCATGTTTTCATGTCTTAATCGATTACCATGATATTGTAATCGATTACATAAGCTTGTTTTACAACTGAACTTATATGCTTTAATCGATTAGGTCTCGGATTAATCGATTACTTTGCTCATTGCAAGTCTCCAGAATGAGCTATGAACATTTTAATCAATTATTTGGCAATTTAATCGATTACATATACTATTTTAATTGATTATTTGGAGCTTTAATTGATTACATTTAGTTATAAATGTTTTCTATAAAAAGCTGTTGAGTCTTTTGTTTGTAATAGAACTTGATTTTGCGAAATATCCATTCTTACAAAAGCTCTCAAAGTTTGAGAAGAGATATTCTAAGTTACATTGATCTTGCTTCAACACCCAGATCTCATGCATCATTGATCATGTTGGTTTGAAAAAGATTTGTCAAGAGTTTTTCAAAGAGAGCTGATTCCAAGAATTGCTTACATTCAACCTAAGTTTGTTTGGTAAAATTCATTCATTCATCTTCTGAGGATCATGAGGCTGTATCTCTCTTAAACTCTTGCAGTGATTTGTTTGTTTACTTTTATTTCTTGTAAGTTCTTAGATCAGAGAAGGTCTTTAAAGCTTTTTCTAGAGTAGGTTTATAACAACCCTAAGTCCTGGCACGAGCAGCGTAAGAATCGGTGCGAGAAACTTCAGATTCTGCAGAGGCTGCCAGGGCTCCAGACTTGATCAGAGGTACGGTTCTGATCGACGCTTGTGATGTGAGAGTCTTGTTTGACTCTGGAGCTACGCATTCCTTTATTCAGGAGGTGCTTGCGGATAGGCTTAAGTTGCCTATGACTAGTTTTTCCTCTCCGATGGAGGTTACCACCGCATCTAGTGAGAGATGTCGGGTGAGCACGTGTTGTAAGGACGTGCGATTCCAGCTTGATGGCAGAGAGTACATGATTGATCTGTACTGCCTAGCTATGCCTACCCTTGAGATTATTCTGGGTATGGATTGGTTGGCCAAGTATGGCGTGATGCTGGACTGTTGTCAGAAGAGGGTTGTTGTGCCTTCTGACGGAGCTGGCTCAAGTTCCACCTTTTTCCTATCAGTCTTGCAAGCTCGCAAGACACTCAGGGAAGGAGCTCTGGGCTATATCTTCAGATGTGTGGTTGAAGATAAGCCAAGTGTTGATCTGTCGCAGATCCCGGTGGTTAGTGAGTTTGCAGATGTATTTTCTGAGGAGATCACTCAGCTACTACCTGAGAGAGAGATCGAGTTCTCCATTGATCTGGTTCCTGGTGTGGGACCGATATCTGTGGCACCTTACCGCATGGCTCCTCTGGAGTTGAGGGAGCTGAAGGTGCAGTTGGAGGACCTGCTGTCCAAGTAGTTTATCAGACCGAGTGTCTCACCTTGGGGAGCACCGGTGATCTTCGTGAAGAAGAAGGACGGCAGTATGAGGCTCTGTGTTGATTACAGGTAGTTGAATAAGGTTACTATTAAGAATAAGTATCCTTTGCCTCAGATTGATGATCTGCTAGGTCAGTTGAGGGGAGCTACGGTGTTTTCTAAGATCGACCTGAGATCCGGATATCATCAGATTCGGATCAAGCTTGTTGACATACCTAAGACAGCCTTTCGATCTAGGTATGGTCACTTTGAGTATCAGGTCATCCCCTTTGGTCTGACGAATGCCCCTGCAATGTTCATGGACTATATGAACAGAGTATTCAGACCTTTCTTGGATCAGTTTGTAGTGGTATTTATAGATGACATTCTGATCTACTCCCGAACGGAGACAGAGCATGCTGAGCATCTCAAGATTGTTCTTCAGACCTTGAGGAATGATCAATTGTATGCCAAGTTGGCAAAGTGCGAGTTTTGGCTATCAGAGGTGAAGTTCCTTGGCCATGTGATCTCAGCAGCTGGGGTATCAGTTGATCCCAGTAAGATAGAAGCGGTGATGTCTTGGGAGAGACCCAAGGACGTATCTGAGGTTCGGAGTTTCCTTGGCTTGGCTGGATACTACCGGAGGTTTATTCAGGGGTTTTCTCAGATAGTGATATCTCTGACTCGACTCACCTAGAAGGGGGTTCCGTTCGTATGGACCCATGAGTGCGAGCAGTGCTTTCAGGAGTTGAAGGAACGGTTGACTATAGCTCCAGTGTTGACCCTTCCTGACCCTGAGGGAAGCTTTGAGGTGTACTGTGATGCTTCTAAGCGGGGACTTGGATGTGTCCTGATGCAGGATAAGAAGGTTGTTGCCTATGCATCCAGGCAACTGAAGCCTTATGAGGAGTCTTATCCTACCCATGATTTAGAGCTTGCAGCCGTGGTGTTTGCTCTAAAGATTTGGAGGCACTACCTGTATGGTGCTAAGCTGGTGGTGTTCAGTGACCATAAGAGTCTCAAATACCTCTTTGATCAGAAAGAGTTGAATATGATACAGAGGCGGTGGATGGAGTTCCTCAAAGACTATGATTTTGAGTTGAGATACCATCCCGACAAGGCAAACGTTGTGGCTGATGCCTTGAGCAGGAAACATGTGAGTGCCGCCTGCATGACGATCTCTGATTGTAAGTTGGTTGAGCAGTTCAAAGACATGCACCTGAATGTGACCAAAGGTGCTCATGGTCTTGAGCTGAGTAGGACCAAGGTATCTAATGATCTGATTCGAAGGATCAGAGAGGCACAAAAACAAGATGAGGCTGTGAGGGCCATGATTGGCCAACAGGATGTTTCCTGGGAGGATTACGACTTGGTGTTGTACCAAGATCGTATTGTGGTGCCTAAGGGCGAGTTGGTGGATGTCGTCCTATCTGAGGCTCACAAGGGCCAGTTCAGTATCCATCCAGGTGCCACTAAAATGTATCAGGACTTGAAGAGGAATTTCTGGTGGCCGAGGATGAAGAAAGACATAGCCTGGTGTGTCAGAAGGTAAAGATTGAGCATCAGAGACCGTCTGGTTTGTTGCAGCCTTTACAGGTCCCTGAATGGAAATGGGATAGCATTTCCATGGACTTTGTAGTGGGGTTACCGAGAACTCAGGCTGGATGTGACTCCATCTGGGTGATTGTGGATAGGCTAACCAAGTCTGCTCGTTTCTTGCCTGTGAAGACTGACTACACACCAAAGAAGTTGGCCTAGTTGTATGTCAAGGAGATAGGGAGGTTGCATGGTGTCCCTGATAGTATTATCAGTGATAGGGATCCGAAGTTCACCTCTAGGTTCTGGGGTGCACTTCAGGAAGCTTTTGGGACCCAGCTGAGGCTTAGCACAACCTACCATCCTCAGACATATGGTCAAACTGAGAGGACCATCCAAACTCTGGAGGATATGTTGAGGGCTTGTGCCATGGAGCAGGGCACTAGCTGGAATAAGTACTTGCCTCTGGTGGAGTTTTCCTACAACAACAGTTTTCATGCTAGTTTGGGCATGGCCCCCTATGAGGCCTTGTATGGCCGGTGGTGTAGGACTCTCATATGTTGGACGGAGGTAGGTGAGAAGCAGCTCCTTGGACCTAAGATGGTTCAAGAGACTTCTGAGCAGATTTGGATGATCCGAGATAAGTTGGTGAAGGCTCAGAGTCATCAGAAGAGCTATTATGATCATAGACACAGACCCCTGCAGTTTGAAGAGGGTGATCATGTGTTTATGAGGTTATCTCCGGTCACGGGGGTAGGACGGGTCTTGGGAGTAAGGAAGCTGAGTCCTAGGTTCATTGGCCCCTACCAGATCCTTCAGAGAGTAGGGCCAGTGGCGTATAGGCTAGCTTTACCTCCCCAGTTGGCGGGGCTGCATGACGTGTTCCACGTATCTCAGTTGAGGAGGTATGTAGCGGACCCCTTGCACGTGGTAGAGCCCGACATGGTTCAGATTAGAGAGAATCTGACGAGTCCTACTCGACCGATGAAGATCTTGGATCGGACGGAGAAGCGCATCCTGAGCAAGACCATTCCCATAGTCAAGGTGCAATAGGAAGGGAGAACGCCTGAGGAAGCGACTTGGGAGCGGGAGCAGGAGCTGTTGCAGCTGTACCTCGAGTTGTTTGACAGGTATGATCCTTGGTTTTGCGGACAAAAGTCCTAAAAAGGGGGGTTGAATGTGATAACCCTAAGTCCCAGCGCGTATGGCGCAAGTCTGGGCGCGAACGGCGCTGAATTCTGCAGAAAACCTTCTGCAGAATTCTTCTACAGAACTGTGGCGCTCCTGGCGCTAGGTTGGCACGGATGGTGCCACAGCTTCTGGAGTGCGACGCTGATGGTGCGGGAGTGGCGCTCCCAACGCCATGGTCTCTGGTGGTTGGCGCCTGGGGCGCCAGACCACCCAGCAGACTTGTTCTTCTGTGCAGCCGACGTGAGTGGCGCCATTTGTGGCGCGGGAGGTGCCAGACTCTCTGGTAGTTGGCGCTCTTGGCGCGGGTTATGGCGCTGGAGGTGCCATAGTCCCTGGATGTTGCGGCTCTTGGCGCGGGAGTTGGCGCTCTTGGAGCCAGAGGTTCTGGAGGTTGGCGCTCTGGGCGTGGGGTTGGCGCGGATGGCGTCGTGGTTCCTTGTAGCTGGGGCGATCCGCGCGGCAGCTCTGACAGGACCACTATATATAGTGGAGGTCACGATTTTTAGAAGGAAAACTTGGTTTTCTCCTTCCTCCAGCACCCCACCTCCATTGTTGAAGCTCCAAGCTTCATTCCTTCGCTATAGTTCACCAAAAAGACTTCCGTAAACACCTTTTGTGATGGAAATCACTTGTGGAGCTTGAATCCATCCTCCATTCCCCTTAGTACCCGCTCATTGTGAGAATCCTTTTCTCAAGGAAAGTTCGTGGAACTCGAGTTCGACGAGGAACGACGACGATTCGTGAGTACCCGAGTTAGGGGAAGTCGTCCTTGGGCCTTCTTTGCCATCTTTGAGGTAAGAAACTCGAGAAACTCGGCTTGATTTATGAGTTGGGGTTTTGGGTGAATAGTGACCTCTTGTGATAGAGCTAGTTTTAGCTTTGGGTCCTTTGGAACATGTGTTTAGAATGTTGTGAGGATGTAGGATTAGCTCTCAAACGTGAGTTTGGTGAACTTTGTTTCTTGGCTCTTTGTGATGCATGCTAGTAGATGGGCTGAGTTGCTTGGCTGTGTTTTGACATGCAAGAGCCTTGGTTTGTGGCTTTGATGGCCTTGGGAGGCTATTGGAACGATGTTTGTGTGTGAAAGAACCGTTCAAGCCAGGTGTGAGCCATTGAGCCTTGGGCTTAAGTAGAGCTTTGAGCTCTTGATGTTGGCTTGCACTGAGTCTTGTGATGACTCAAGTGCCGTGTGGGCATGAGATAGACCACCGAGGGTCTATGAGTTGGCTTGTGAACGATAAGCCTTGATGAACCTTAGGTTAGACGACCATGTGGTTTTGGAAAGGATTGTGATTCCTTTCATTGAAGCGGTTGAGAACCGTGTTATGTTTGTATTCCTTGTATGGCTGTGTGGATGTTTGATACATGTTTGAATGCCTTGTTTAGGGTGTGACACCGCGGGTGTCAGTGGCATAGGCCACGGAGCAAGGGAAGAACCGCAGAGCTCGGCTTTGCAAGGTAAGTTCTTGGACCCTTAGGGATGTTTCCCACTTGCTTGTGCTCCACCATACTCCGAGGGAGTAGTGGTTACATTCATGATACATGCATTATTGGTTGTTGCATACTCATGATGATATATGCTTGTATCTGTGCTTGAGACATGTATGAAGCCTGTTATTTAGATCTTCTGGCCAGTTAGATATATATGGACCTCCCTAGGAGTAAAGCGCACCTCCTAGTTTGGTTTGCTCATGGTTGATTGGATCCCGGGGTGATGATGATCCCCTAAGACCAAGAGATAGGTGTGTCCCGTCACGATTGATTGCCTATTCTCGGAGGTACCATTTACGTGCGTCCATGCGTAAGGGGTAGCTCCCGATGGGATGGCATGGGTGTGAATTCCGGTTTCACACTGAGGTCGGCGTTGACTCGATCCGCCGTACATAGAGCTAGATAGCTTGCTTGTATTGTGAGGGCCGGGAGGCCAGTTTGTTGTGATACCCTGATGACTTGTGTCATGGTGAGTGAGCTAGGGTGGAGGAGATGCCTCCAAGGACCCTGAGCTTACTGAGATGTTTATCTCACCCCGTGTGGGGCTTATGTTATTTCAGGTGATGCTTCTGGTAGAGAGGAGCAGTCTCAGGGCGGGAGGCCCTAGTAGAGACGGTACCTGCTTGGCAGTGAGGCAGCAGTGGAGAGCTTGGAGCTCGGCTCAACTTTTGATGTCTTGTACCCCTGTACAGGGAAGACATGTGTGTGCACATGTAGTCTTTGTTTTATACACGTTATGTATGTATGCCCTCGTGTGAGGAAGGATCCTTGGGATCAAAAGCACTCGGATGCTTATTCTTTTGTATAGACACTTCGAGTGTCAGACAATGTATATTTGTACATAATCGGTTCTGTTATGTAATGTTTATGCTTCCTCCTATTTATATCTTTAAGATATTTATGCTATCTGCCTATGGTTTGGTTGTATGATCTAGTTAAGCAGGGGCTTGTCTTATGCCTTGTGTTGGACTGTTTGATATTCCATACATAATGTAATCAAGAAATATGGTTTTGGTTTTATGCTTCCGTTAAACATGTTTTAATTAAGTGATTAAGCGCTAATCTGATATAATCATAATGATAATACACCGGGTGCACACGGGGTGTTACATCGTCTCCATAGGAAATTGAGCTTACTTAGTTAATCAAAATATAACTTAACAGTTCAATAGTTATGTACAAGTAGGTTGAGCGAAATTTCATTTAGTTGGGCAAGTAACGTAAAATTACTAAATTTTAGTAAATGAAATATATCTATGAGAAAGTGGGATTGAATTTCATCATTCTTAACATTAGTATCCAATTAATATTACCATGCATAAATCATCGTCTATCATTATTGATGCACACTGTTTTACCTTGAATCAATCCCTCGCATTCAAGTTCTAAGGATATCTACTGAATATTGATCCCTCGCATATGAAGTAAATACCCCAGCATTAAGAACTTCAATCGCGTGTTTTATGCAATTAAAACGGTATGCCCTATTCCTAGCAACGTAACGTAATGAGTAAATCCATTCAGTTCAAACCCTAAGATTGCTTTCCAATCTCACTTAGGATTAAGTTCATGAAACTAGTGATCAAGTAGAATCAAGCATTAAGCACAAAACGAAATTACCAACAAGGAATAGAAATGATTCATGTATAAATAAATATTAAAAGAGATGCATAGGGTTAAGAAGATTACATCCAATCCTCAAAGAAGCTAGCTACTCATATTGGAGAGAACCTCCTTAAGAGAATAATTGAAGAAGGGCCCCATCACCGCTTCTTTCCGGCAGAATCTTGATAAGTGCCACATTTTAGTAAAAATAGGACTTAAAAGATGGCACTTATCCATTATTTTGATTAAATTTATCCACAAGTTAACCCTAGAAACCTAGTCAAATGATGGTTATATAAAGGTAAGTCATGCTCTCATATTTTGAGAAGATTCGTCCAATTAAATGATTTAATTTTGATAGGTTGGAAGATTTCGGAAGTATCAAGCATGCAAAAACCAAGAGAAGGGAGTGATCAAAGCAAAAATCAAGTTCCAACAGCATTCCAGGCCCAAAATACACCAAGGCCCAAAGAAAACTTCATCACTAAGCTATAAGCTCGCCAAGGCAGCCATGCAATGCACAATTCACTCGCCCAGGCGAGTCACAAGTAACGAAAAGATGGGATTAACTCGCCCAGGCGGCCAGAATATGAAGGAATGGCTCGCCTGGCCGACCAAAGCAGGCAGGACCCCAAATCTATAAATAGCAGACGGATTTTGGAGCATGGATCATTCTTCTCCCTCATCTTGAGCCCCTTGTTCATTGTTTATGCTTATTTTTCTTCTTAGGTTATAGTAGAGAGTTAGGGAAGTGAGAAAGTGAGGTTTTGTAGTGAGACTCTGCCGAAAAGAGGATCGATGACAAGCTACTTCGTCAGTCATTCTCTTGAGGAGGTTCTTCCGATGAACGCCTAAACTCTCTAAGGATTAGACGTACTCTTCTTATCCCTATGCTCTTTTAATTTCTATTTATGCATCTTTCTATTTCTTGTTGGTAATTTCATTCAGCGCTTAATGCTTGATTCTACTTGATCACTAGTATCACGAACTTAAATCCCAAGTGAGACTGGAAAGTAATCTTAGGGTTTGAACTGAATGAATTTACTCATTATGTTACGTTGCTAGGAATATGGCATAACGTTTTGACCGCATTAAACACGTGAATATGATCTTAATGCTTGGGTATTTAATTAAATATGCGAGGGATCGATATTTAGTAAAATATCCTTAGGACTTAATTGCGAGGAATCGAATTAAAGTTACTTAAACGTGTGCGACAATAAGAATAGAAAAATAATGCATAGGTAGAATTAAATTGAAGGGATGAGTAAGAAGAAATCCAATCCTACGCTTTCCTTGACTTGAATTTGTAACCACCACTTCACTCTTTCATTTTATTCGTATTTATTTTATTTGCAGCGGATAATTTATTTTAAAAAGACCAATGATTAATTGAAAATAAGTGAAGTTTTGAAAATGATTTTGAAATAAAGGTTTGATAGTATATCTTATTGGATTTATCCACAAGTAGATTGGAAAACATAAAAGGCTATGTCATAACA
>PYAF01002272.1:182367-201183 GCA_007407185.1 Glycine tomentella
CTAGTTACTGTTCATGCTGTTCCTGTTGCTTGCTGTTCCTCTGGTATCCACGAATTGCTTGCTGAGTACCTTAAGTGGACCTGCAGAATTGATCAGCACAACCAAATATGCAAGAAACAAATAGCTCGAAGCACAATTATAGCAAGACACAATTAAAAATAGGAACTGATATAGGAAGCAGGCAGGCCAATTCAAGTTATTGTTCCATTGGTTATCATAGTCAAATTCTCAGCTTAACTCGAATGCTACTTTGCTTCTCTACCACTTGCAACAATGATCAATAATCACAGAACATAAAGCAAAAACAACACTAACACAAACAAAATAGAAACACAGAAACACATACACACCAGAACAGACACACACACACACACACACCAGAAACACACACACACTCACTAAAACCCTAAATGCAGAACTGATGATCCCCGGCAACGGCGCCAAAATTTGATCGAGGTCGTACTCGGCCAAATTAATACAGTTTAAATGTAGTACTAGGAAGTGACTCCTAGGTCGTCTCTCAAGGATCAATTGTCTGCGTTAGGGATTAAAAACGTGTACTGGGGGGGTTTAACAGAATGCAAGAATATCTAAAATAAAACAGAAATACCTATTAATCTCAGGATTAAGCAACTTGAGATTACTGAATCAATCAATATCAAAATCATTAAGCATGACTCTAATTCGAAAAATACAGAGCAGAAGCCCAACAAGGAAGAACCAAGCAGATAACGAATTGCAATTACAGAGAACCTCCATTTAGGGTTTTGCAATCTGTCCTAGGGTCCAACCCTAGGATTTAGCTTTCCATTAATTCGAAAATAGCAATAGAAACGCAAATTGAAACGAAATTTAACATAATGAAAACCTAAATACTGGAAACAAAAATAGCAACAGAAACGCAACTGAAACGAAATAAGCAGAAAATGAAAACGAAATTAGAGACTTGAAACAGAAACGAAAATAGGCACTGAAATTGAAACACAACTATATTCAAACAAAACGAAACCCTAAAGCAGAGAAACAACAGAAAACGAAAATATTCTAAAACCCTAAAAACTGAGCATGAATAGTGTTGTTTTTCTGCATGGGCACAGTATTCGAAATATATAGTGACTGCATCTCACAAAAGAATGGGCCTTTCCTAACAATTTTAGCCCAAGAATTCACTAAAATAAAATAAAACGAAAATAAAATGCTGATGTGGAAAATGATGCTGACGTGGCACTCCAATCTTCAAGTCCATGAATTAATTCCAAGCCCATTTAATTATTTAACTGCCCTGAAAATAAAAATTGGAATAATTAAACTTAAAATAATCCAAATTAATTAAAATCTGAATTATCGGTCTAATTAAATCCTAAATGAGAAACAGTGCAAAATATAAACGATTAAACACAAATCAGGGATTAAAATGAGTACAGAAAGATGAGAAAATAAAGGTAAATAGTGACTCATCACTTTCATAACACTTCTTGTCTAATAAGCAAGATTGATGAATCTTGGCTATGGAATAGAAGGGCTAGTCACATAAACATGTATCATATGAACAAGCTTATTAGAAAGGATTTAGTAATTGGTCTGCCCAAACTTAAGCTTTGTCAAAAGGGAAAACAAACTAAAAACTCTCTTCAAAGTAAAAACATTGTTTCCACCTCTAGACCACTTGAATTACTGCACATTGATTTGTTTGGTCCTTCTAGAACAATGAGTTTAGGTGGCAATTATTATGGGCTTGTAATTGTAGATGATTACTCTAAATTTACTTGGACTCTGTTTTTGAAATCCAAAAATGATGCTTTCCTTGCATTTAGAAAAATGGCTAAGCTTGCACAAAATGAAAAGGGCAGCAAAATTATCTCAATAAGAAGTGATCATGGTGGAAAATTCCAAAATGAACACTTTGAAAAGTTCTGTGAAGAAAATGGAATTAACCACAATTTTCAGCTCCAAGAACACCTCAATAAAATGATGTTGTGGAGAGAAAAAACAGATCTCTTGAAGAAGGAGCTAGAACTCTTCTTAATGAGACAAATTTACCAAAATATTTTTGGGCTGATGCTGTAAGTACAGTATGCTACACTTTGAATAGATTACTTATAAGGCCTATTTTAAAGAAAACTCCTTATGAGCTATACAAAGGTAGAAAACGCAACATTTCTCATTTGAGAGCTTTTGGCTGCAAGTGTTTTGTATTAAACAATGGGAAAGAATCACTTGGAAAATGTGATGCTAAGGTTGATGAAGCAATTTTCCTTGGATAATCATTACATATTAAAGCTTATAGAGTATTCAACAAAGTGCATGGAAGAATCTGTACATGCGATTTGTGATGAGTCTAATCCCTCTAAAGAGGGAAAGAAGTTTGATATAGATGCAGGTCCAATGGAAGAATTTATTCAGCTTAATGATTCCTTAATTAAAGAGAAAGAAGAATCAAGTGTTGAAATAAAACCATCAACTCCTGTTCAAGAGCCTAAAGATTGGAGAACAACAAGAGACCTCTCACTTGACAACATAATAGATATGCAAAAGGAATTTGAAATGTCAATGATGGGAGAATTAACATTCTTTCTTGGAGTTCAAGTGAAGCAAATGAAGAATGAAACATTTCTCAATCAATCAAAATATTGCCTTGAAGTGATCAAAAAGTTTGAAATGGAGAAAAGTAAAGATGCTGCAACTCCTATGGCAACCTCAACCTATCTTGATTCAGATGAAAGTGGAAAGAAGGTTGATGAGTCAAAATTTAGAGGAATGATTGGATCACTGTTATATTTGATAGCTAGTAGACCAAATATAATGCTTAGTGTTTGCTTGTGTGAAAGATATCAAGCAAATCCCAAAGAGTCTCACCTTACAGCAGTCAAAAGGATCCTCAAATATCTCAAGGCTACACCAAAAGTTGGTCTTTGGTATCCCAAAGGTGCTTCAATTAATATTATTGGTTATTCCGATTCTGACTTTGTAGGATGCAAGTTAGATAAAAAAACACAAGTGACACTTGTCATCTTCTTGGAAGTTCATTGATCTCATGGCATTGCAAGAAACAATCTTGTGTTGCTTTGTCAACTACTGAAGTTGAATATATCTCAGTTGGAAGTTGCTGTGCACAAAACCTATGGTTGAAGCAACAAATGCAAGATTTTGGAGTTGAACTGAAAGAAATGCCTTTGCTATGTGACAACACAAGTGCTATTAACATCTCAAAGAATCCAATAATGCACTCAAGGACCAAGCACATTGAGATAAGGCATCATTTTCTCAAAGATCATGTTCAAAGAGGTAATATCAAAATTGATTTCATTGATACAAATAATCAATTGGTTGATATCTTTACTAAACCATTAGCTAGAGATAGATTCTATGCTCTTAGAAACATGCTAGGAATCTTGGATGAATCTAATCTCTCTTAGCTTGAATGTTTTGATACCATGTTGTATGCTTTTTCAAGTGAATTACTTTGAATATTGAATCCTTCATCACAAAAACTTAGAAATTCTATGTCATGCTGCATAAATTTTTCTAATTATGATAAAAGCTCTGTTATAATCGATTAAGTGTCAGATTAATCGATTATAATCATTAAAATCCTCATTCAGAGTGAAAATCTAGCTTATGTAATCGATTACAATACAAGTATAATCGATTATTTGTCTTTTATGAAAATTAAGTCTTTTTTATAATAATCGATTACAGTGAATGGTAATCGATTAAAATGCTGAAAATCAAAATTTTCAAAATTCAATACTTTCTGGAATTATCGATTACAAGTCGGGTTAATCAATTACACAAGCTAAAATGTATTTCTGAAAAACAAAACTCTCTGTGATAATCGATTAAAACAAGGAATAATCGATTACACATTGTCTTCAACCTTTAAATGGTTACAAAATAATCGATTACAGTACAAGAATAATCGATTACTGTGTGTGCTATTTGTGTTTCTGCATATGAAATAATCGATTACACAAGGATTATAATCGATTATTTGAGAAGTTACTGCAAAATCTGACAGATTCTCTTGGAAGTTGAAATCGCCCAACTCCCACTAATTCAAATTTAAACCCTTTACAGTGAGTTAATTCATTCTAACAGCTATTTTATGCAAATTTTAAATGCTTCGAGCCTAAAATCCTCTATAAATAGAACCTTTGCTCCATGGAAAAATCAACAACCTATCTCTATCCTCTCTCTAAAGAATTCAATTCAGATGAATTGGATTCTCATACTTCAGGAGATTATGTTAAAATCCAAAAGGCTTGTCAACTACCCATTTCCTTATGTTGTTCTTGTATCCAGATTCATAGACTACTTTCATATTGATGTGTCAAATGAAGTAGTGGATAACACTAATTCAAGCAACAGGCTTATCAAGGACAAGCATCTTAACAAGCTTGGTATGGTGAAGACACCACAAGGGTGGCAGATGGCTGGTCCACAACCAGTGCCTGAACATCCTGCCGCTGTTGGTGTTCAAGAAGAAGCTGTTGCTCAACCCATCTACACTCAGTTCAAGTCCCTCATGCTTCAGAAGATGGATGGCCTGATTACTATGCACCATGATTTTAGGGCTGAAACAAGTTCAGCTTTAGAAGGCATTCAGAATAGGCTAGATGATATTGAAGCAACTCTTATGTTTTATGAGTTTGAATCTTTTTAGACTTTGTATTTTTCTATTTTTTTATGTTTTTATGCTTTTATTTTCATTTTTTTAAGCTTTGTACTTGGTTCCCTTTATGATTAATATATCCATTTCTGTTTCTCTTTTCATTATCCGTTGTGCTTTACATGTTTTTGACTTTGATAAGCCAAATAGGGGGAGAAATTGATTGGTTTGGTCATGCTCTGCATCATACTTTGTTCTACCCTGTTTTACTGCACAATTTTTGCCCAAATCTTGAATTGAATGGATTGACAAATTAAGGGGGAGCTAAGTGTTAAAAATTAACCAATTAAGTAAGATATAAATGTAAATGAATGATGGATCAAACAACAGATGCTTTAACACTTGTTCTTGGCAAAAGAGTTGCAATTGTTTGCAAGTTTGCAAAGCTCAAAGTTTTTCAAAATTGGTTCCCTTAATTAACTTCAAGTCCAACACTTAATCAATCAAGAATTTGGCATGTTCAAAGCCAAAAAGGGGGAGATTGTTGGATATAGGGGGAGCATTATGAAGAATGGAAGAATATAATTCAAGTTTGGTTTTGAGCATTTCAACATGCTTGGATGCCTTGAAGTTGTAATTGATTCGAGTGTAAGAGAAAGGTTAATCTGGTGATCCATGGTTTGCATTCGTTCATTCATTAATTTAAACAAATGATTTTCTAATAAAATAACAAAGCATTAATAATTTGATTAAGGTTTTATCTAAGTGAAAAAGTTTTTGGAAAAATGCAAGTTTCACTGGATTAATCGATTACTTAAGGTTTTAATTGATTAATATGTTCTTCAAGCTATCTGGAAAATATTTTATGAACATTGTAATCGATTACTTATCGGAATAATCGATTATTTGATCCTTGTTTATAACAAAACTGCTTTGTTAATGAATTTAATCGATTACTTAAGGATCGTAATCGATTACTTATCGGAATAATCGATTATTTGATCCTTGTTTATAACAAAACTGCTTTGTTAATGAATTTAATCGATTACTTAAGGATCGTAATCGATTACATAGTTAATCATGTTTTTAAGCCTTACTGTGATAGTCGATTACCACACATTGTAATCGATTACTTAGGCTATATAAGAAAAATCACTTTGTTGTTTTAATCGATTACCAAAGATTGTAATCGATTACACATTCAATTTGAAAATAAGCATCTTCTACTTTAATCGATTACAAAATATTTTAATCAATTACTTAGTGTATTTTGTAACTTTTAAAACTTCTGTTTTAATCGATTACTGCTCTGGATAATCGATTATTTTGCTCGTTAGAAAATCCCAAAAACATTCTTGAATGGTTTAATCAATTACATGGTTATTGTAATTGATTACATAAGAAAAATAATCGATTATTAGGCGCATTTAATTGGGTTACAAATTCTGTTATAAATAGGATTAGAGGCTGAGCTTATTTTACAACTTGATCATTCATATTTCTGAATATACACAAGCCTCTCAAGCAATTCCTAAGTGATTTTCTTAGTGTTTTTACTTCTTGCCTCATTCAAAACTTCAATGGGTCTTTGAATGATTCTTGAGCAAGATTGTTTTCAAGATTAAGGAGAAGTGTGTTCTGAGTTTGATTTCTTCTCAACCTGATTTGGTAATTCATTTGCATTCATCCATTGGATCATCAGGTTATCTCTCTCCTTAATTGTTATGTGTAAAATTTGTTCTGAATTTCTGTGTAAGATTGCTATTGTAAAGTGGGTTCTTGCTTGTATCTAGAGAAGGGTTCCCTAGTGTAAAGAACATAGTAGTGTTCTCTGGTTCTTTGTCTCTTAGAATCTAATAGTGTTTTAGATTTCTAATCTTTATCTAGGGTTGATAAAGGGGAGATGTTGTAATTGCTTGTAAGAACTAAAATTTTATAATAGTGGAACTCTAACCTAGTGTTGGTTGGAAGAAACTAGATGTAGCTTCAAGTTTTGAAGTAAACCAGTATAAATTGCTTGTGTGTTTATTCTATATCTCTATTCTCATCTAATTCATTGATCTTTAATTCTTTGATTCACATTCATTGTTCAACAAGTTCAGTTTTGATCTATTGAATTCTTGAGCTGAGACATTTGATTGGGTAAATTGATTTCTTGGTTTTGAAAGTGATAAAGATCCGGAAACTCTGATTTGATTTGAATTTAAAATACCAAGGTTTTAACCAATTCACCCCCCTCTTGGTTATTGTGAAGTATTCCTATTATTTTCATCTTTAGGATTAGTTTGATATCTAGCATATAAGCAAACACTTAACATAATGTCAGGTCTACTTGCTGTGAGATAAAGCAATGATCCTATCATTCCTCTATACTTTGACTCATCAACACTTTTTCCTCTTTCATCTGAATCTAGGTAGGTGGAAGTTCCCATAAGAGTTGTTGCAGCTTTGCAATTTTCCATATCAAACTTCTTTAACATTTCCATACAGTATTTTCATTGGCTTAGGAAAGTTCCATTCTTCATTTGTTTAACTTGAAGTCCAAGAAAGAATGTAAGTTATCCCATCATAGACATTTCAAATTCATTCTGCATGCTGGCTGCAAATTCTTTACACAAAGAATGATTCGTAGAACCAAAAACAATATCATCAACATAGATTTGTACCATGAGTATATCTTTGTTTCTTCTTTTGATGAACAGAGTTTTATCCACTTCTCCTCTTGTGAATGATTGATCAAGCAAGAACTTGCTTAACCTCTCACACCAAGATCTTGGAGCTTGTTTCAATCCATATAATGCTTTTCTTAATCTGTACACATGGTTAGGATATTGATGATCTACAAAACCAGGAGGCTGGTCAACATATATTTCTTCATCAATATAGCCATTAAGAAATGTACTTTTCACATCCATTTGAAACAATCTAAAGTTCATCATACATGCATATGCAAGGAGTAATCTTATTGCCTCTAGCCTAGCAACTGGAGCATAAGTTTCATCATAATCAATACCTTCCTCTTGGTTATAACCTTTTGCAACCAATCTAGCTTTGTTTCTTATTATGATGCCACTTCATCCAGCTTGTTCCTAAAAACCCACTTAGTGCTAATAGGTGTGTGAGTGGTAGGTCTAGGTACTAGTTCCCAAACATTATTCCTTTTAAACTGATTTAATTCCTCATGCATAGCAATTAACCAATGTTCATCTAATAAGGCTTGTTCAATGTTATTAGGTTCAATTTGTGATACAAAAGCCATAGTGCAACAAAGATTTTTTAAAGAAGATCTAGTTGATACTCCCTTAGACACATCACCAATTATGTTGTCCAATGATAGGTCTCTTTTGGTTCTCCAATATTTGTGTTTAGGTGTGGCTGCTTCTTGATTATAACAAATATAAGTTCTTTACAAGCTTACAATGATCTCTTTTACCCTTCCTAGGTAAAATTCAAAATCTATACCCTATAGACTTTCCAAAAGATCTAGAACCAGAGATCCCCTCTCTGTTCTACCCTCTAGAAACCCTTCTAGAAAAAGCTTTAAAGATTACAATTTGTTATATGAACATTCAACACAAATACAACACAAAATATCAAACAAAATAACCAGGCTTAAAGTTCAAGAAAGATATCACCAGATAATCCTCAGTAAATTCAATGAAATGAATGATCTAACCAATCTGAGAATGTATGCAAATACTCTTTCTTGATGACTTCTTTAACCAGAAAGCTTGAACAACTCTTCACACAATGTGAATGATGACTAACAAATCATCTAAAACTCCATGACACTTAGCATCTTTGATTTTCTCTTCTTTCTTTTGCCTTTGTGTTTTACGAACCCTAGAAAGTGTTTTTCTCAAGGCTTGTACGAATATTTAACAAAAATACTTGTTATTAAAACTCAGTCCAAGTTGTTTTATTTATAAAAAACAGACTTAACTAATTGTAATCGATTATTTTGTCAAAGTAATCAATTATTTTTACTGATGTAATCGATTATTTTAACCAGATAATTGATTAAAGTGTTCATCAGAAATCTGGAAATATGTCATGAACAAAATAATCGATTAAGTCATCTTGTAATCGATTATTCCAGATGACCTGAGTTTGCTAATACACATGTGTAATCGATTAAATTTCCAATTAATCGATTAACACAGACCATGTTAAAAACACATCAATGCATATTTAATCAATTACGAATATCTGGTAATCGATTAAACCAGATAAAAATGCTTTTGTAAAATATGCAGAGACTCGGATAATCGATTATTCCGTGAAGTAATTGATTATCATAGATAACATCCATTTTTGTGTTAAGATCATTTAATAGATTATAAATCAATGGTAATCGATTAAAATGTTCATAAGGCAATATGCAAACTTATACACATGCATTTAATCGATTATATCATATATGTAATCGATTAAAATAGTGAAATACAGTTTTTTATAAAAATCTAATTGTCTATGAATTTATATCTAAATACTTATTACCATATTGTTAAACATGATAAAATGTATGTATGAATGCATGAATTAATCAAGGTTAGTGAGGATTATGAAGCTTTAACCACTTGAACCAAGCTTAAGCAAGAAATTACAAATGCCATCAATTGAGTGGGCATGTAAAACATCAAAACTTGCATTCTTCATTCGTCTTGATTCCATATCTTCGTCTTCCTCATAGCTAACATCTAAAACTCAGAAGGAGGAAGAACATAATAGTGTTTTAAGAAAGAAGAAGAAGTTTGGTGTGATTTCTTCCTTCCACAATGGGCTGTATTTATAGAAGTTTTTAGGCTCCTAAGATTCAAAATTTGAAATTAGGAACAGTTAATACGAATTAACCCACTACCATTAAGGCACAGAAGATTCAAATTTGAATTAGGTGAAAGTTGGGTAGTTACAATTTCCAAGAAAATCTAACAGATTCTGTAGTAAATCTATGAATAATCGATTATTTCCTTCTGTAATCAATTAATTCGTAGGCAAAATCAGTTTCTGCAGAAGCTGTAATCGATTAATTCGTAATGTAATCGATTATTCAGTGAAAACCAGTTAAGGAAGATGAAGTGTAATCTATTATTTTCCTTATGTAATCGATTATTACAGAGAGTTTTGAAATACATAATCAATTTGAAGCTTGTGTAATTGATTAATTCAATTTGTAATCGGTTATTCCAGAGGGATTTGAATTTTTAAAACAGATTCTCAGTAATTTAATCGATTACCATTCACTGTAATTGATTATTCCAGTGAATTTAAATTTTGTAAAAGGATTTTTACACTGTGTAGTCGATTAATCCGTGGCTTAATCGATTATTACAGAGAAATTCATTTTTTGGAAATATTTTTCTATGATGAATAATCGATTATTTTGCTTGTGTAATCGATTACATAAGCACATATTTCACTCTAAGTCATGTTATAAGTTCTTTTAATCTATTAATTCGATCTCTAATCCATTATTACAATGAAAACATCAGAACGAACAATGATTTATGCAGCACAAATTGAAAATTGAAAGCTCATGTGATTTTGCTTGTGTAATCGATTACATAAGCACATATTTCACTCTAAGTCCTGTTATAAGTTCTTTTAATCTATTAATTCGATCTCTAATCCATTATTACAATGAAAACATCAGAACGAACAATGATTTATGCAGCACAAATTGAAAATTGAAAGCTCATGTGATGATGGAACAAGTATGAAGCTATATCACATAGATAAGCACACAACAATCATGCTAATGAAGATTAGATTCATCCAAGATACCTAGCATGTTTCTAAGAGCATAGAATCTATCTCTAGCCAAAGGTTTAGTGAATATATCAGCCAATTGATTATGAGTATCAATGAAATCAATTTTGGTATTACCTTTTTGGATGTGATCTCTTAGCAAATGATGCCTTATCTCAATGTGTTTGGTCCTTGAGTGCATTATTGGATTCTTTAAGATGTTGATAGCACTCGTGTTGTCACGTAGGAGAGGTATTTCTTTTAATTCTACACCAAAATCTTGTAATTGTTGATTTAGCCATAAGCTTTGAGCACAATAACTTCCAGCTGAGATGTATTCAGCTTCAATTGTTGATAATGCAACACAAGATTGTTTCTTGCAATGCCATGAGATCAATGAACTTCCTAGTAGATGACAAGTTTCACTAGTGCTTTTTCTATCCAACTTGCACCCTGCAAAGTCAGAATTAGAATAACCAACAATATTAATTGATGCACCTTTAGGATACCAAAGACCAACTTTTGGTGTTGACTTGAGATATTTGAGGATTATTTTGATTGTTGTAAGGTGTGACTCTTTAGGATTTGATTGATATCTTGCACACAAGCACACACTTAGCATAATGTCTAGTCTACTAGCTGTCAAATACAATAAGGATCCAATCATTCCTCTAAATTTTGACTCACCAACCTTCTTTCCTTTTTCATCTGAATCAAGATAGGTTGATGTTACCATTGGAGTTGCTGCATCTTTGCTTTTATCCATTTCAAACTTTTTGATCACTTCAAGGCAATACTTGGATTGATTTAGAAATGTTCCATTCTTCATTTGCTTTACTTGAAGTCCAAGAAAGAAAGTTAATTCTCCCATCATTGACATTCCAAATTCATCCTGCATAAAGATAAAAAATTCTTTGCACAACAATTGATTAGTTAAACCAAAAATTATATCATCTACATACTTGAACCAATAAGATATCATCCTTTTGCCTTTTGATGAACAAGGTTTTATCAAAATGTCGTCTTTTGAAAGATTGTTCAATCAGAAATTTACTTAATCTTTCATACCAAGATCTTGGAGCTTATTTTAAACCATAAAGAGTCTTTTTAAGTTTAAAAACATGGTTTGGATGTTTAAAATCAGTAAAACCAGGAGCTTGCTCCACATTTATATCTTCCTCAATATAACCATTTAAGAAAACACTTTTAAATCCATTTGAAAAAGTTTAAAATCCATTAAACATGCATATGCAAGCAATAAACTAATGACTTCCAATCTTGCAACTGGAACATAGGTTTCCTCATAGTCAATGCCTTCTTCTTGGTTGTAACCTTTTGCAACCAATCTAGCTTTGTTTCTGACTATGATTCCACTCTCATCAAGTTTGTTTCTGAAAATCCATTTAGTGCCAATAGGTTTGAGAGAGGAAGGTCTAGGAACAAGTTCCCAAACTTCATTTCTCTTAAACTGATTTAATTCATCATGCATGGCATGCATCCAATGTTCATCAATTAGGGCTTGATCAATATTCTTAGGTTCAATTTGAGAAACAAAAGTCATATTACAGCAAAGATTTCTTAATGAAGATCTAGTAGATACTCCCTTTGATACTTCACCAATGATATTTTCAGGTGAGAGATCTCTTGTAGTTCTCTAATCTTTTGGCTCTTGGACTGGAGTTGATGGTTTTGTTTCAGCACTTGGTTCTTTTTTTTTTATTCATTGAATCATTGAGCTGAATAAATTCCTCCAAAGGACCTACATCTACATCACACTTCTTTTCCTCCTTGGAGGGATTAGATTCATCACAAATCACATGTACAGATTCTTCCATGCACAAAGTTCTTTTATTGAAAACTCTATATGCTTTACTATGTAATGAATATCCAAGGAAAATGGCTTCATTAGCTTTTGCACCAAATTTTCCAAGTGATTCTTTACCATTATTTAAAACAAAGCACTTGCAGCCAAATGCTCTCAAATGAGAAATGTTTGGTTTTCTACCTTTGTATAGTTCATAAGGGGTTTTCTTTAAAATAGGCCATATTAGCAATCTATTCAAAGTGTAGCAAACTGTACTTACATCATCAGCCCAAAAATATTTAGGCAAATTTGTCTCATTAAGAATAGTTCTTGCACCTTCTTCAAGGGATCTATTTTTCCTCTCCACAACACCATTTTGTTGAGGTGTTCTTGGAACTGAAAAATTATGGTTAATTCCATTTTCTTCACAGAATTTTTCAAAATGTTCATTTTGGAATTCTCCACCATGATCACTTCTTATGGAGATAATTTTGCTTCCCTTTTCATTTTGAGCAAGTTTGGCTAGTTTTCTAAAAGCATTGAGAGCATCACTCTTGGATTTCAAAAATAGAGTCCATATGAATCTAGAGTAATCATCTACAATGACAAGCTCATATTAATTACCTCCTAAACTCATAGTTTTAGAAGGAGCAAACAAATCCATGTGAAGTAATTCAAAGGGTCTTGAGGTGGAAACAATGTTTTTACTTTGAAAAGAATTTTTAGTTTGTTTCCCCTTTTGACAAGTGATAGAGTGCTTTTAGTTAAATTTTTGTCTATCATTTTTAGCTTATTTGACCTCTTTTGGACTTTCATTTTTCCATTCTAATTCAGTTTTTGGCCTAGGCAAGTAAGTGAGCTTAATTGCTAATTGTTGCGTATTTTCGGATTTTTGCTCACTTGACACATCTGACTTGTACAAGACCTATAGAGTGCTATGGAACTCCGAATGGAGCATTCTTGGAGTCCTTGGAAAGATAACGAAAAGATATACAAGTTTAATAGAAATAACCTGAGGCCAATTCTATCATTTGGAGGGTCATTTTAAGCTTCGAAGTTAGCACCTCTACACTTGTAATTTTGGGCTGCGAATTTGATTTTTATGGTTGTAAATAGTAAATAATTAGAATTGATTGGTTTTGTTGATGGCCCATTCTTTTCTTAAGACTTAGTCACTACATATTAGTGACATTGGACTGATTTTGATACACAATTTCATTTAATAAAAACAGTTTTACATTTCATTCTTTTAAGATTTTAGGATCAAAATCCTTGCTCTCATTTTTTCTCAACTGTTCTTGCTTGTTCTTCATTGTTCTTCATTTTCGTTTTTCTGTTCTTTCAATTTCGTGCAATAATTCCATGGGGCTTTCACTGATGATGATCATGGAAGGCTAAATCCTCAATCAATCCAAGGATCCAACCCAAGCACAAGGAGAATTTGAGTTCTGGTTTGGTATTTCAAATTCTATTTGAATGTTCATCTTCTTCTTCAACTGCTATTTTGTTTTCATGATTATGAATGCGTTTAGTATTGAAAACGGATTAGGTTATGGATTCATTTCCTAATTTCTAATATCAATCGCAGATTGATTGGATGATATTTCAGTTAGGGTTGTGGTTTCAATCAATTTAGGGGTTAAGTCGATTAAGTTGCTTCTAATGAGATTGAATGAATTTTCATAATAGGATAAATTTCTGAGAACAATGATGATTCGAATTGCTTGGTGAGGTGAATTGGATTGATGCTTTAATTCTGTTTTACATCACTTCTTTTAAATTCTATTAGTTTCTATGTCGCTGTTTAATTTTAGTTTACGTTTTTGCATGTTTTACTTACGCACACAAACTGTTCGATAAAATCCCCCCTTACTGTTATTAGTGAATTGAAGCTAGAACCATATTGATTGTGTCTATGAGTCGACCTAGGTTAATCCTGTGCTACAGAATTAACATAGTTAAATTGTTTTGGTGCGTCTCAACAACGTAATATCAACAAGCATCACATAATTTGTCCTTTTCAAACTTGAGTTTTGTTAAGCCAATGACTAAATCCTTTTTAATTAGCTTGTTCATATGATGCATGTTAATGTGACTTGCCCTTCTATGCCATAGCCAAGATTCATCAATTTTTCTTATTAGGCAAGAAGTGTTGTGAAAGAATCATGATGTATGGAAAGTAAATAGATATTACCTTTTATTTTACCTATGTGAATCACCTCACCACTTTGTCCATCACATATCATGCAACAATTGTCATTGAATGACACTTTGAACCCTTTATCACAGAGTTGGCTTATACTTAGGAGATTTTGCTTTAACCCTTCCACATAAAGAACATTTTTTATTTTGGTTTTAAAGCTATCTCCTATGTTGCCTTCTCCAATGATCTCCCATTTGTTGTTATCTTCGAAGGTGACAAATCCTCCATCTTTAAGAGTCAAATTTGTGAGCATTGACATGTCACCAGTCATATGTCTAGAGCATCCACTATCAAGATACCATAATGAACATCTAGCTCTTAGACATACCTGCAAAATTCAAATCAATTTATAGAGGAAGGTACCCAATTGAGATTGGGTCCATAAGGGTTAGCTACTTTCTTCTTCTTTTGCACCCAAATACAATCTCCATTAGGCACATAGAATCTCCTAGCATAGCATTGATATGATGTATGTCCTTTCATCATACAATAGTTGCAAGTTACAGATTTTGATGAATTTCTCAAGTAAGCATTTTGAATTATCTTTGAGTTATTGAACTTCTTTTGATTTTTCTGTTTTGGTGGTACAAAAACAGTTTTGTCAAAAGATTGTGAGCCTTGTTTGTAACCGAAACCAAAAGTATCTCCAGCATATTTTTGCACACTCAACATTTCAGCCAAGTTGCATTTACCTTTGTAAAGCTTTCTCAAAAGATCAATTAAATCACTATTGTTGGATAAGAGTAACATGTATTTTTCTACTTGACTTCTTTTGTAATCATCAAAATCCTTTTGCAACAAATTGTATTTGTCAACATTAGTAGAAGAAGAACCACATACACATCCATTCATTTTGTAACTTGAAACAAGTTTTTCATTTTCTTCTTTCAAGTTGCAAATTTCAGTATGCAATTCAGTAATTTTTGCAACATGCCATCAAAGATTTCCTTTGAGCTTATTATTGGATTTTGCAAGCTTTTGGGTCTCTTCATGCATTTCTTGAAAAACATCAATAACTTGATCAAATTCAGAATTTACCTCAGTTCCAGCAATTGAGAGATCATCATCATCTTCATTGATTGTGGAATTGAGACACATATTTGCTTCCTCATTTTCAGTTGAGGATTCAGAAGTTGTTGACTCCTTATCTTCTTAAGCTATGTAGGCTCTCTTAGGCTTTCCTTCCTTTTTCATCTTATTTTCACCTTGTTGCTTTTTCAAAAAGATAGAGCATTCAGATTTGATGTGGCCAGACTTTCCACATTCAAAGCAAGTGAAGTTGCTGTCACTCCTTTTGTTGTTATTGTTCTTTGTAAACTTTCTGTTCTTGTTTCTTCTCAAGAACTTGATAAACTTTTTGACAATCAAATTCATGTTGTTTTCTTCATCTACTTCACTTGAGTTTTCCTTTTTTTCAACCTTTGAGGATGCAGCTTTCAAGACTATGCTTTTGTGTTTCTTCTCTGCATCTTCTACATTGGTTAGTTGTGACATTTCAAGTTCATACTCAAAAAGCTTACCAAATAGTGTAACCATAGACATTTTGGATAGATCTTTTGATTCCTTGATTGTTGTCACCTTTGGTTGCCATGTTCTTGTGAGACACTTCAAGATTTTGATGTTTAACTCTTTAGCATAAAAGATCTTTCTAAGACCAAGAAGATGATTAACTATATGAGAGAATCTTGTTTGAAGCTGAGAAATGCTTTCAATGGTGTTCATCTTGAACATTTCATACTCATGGATCAAGGCATATTTTCTTGATCTTCTTACTTCATCTATATGTTCATGAGTTATCTCCGCATTTCCCACATCTCCTTTGCACTTGTGCACCTAACTGTTCTAAATAATTCATCAGAGGAAAGTGCAAAAGTAATCATATTTTTAGCTTTAAAATCATATTGGAAAACTCTCTTTTATGCATCTGTCATTTCATCCCATTCTTTGGGAATCACATCATTACCAATAGTTTTTATAGGAATCACAAGACCTTTCCCCTTCAAAGGAAATACCAGCCACTGCTTCCCAGACCTCTGGAGTTATTTCCATGGCAACTCCATTCACTTGGGACCTAGGTATCCCATCCATGGAACCTTTGGAATAGGTGTAAAATACCTTGACCAATTCAGGGTAAAATGTACCCTTCATCTCCACAAACTTCCTTAATCCCTGAGTTTCAAGAAAAGCAGGGAATTGGAAACCTTCCCTAATGAACTAGTCTAAATCTAGGTGTTTGGGGGGACAGACTAACTTAGTGGCATTGAATTGGAGATATGTCATTCTGCCCCTCTCTGCAGGGAACCAATGATCCAACCTACTAACAACTGGGTTAGAGGTTTCTCCAGCCTTTCTCTTAGAGGTTTTGACTCTTTTAGAGATAGACATGACTTAAGAAGAGAGGATAGACTTTCTGGGTAGAGTTTCTAAACTCAGACAGAAGAAAAACACAGTAATGTTTGAAAGATTAGAAAAAGAATATGTGTGATTTCTTCCTTCACAATAGACTGTATTTATAGAGATTTTTAGGCTCCAAGTATTTGAATTTTGAATTAAGGAGTAGTTAGTACGAATTAAATCACTGCAGAGGATTCAAATTTGAATTAGGTGGGAGTTGGGCAGTTACAACTTCCAAGAAAACTTGTCAGATTTTGCAGTAACTCCATGAATAATCGATTATTTCCTTGTGTAATCAATTAATTCGTAAGCAAAATCACATTTTGCAGATACAGTAATCGATTAATTTGTAACGTAATTGATTATTTCTGTAAAATTCACATGTAGAAGACAAAGTGCAATCGATTATTTTATGATTTAATCGATTATCACAGAGAAGATTGAATTTCAGAAACATGTTGAGGCTTGTGTAATTGATTAATCCGATATGTAATCGATTAATCCAGAAGGTTTTGAATTTTGAAAAATTGATTCTTAGTAATTTAATCGATTACCATTCACTGCAATCGATTATTCCAGTGAATTTTCACATTGTAGAAGGATTTATGATCAGTGTAATCGATTAACTCGATATTTAATCGATTATTACAGAAACATTCAATTTTTTGAAAATGAGTTTCTGCGAAGAATAATCGATTATTTCTTTTATGTAATCGATTACATAAGCTTAGATTTCATTCTAAATCATGATTTAGGTGATTTTAATCGATTAATACGACACTTAATCGATTATTACAGAACAAGTATCAGATAAAACAAAATTTTGCAGCACAACTTGGAAATTTTAAGCATTTGTGATGATGGATTCAAATGACAAATCATTTTACATGAAAAGGCATACAACATTCAACCTAACAGAGATTAGATTTATCCAAGATTCCTAGCATATTTCTAAGAGCATAGAATCTATCTCTAGCCAATGGTTTAGTAAATATATCAGCCAATTGATTATGAGTGTCAATGAAATCAATTTTGATATTACCTTTCTGAACATGATCTCTGAGAAAATGATGCCTTATCTCAATATGTTTGGTCCTTGAATGAATTATTGGATTCTTTGAAATGTTGATAGCACTTGTGTTGTCACATAGCAAAGGTATTTCTTTCAATTCAACTCCAAAATCATGTAATTGTTGCTTCAACCATAGACTTTGTGCACAACAACTTCCAGCTGAGATATATTCAGCTTCAGCAGTTGACAAAGCCACACAAGATTGTTTCTTGCAATGCCATGAGATTAATGAACTTCCAAGTAGATAACGAGTTCCACTAGTGTAACACCCCGGACGTCTCCGGCATGTTATCATCAATGATATACATAACACGCTATTAGCGTTTAGTAAGCGCGGTGCGGAAGCGATAGAATCGTTTATCTTGATTACATTATGCATGAAATATAATACCACACACAGAAACCTAAAACAATCCCCTGTTGATCCAGATCAAACATAAACAATTATATAGGCAGATGACATAAAACATAACTCAGATAATCAGGAGGAAACACACTTATATACAATCATCATCATCTGTACATATACATGCTCAAAAACAAGACCACAGCTGGGTCATACATTATAATATGTACAGGAAATGGGTATACACATACCCTACAACTACATAGAGATTCTAAGACCAGCTTCTATTCTTGAAGCTCTGCTTTGGTCTTCTACTGTAGCCTCCCATCCAGCCTCTCAGGTTCACTAGGGCCTCCTGCCCTGAGGTCGCTCCTCTCCTCAAGAAGCACCTGAAAACCACAAACCCCACACAGGGTGAGACAAACGTCTCAGTAAACTCAAGGTTCTGGGAATCCTCCCTAACCCTGGTTTACCATCAAGCGTAAACAAAACATATAACAGAGCTGAGGAAAATCCTCCTAGCTCACACATACAAAGACTAGGACAACATCCTAGCTTTCACACATCCCAGCTCTCTGGGTCATAAACGGATGCTCTCAGCATCAGAGGTATTCAACCTCGTCCTGGCTCTCTCAGCCAT
>PYAF01002272.1:210889-225823 GCA_007407185.1 Glycine tomentella
TCTATCTCGCCAGACACCGTCTCCATGGCCTATCAGGCATCTCAAGCCCATCACAAAGGCTCTTGCATGTCTCAAATCAAGTGACTCAGTCCAAGTCACACATGCACAACCTAGAGCCAAAACCAACATTCACCAAATCACAAACTGAAAGCTAATCCTTCCTCCTCTCATCAATCTAAACACTTCTCTCAACTAGACCAGAGCTAATTCTAGCTCTACCACAGATGGGTCACTATTTACAGGAAACCCCCAAATCCAAAATCAATTGGAGAAACTCGAGTTTCTTACCTCAGAACCGATGAGGAAGGCCTCTGAGCTACTCTCCCTAGCCTTGGTGCCGTAGAAACACCGTCGTTCCTCGTCCAACTCGAGCTCTGCAACCTCTTTCTGAGAAAGGGCTTTTCTGGGGTTTCAAGGAGAATGGAAGAAGGATTTTAGCTAAAACTTAGTTTATGAGAGTTTTGATAGGCTTAGGAAAAGTTTTGGGCCATAAAATATAGTCATGGAAGCTTAGGAACCTCAGCCATGGAGGTTGGGACGCTGGAGGAAGAAGGAGAAGAGAGAAATGCTAAGATTTTCGTGTTTTGGGCCTTTTTATAGGCCCTGACGTGACTCCCACGCTCCTAGCGTGGCCTCCCACGCTCCAGGCGTGGCACTCCAGTGGAAATCAGCTTTCTGGAGTACTTCCCACGCTCCAGGCATGGCTCCCATGCTTTCTGGAGCACTTCCCACGCTCCAGGCGTGGCTCACAGCAAAACCCCAAAATTTGTCCTCTTTTCAGCAACAAGAGTTATTATAGCGCCAAACCCGCTCTGATGCTTGCGCCGTTCGCGTCAGGACTTAGGGTTGTTATACTATGCTCTTTTAATTATTTACGCATTGTTCTATTCCTTATTGGTGATTTTATTCTACGCTTAACGCTTGATTCTAATTAATCGTTAGTTTCATGAATTTAACCCTAAAGGAGACTGGAAAGTAAATTTAGGGTTTGAACTGAATTAAATCACTCACCACGTTACGTTGCTAGGAATAGGACTTAATGTTTTGATCGCACAAAACACGTGATTAGAAGCTTAATGCTAGGGTATTTACTTAAATATGCGAGGGATCGATATTTAGTAAAATATCCTTAGGACTTAATTGCGAGGAATCGAATTAAGGTTACCTAAACGTGTGCGGCAATAAAGAATAGAAAATGCATAGGTAAAATCAATTAAAGGGATAGGAAAGACGAAATCCAATCCTACACTTCCTTGTCTTGTACTCGTTTATTTACTTTACGTAAACAAACAAAACACCAAATGAACCTTCATTTTATCATCTGTATATAAACTATTGAATTGGTAATGATTTAAACAAACTGACGTTAACTCAAATCCCTGTGGAGACGAGCTTTACAAATTTGTAACTTGCAATGATACAATGGTACGCTAGCCGTGAAAAATCCTAACACTTTTGCACACTTAAAATTTCAGCCAAGTTGCATTTTCCTTTGTAAATCTTTCTCAAAAGATCAATTAAATCACTATTGTTGGATAAGAGTAACATGTATTTTTCTCCTTGACTTCTTTTGTAATCATCAAAATCCTTTTGCAGCAAATTGTATTTGTCAACATTAGTAGAAGAAGAAGCACATACACATCCATTCATATTGTAACTTGAAACAAGTTTTTCATTTTCTTCTTTCAAGTTGCAAATTTCAGTTTGCAATTTAGTAATTTTTGCAACATGCCATCTAAGATTTCCTTTGAGCTTGTTATTGGATTTTGCAAGCTTTTGGGTTTCTTCATGCATTTCTTGGAAAGCATTAATAGCTTGTTCAAGTTCAGAATTTACCTCATTTCCATCAATTGATAGATCATCATCTTCTTCATTGATTGTGGAAGTGAGACACATGTTTGCTTCTTCATTTTCAGTTGAAGATTCTGAAGTTGTTGTCTCAGTGTCTTCCCAAGCTATGTAGGCTCTTTTGGATTTTCCTTCCTTCTTCACCTTGTTGTCACTTTGTTGCTTTTTCAAAAAAATTGAACATTTTGATTTGATGTGGCCAGGTTTTCCACATTCAAAGCAAGTAAAATTGTTGTCAATCCTTTTGTTGTTGTTGTTGTTGTTCTTTGTGAACTTTTTGTTCTTGTTTTTCCTCAAGAACTTGCTGAACTTCTTGACAACTAAGTTTATGTTGTCCTCTTCATCCTCTTCACTTGAATCTTCCACTTTTTCAGATTTTGATGATGCAGCTTTTAATGCAATACTTTTATTTTCTTTTCTGCATCTTCAGCACAAGTTAGTTGAGACATTTCAAGCTCATATTCAAGTAACTTACCAAATAGTGCAACCATGGACATCTTGGATAGAACTTTTGATTCCTTGATTGCTGTCACCTTTGGTTGCCAAGGTCTTGTGAGACACTTCAAGATCTTGATGTTTAGTTCTTCAGCATCAAAGATCTTTCCAAGACCCAGAAGATGATTGACTATATGAGTGAATCTTGTTTGTAGCTAAGAAATGCTTTCTGTGGTGTTTCATCTTGAACATCTCATACTCATGGATCAAGGCATGCTTTCTTGATCTTCTAACTTCTTCAGTTCCTTTATGAGTTATTTCCAGCATCTCCCATATTTCTTTTGCACTTATGCATCTAACTGTTCTAAAAAATCCATCAGAAGAAAGTGCAGAGGTAATCATATTTTTAGCTTTAAAATCATATTGGACAACTCTTTGTTTAGCATCTGTCATCTCATCCCATTCTTTGGGAATCATTTCATTGCCAACAATTTTAGTAGGAATAAAAGGACCCTTTTCTATAGCATTCCAAGCACCTGGGTCATTTGATTGAATAAAGATTTTCATTCTATTTTTCCAAAAACTAAAGTGCTCTCCTTCAAACATTGGAGGACGATTGCGAGAAGCACGTTCTCTAAAGGTAATTTGTGAGGTATTCATTTTTCTTTTTGAAGAAAAGATAGCGATCTTGAATAACTTTCAAGAACCAGCTCTTGATGCCAATCTAAAATAATAGGAATACTCAGAATAACAAAGAGGGGGGTGAATTGGTTAATACCTTGGTATTTTAAAATAAATTCAAATCAGAGTTCAGGATCTTTATCACTTTCAAAACCAAGAAATCTTTTTCCTCAATCAAATAACTCAGCCCCAAGAAATCAATAGATCAAATCAGAACTTGTTGGACAATTGATATGAATCAAAGAATCTATGACTGTAACACCCTGTAGGCCTCCGATATGTTATCATTAATAATATCAGATTAGCGTTTAAAACATAGTTTTAAACTCAGCAGAAGCACATAATCGCTTTTCTTGATACATTATGTATGGAATAACCAATATACTAGATACACACACATCAAAACATATATCATGCCCCTGCTGATCCAGTTTCTCATAACAAACTTCATATAGACAGATAACTACAAGACTTAGGCAGATTATCACATGTAGAACAGATATATACTCAGGGAAAGTCTCATATCATAAACTCAAATAGTTTTGTACATAACCATATACATCAGTTTCCACACCACTCTGTGGTGATACAAAAGAATATCAGCCCTTCTTGAGGGTCTACAGAACTATACATCCAAAACAAAACCAAAATAGAGCCTTCAAGCTCTCCATGCCGCTCCTCAGTCAAGCAGCCTAGTCTCTGCTGGGCCTCTTGCCCTGAGACTGATCTTCCCTTCTGGCAAGGTCACCTGAAATCATATAAACCCCACATGGGGTGAGATAACATATCTCAGTCAGCTCAGGGTCCCTGGGAAATCATTCCCACCCTGGCTCACAGATCCACAACACACATGCAGGCAACATAACAAACAAGGCTCACTGGCCTGGCCCTCTGGCCCTCAACATATCAGAATCATAAACATAATCATAAACACATGACAGGTGGCAGAGCTCCTCAATGCCTGGCGGAGCTCCTCAATGCCCTGACGGAGCTCCTCAATGTCAGTACCTGTCAAGATATGGCAAAGCTCCTCAATGCCATGGGCGGAGCTCCTCAACGCCCTGAATACACGGCAGAGCTCCTCAATGCCGGTATTCATCTATTGGCCAATAGATATATCTCAACCACAGCATACATATATCCAATACAGATGCACACAAGATCAATATAAACAATGCCACAGCCAATGCATGCATCATGAATCATGACCAACACTGCCCAAGAGTGTGGTGTGCAACCAAAGCGGGAATTCATCCCCAGGGAACACTGAACTTACCTGGTAGGGGATCACTCTGCAGTTCCTTCCCAGGTCTGTGGCTCCCGCCACCGACAGTCTCACAATCAAGGCCTAATCAAGGCACATACAAATCTCATATCAAAGTAAGCCCTCAGGCATACAATTCACAGAACATATTATATCAGAATTCCCCTATCCTAGGGTTTAGTCAAACTCAGCCCACACCAGGCTGTTTACAGACCATTCAAGGTCTCTCAAGACTGAAAGCCATGCCTCTTAGTCATTTAGACTCAATGCACATTCATACATGGCATAGCTTCCTTTAGCCTTAACCTCAATTATCACTGGAACGGACTGAGTTCCACTCAAAGTCTCGTCTAACTAGCCACTTGGGCTTTGCACAACACAATCAAGGCTCTAGCCTATCAGAGAACCATCAACAAGTGACTCTACACAAGTCACACAGGCATATACAGAGCCAAGATTCAAAGTCATCAGAATCAAAAACTGAAAGCTAATCCTTCATTTATACCTCGCTCTAAACAAGTTTCTCTACAGGACCCTGGGCTAATTCTAGCCCCAGCTCATCTGGGTTACTATTCACAGGAACCCCCAAAACTCAAAATCAATCGGAGAAACTTGAGTTTCTTACCTCAGTGGCGACTAAAAAGACCTCAGGACAACTTCCTCGAGCTTTGGTGTCCTTTATACGCCATGGGTCCTCGCCAATCTCAAGTTCTTTGAGTGTTTCCTCTGAGAAAAACACTCCTCACTCAAAGGGGTTTTTCAAGAGCAAAAATTGAAGGATTCAAGCTTCCATAAGTTCCTCTCATACTCAAAGGTCTAAGGGAGGTGTTTAGGCTCTCATATAAGGTCCTAAAAAAGCTTGGAGCAAGCTCTAATGGAGGTTTGGACGAAGGAGGAAGAAGAAAGGAAGAAAATACCAAGGTTTCCAAGCTTTTGGGCCATTTATAGGCCTCTGACGTGACTCCCACGCTGCCAGCGTGGACTCCCACGCTACCAGCGTGGGCTGGCAGAAGAAAACCAATTTCTGGAGCACTTCCCATGCTCCTGGCGTGGCTCACAGCAAAACCCAAAAAAATAAGCTTTAAACCATGGTTATTATAATGACCAAGATGAGTAATAGAGAAAGACAAACAAAACACAAGCAATTTATACTGGTTTACTTCATAACTGAAGCTACATCCAGTTTCTTCTAATCAACACTAGATTAGAGTTCCACTATTATAAATTTTTGTTCTTACAAGCTTTTACTTTTATCAACACTGGATAAAGAATAGAAATCTAAAACCCTATTAGAATTCTAAGGAGCAAGAACCAAAGAACACTACTCTGTTCTTTAGCTAGGGAACCATTCTCTAGAACCAAGCAAGAAGAACCCGCTTACAATAGCCAATTACAACATAAATTCAAAAACGAATTTACAAACAAAGATTAAGGAGAGAAACAACCTGATGATCCAATGAATGTAACGCACATGAATTACAAAGTCAGGTTGAGTAGCAAACAAAATCAGACCATGCTTTTCCTTAACCTTGAAAAGTTTATTGCTCAAGAATCAGTCAAAGACCCATTGATGTTTTGAATGAAGCAAGAAGTAATAACACTGAGAAAATCACTTTGAAAGACTTAGAAGGCTTGTGTATACTCAGAAATACGAAGTGGTCAAGTTCTCTAACAAGCCAAGCCTTCAATCTTATTTATAACAGATTTTATAACTAACTGTAATCGATTAAACGCGCCTAATAATCGATTAAAACTCTTATGTAATCAATTAAATTATCACTTAATCAATTAAAATTTTAAAGAAGCTTTCTGGGTTTTAGCAATGAGCAAAATAATCGATTAAATCGAGCTGCAATCGATTAAGACAGAAAGCTTAATTTCACAAAATGAACTCTGTAATCCATTATGAGTTTTGGTAATCGATTAAATCAGAAAGTAAGCTTTTACCAAATGAACTATGTAATCGATTACTGATAATGGTAATCGATTATAACAACAAGGGTTAAAATATATTTTCTACTTTGTAATCGATTACACTAAGTAAGTAATCGATTAAAATATTTAACAAAGTAGTTTATTTTCAATCAAGGGCCAAATAATCGATTAAACTGACAGGTAATCGATTAAGTTGTTCATAAAGGTTTCTCCAGATTGAACGAAGAACAAAATAATCGATTATATCATTAAGTAATCGATTAAAACAGTAAGAAAACATTTTTCCAAAAACCTTTTAATCAGATTCAAACCTTAACCAAAAAGATAAAAGCTTTGATGTCTTAATAAAAACCATTTAATCTTAATAATTAATGAATGCAATGCAATGCAAGGATCAATCAGATTGCCTTTCTCTTACACTTGAATTATTTACAAAACTTCAAGGCACTTCAAGCATGTTGAAAGCTCAAAACACATTTTTGAATTAAAGTCTTTCACTCTTCATGATGCTCCCCCTATATCCAACATTATATAGGCCACAAAATTACAAGCTAAATGTACATGAAATGAAACTTGTAATGCAAACTTAATGAAGCCCAAATGAAGCTTGAAGTGTAAGCTTCTCCTAAAGTGACTTTTGGCTGACCCAACACGTGCAGTGCAGTTTTAATGTTGAAGTAATCGATTAATTCGTCCTTGTAATTGATTAAAACAGAGTTTTTAATATTACAAATGCTTAAGTAATCGATTACAGATATCTGGTAATCTATTACAACAGACAAACACTATTTTACAAAGTGCCTTGGTAATCGATTACAGATAACTGGTAGTCAATTATCACAGACTGTTTTGTGTTTGTTCTGAGCTGGTATGCCTTTTCATGCTTGTCCAAAAGATAAAAGTTAGCTTGGATGTGGTTTTCAAGGGATTGAGTTCTAGCTCTTGTCATGGGTCCTCTAAAGCTAACCAAAGGGAGTTCTTAAAGTTCTCCTCTTTGGCCTTGAGCTTGCAATGGACCTCCATCAAATGGGGTGTGGCATCCTATTATATTATCATTACTATCACACTTTCTTGTTTTCTATAGCAAGCTAATGTGTATCAGATGCACCTAGTCTAGCTATTAGCTAAACCAACATAATGAGAACATCAAATAGGAAAGGAAATAACAATAAAATAACAGGATATAGATTGTACAATTTGAGGCTTCGCGCGTGTTTGTTTCTGCATTTGTGATGATGTTATAAACTTATAGAAACCATGAATTATATTGGATAAAGTACTCAATCAAGTTGAGAGGACATCTGATGCATCCAAACTTAGTACCCTCTCGGTCATATACCCACATATTTTGTACAACAAGTCTCGACATTCAACATATGAAAATGACGAGTACCATTTGGTCATGATTATCACCAATAAAACCCACTTAATGGTAATTACTTGATTAGAAGTACCTAAATAGGATTAAGAGGTGTATTACTTAATGGGTAATCAGGATGTGTAGGACCATAGACCTCAGGCCCAGTAAGATTAGTATAAAAAGGGGTAAACCCCCTAGGTAAGAAGACTTATTTGTTCTTTAATATTTACTGCATATCATTTACAAATATCTACATTATCTATTGCAACATCAATGATATCTACAAGGAAGACAAAATGCTCCTCTGCAGGATGTCTCATGGCCTCAAAAATGTTGAAATGGACAACATCATCACCAAACTCCATGGAAAGAGTTCCTGCATGCACATCAATTTTGGTCCTGGCTGTCATCAAGAATGGTCTCCCTAAGATCAATGTGGAACCATGGCTGGAAGACTCATTCTCCATATCCAAAATGTAGAAATCAGATGGAAAAATCAAATTATTAACTCGCACTAGCACATCTTCAATAACTCCAAGGGGAAGTACATCACTCCTGCTGGCTAAGTGAATGACAACACCCATGGGTTTCAAATCACCAAGTTGTAATGACTTGTAAACGGATGTGGGGATAACATTAATGGATGCTCCAAGGTAAAGCATTGCATTTGTAAGGTGCAATCTCCAATGGTGCTTGTTATGACTTTCGGCAAGCGTACCGATTTTTCGTTGTAAGTTACAAAATTTATAAAGATCGTCTCCACATGGACTTGAGCTTACTCAGTTAATCCAAATAGAATTAAACAGTTCAATAGTTATGTACAAGTAGGTTGAGCGGAATTCCATTTAGTTATGAAAGTAATGTAAAATTACTAAACTTTAGTAAATGAAATATATCTATGAGAAAGTGGGATTGGGTTTCATCATTCTTATCCTTTTATATTCAATTAATATTACCAAGCATAAATCAACGTCTATCCTTATTGATGCACACTATTTTACCCCGAATCGATCCCTCGCATTCGAATTCTAAGGATATCTACCAAAATATCGATTCCTCGCATATGAAGTAAATACCCCAGCATTAAGAATTATAATCGTGTGATTTATGCAATCAGAACGTCATGCCCTATTACTAGCAATGTAACGTAATGAGTAAAATCATTCGGTTCAAACCCAAAGACTACTTTCCAGTTCAATTAGGATTAAGTTCAGGAAACTAGTGATCAAGTAGAATCAAGCATTAAGCACAGAATGAAATTACCAACAAGGAATAGAAACGATTCATGCATAAATAAATATTAAAAGAAAGACATAGGGTTAAGAAGATTACATCCAATCCTCAGATAAGCTAGCTACTCATAGTGGAGAGAACCTCCTCATGAGAAGATTTGACGAAGGGCCCCATCACCGCTTCTTTTCAACAGAGTCTCCACACTAATCTTCACTTCTCTTACTTTCCTAACCTACCTAATACTAATATTTAAGTTCCTAAATTAAGAAACAAGCTAAGGAAGTAAAAGAAAGCAAATGGATGCCTTTTCCTCTCAAATTTGTTGGCTATTTATAGAAATCTTCCTCATGCCAGCTTCACTCGCCCAAGCGACCATTTTCTTCATGTTTTGCTCGCCTGGGCGAGCTAATGTCTATCTCCTTGGTACTTGGAGCTCGCCTGGGCGAGCCAAATACACATGGTTTGGTCGCTTGGGCGAGTTAATGCCTTAACCATGAAGAATTCTTTGGGCTTTAATGGATTTTGGGTCTGGATTTCTTGTAACACCTCCCATGTTTGCTATGTAAGCCCTCATTGCTTGCTTTGCTTATTCGGAAGCCTCGAAAATCCACGGAATCTATCAAAATACAAAGCATGATTGGATTAATCTTCCAAAATATGAACAACAACTTTTATACAAGCACTAGGTGCTATTAACTAGGTTTAGGGCAAATTTATAATCAAATCTTTTGAAATCAAAAGATAAGTGCCTACTTTTGAAACATGAATTTAACTTAATTAGGGCACTTATCAGTGCTAGGGACAATGAAAGTGCCAGGATCTTTGCACTTCTGTGGCAAGGTGGATGGTGGAATGGAAGCAACAATTTTGCTCTATATAAGTGTAGAAACATTTCTGCCCATCTTCACTTGCTCATTTCCCTTCAGCTTTCTCTTGTGGGTGCACAAATCCTTTAAGAATTTTACATATTTTGGAATCTGTTTGATGACATCCAAGAGGGGAATGTTGACTTCCTCCCTCCTGAAAGTCTCAAGAAGATCAGAATCAAGCTCCACTTTCTTTGCAAGAATGGATCTAGAAGGAAAAGGTAGAGGAATCTGTTTTGATGCAAAATATGTTTTGGTACAAACATCTGTTGAATTTCAAAGCTCTTTGTGTAACACCCTGAAATTTTGATAACTTAATATATGTTTGATGTATTCCTTTTATAATTTGATTACTTTATTAATTAGGATTAGTTGAAATGTTATGTGAATTATCCATGTGCAATTGCTTGGTGTAGAGGTCAAGTTATGTGTAGTTTGTTTGAGATGCGTTGTATTCGAGTGATTTCGAGTTTGGCCCAAAACATGTTTTAGTAAAATCATAATTAACTATTGGATCTCCTTAAAATTTTAAAAGTAGGCTCCTAACCCACATATGCTAGAGTGAGAGAAATTAATTTTTTCACAGAAGCAGAAATTTTAAAATTTGGTCAGCTCGCCCAGGCGAATTTTGCAGGCATTTTTGCTCGCCTTGGCGAGTCAAGGCAGTGATAAATACGTACAACAGCTTCCAAATCATGAAAATGGTGGTTTCTTTTCCCCCAAATAGCACCCAATGCCTCCCCCTCCTCCTCCACCAGCCACGGCCACCGGAGACCACCACGAGGCACCGCCACTTGTTGTTGGACCACCGCATGGAGAGGAACACTTTAATTGGAGCGGAATCTTCAAAACTCCTCTTGAAGTTTTGCTAGAGAACGAAGCTTTCAAATCCTTCTTTCTTGGTTTCCTTGAGGTAACCTTGGTTTCCTTTGTCTTCTAGCTAGTTTAAGCTTCTCTTAGTGTCTCTTGTGTTTTGGGTACCATTGTTGGGAGTTTTACACTTCCTTTGAAAAATCCTTTGAAAATGAGATACTGTAAAAGTCTCCTTTTTATGAAATTGTTGTCATTTTTGTGATACTTGTTGAACCCCGATCACATTGGTGTGATTGAAATTTCAAAATGATGTCTTTTGATGTGAACTCCCAAAACACTCTTTTAGCCCCTTTTTGATTCGAGTGGGTATTTGACCCCAAATGCTAATATTGATCTTACCTTGGAAATATATTCTAAATTATCTTCAATTTGGTATGTAGAACTTTGCATTCGGACAAGCACGCATATTTGAAGGATCATGAAACAACATCGTTAGGCTGTAATAGGGAGAACTCCTGGATAGGTAAGGGGAGTTTATTATTTTGGCGATAGTTTAGATACCATAGTTGGGGGCCAGGGAGTCCAACTATGAAGATAGCTACCTGTCCCTGCTATGTGCTGGTTTTCAAGAAAAACTACGTTTTTAACTAATGGGATGCGATGTATTTATGATTGATGTGTGTTTGCTCCTGTGTGTGCTCGTTTTCATGAAAAACTGTTTTTAACTAATGGGATGCGATGAATTGGCATGTTGATGGATAAAACTGTGAATGATATTATTATTGTGATAATTGAATTTTTTGGGAAATGTCTTAATTACAGAGGAGACTCTGCCCAAAATTTTATAATATGTTTTCCTATTTAATTTTTTTATCAAATTTTTAAATGGGCATAAGAGTGTGTTTTCTATATTGTAGTCTTCCTCTTTAATTTAGAATTTTTCTAAAATACCAGTGTCGTGGTAATATGGATTGTGGATGAATGAGGTGATATTGATGTCATTGATAATGTTGAAATGAGATGTTATTGATGTGTTAGTGATGATGTGTTTGATGATGTCAAATGAAATAATATTGATATAGTTGATGATGTTGAAATGAGATGACTTTGATATGTAAGATGATGAAATTAGATGATGTGATGTGGATATTGATAATGACATTGATAAGAAATTATGTTGATGTTAATAATGTCATTATGTGATATGGATATATATTGACACCCATGGGGTGCATGACTGGTTAGCCTTGCCAGGAAGGATGTGTTCCTAGCTGAGTCATGCATTAATGGTGTCCATGGTTGTCATTTTGTGATGTGGATATACATGGATACCCATGGGAGGTGTATGACTGGTTACCCTTGCGAGGAACGATGTATTCCTAGCTAGGTCATACAATGATGGTACCTATGGTTGTATGTTGTGTATGTACACGTGGGATGTTAATACAATGGTTGATAACAATCAAACTCTTAAGGAATTGGCTACACCTGATGTTGTTTATCAACCTTGGTGTATTAAATATCCTGAGACAGAGGTCAGTTATGAGCTAAAATCTGGACTAATTCATTGGCTTCCAAAGTTTCATGGTCTTGCTATAACGACTTCGTTTTTATTTTCTTATTTTAGCTTATTACGTAATTTCATATTTCATCGTTTACGCTTATACGTTACGAAAAAAAAATTTCTACGGAATTTAGTTACGTAAAATACTATTCTAGTTGATCTGTCATGACGGAATAGTTCGTAGTTTAAGTTATTTAAACATAAGTAAATATAACAGTCCGTGTACAGTCATCCGAATACAATACAGACCACAAACAAGTAGTACCATACGAATTACGTAATTCCAAAAAGCAGCCACAGTAAACGATATCACCCATAACTCAATCCAAAACACAGCATAGAATTCATCAAGCTTCTCCATGTATCAGCTAGTCACTGTTCCTTTGCTCTCCCAAATAGATTGGGGTCATCACAGGTGTCAAACAACAGACACACTCGGGTAAGTATTTAATAAACATGATCGGATAATTGACAGAAAATAAACTACATATTAAATACATAACCAACTTTAAAATAAAAACAAATATGTAAAAACATAAAATACATTTATATACAGATATATGATGAATAATGCATGATTTCTTTGTTAAATGATGCATGATTGAGATCTCAGCTAATCGCCACAAGGTACCATAATTCAAATAGTTTCACCCACTCTAGTGAAACCTCCCTCCACTCTGAGGGGTATAATCAAATAGTTTCACCCACTCTAGCGGAACCTCCCTCCACTCTGAGGGGTAACAAGGGTACCATAGTTTCACCCACTCTAGTGAAACCTCCCTCCACTCTGAGGGTATAATACAGATGATGCATGGGTTGGTTATTATTTTTTTTCCCTTATCATTAATTCACTTTTCAAAGTCTCATACTTGGCACTAGGGCATTTTAATCATTCATCAATCTCATGAGTATCACTGGCCACAATTTTCTTAAGAGAATAATCTTACAATATATGAATCTTTAATCATAGCTCACATTAAGTAAATGTTAAAATACCATACAGCACATAAATAAATACAGCAACATTACTAAACACATACAGCAATCAGCAATATACAGCTTAATTAAATATACAACAACACTGAATTAATTTACAGCAACTAAATAAATTATAACAACAGCATTAAATTAATTTACGGCCATATACAACATCATAAAATATCATACAGAATCATTATACAGCACCTACAGCAACATCAATTAATCAATACAGCAACCAAAGTGCAGCAGTATAATTCATACAGCTTTATTAAATCATTTGACAGCAACTAAAGAAATTAACCTACAGCAATATTTAATTACAGCAGTACCCATATACAAAATAAATTAACATACAGTAATCATTTAAATTTAAAATACAGCCAAGACATAAAATATGCAACAGCCACCAAAATTATACAGCAACCCAATATACCGCAAAACAAGAACATACAGCTACACTAAATTAAGGATTCAACACCAACAAATAATTAATTATAAAAATCACAAAACAGAATTAATCATTCTAATTAATTAGAATTAACCTTCTTATTTAACTATTTTCATTCTAACTAATTAGATATTCAAGTTTTAATCCACAAATTATTTTAGTTCATTTAGGATTTTTATCAAACACATGGCATGCTATTTTTAATTTCTATTAATCAAGGAAGAACCTAGCTTAAATCCTAGAGAATTAAATGTTAAATTTACCTATTCAATTATCTAATCCATGTTTACTTAAATACTCCCCATACCTTGCTTCCTTGAGTTTGAATTTTCAGCAATTTGTTTCCAGAAGCTCCTAGCTTCACATGACCTTGCTTGGTGTATCGCTTTTGCTTTTGTTTTTGTTTAAGTGAAAGAGATGTTGCTGAATGGAGAATATTGTACGTGCAATTCAGCTCCACTTTGGTCCCCACTAGCATTTTATATTACAAAGTTCTTTGGCTTTTGTTGAAAATATCCTAGGCTAGCTTTTTGGTTGCTTTCTTCTTATTGGTTAACACTTGGTGACCCTACATGTGTCTTCCTTCATGAAAATTCTGCTGCCTTCCCTTGCCTTATCCGTGCCAAAAATCAACTTGGTGTCTTGCCTTGCTTTTCCTCTTCTACGTGAAATAGCTTGGTTCTTTGGAAGATTTTTATTTCAACTTTCCACTTGGTCCAATGATGTTGTGCCTAGCTTGTGATGCATCCAAGTGGCTTTGTTCTCAAATTTTTTAAACTTTTCTCAAGGATTCCATGAGCTGCACGGTCTAGGCTTCAAGTTGGGACAATATGTTTCAATTTTTGTCCAATCCGTGTGATAGCTTGTATTTTAGGAATTTTATATTTTCATTTTTCTTAGTTTTAATTATTTTCATTAATTTAAGACTTCTTAGTCTAATTTATTTCCTTAGGAATGAAATTCTAAAATTAGTTTAGAAACTATCTTAAGTTTTATCAATATTCAAGAAGTTATTACACTACTTCTTTTAATGGTTTTATCTAGTTTATTATTAGTTTACCTTATATTTGATTAGTAAAATATTTGGATTACTTATTAAAAAAATCTATTGCTTCTATAATTAAGAGAAAATTCTCTGGATTATGTCTTTCCCTTTTCTGTAGTTTTATGGGCCTTAGATTAATTTATATTTGATTCTTTTTGTCATAACTTCTAAAATTTCTAAAAATTCCATCTTAAGGTTTTTCTTAGCTAAGAATATCAATAATTTCTTATCTAGACTTATTATATATTTTTATCAGGCTTCTAGGTCCTTACTACAATTATATAATCCTACCAGAGCTATAAGGGTATGTTGGTCATTTGGACAAATGTTCAGGGCATTTGTGTCATTTACCCTCGGGACCTAAATGTCATTTGTGAAATTATCCAAGGACATTTTGGTCATTTTCAAAAATATCCAAGGGCATTTAGGTCATTTATCTAGAAATGCATATTTATAAGAAA
>PYAF01002272.1:241356-261802 GCA_007407185.1 Glycine tomentella
CATCCTAGACACATTTCCAACCAATTTCTAGCACCAAATTAAACATAGATACTTAAGGAATCATAGCATAATTCACGGCCAACATCACATATGTCAACATATTTTATTTAACAACTATAATTTTAAACGATTGTTTTCTTAATGACAATTAGACTACCTTTAATTTTTGGTTAATTCCTACTCTTCTTTATTAAATTTAGTTCAAGTTATTCATCCAACACTTAGTTATTTAAATTTGAATCAAGTTACTTAGTCAAATAGCCATTCAAGCTCTTTGGGACATTTTATCAAACACCTAGTCTACAAGCTTCATGAAATCAAACAAGGAGTCATTATTCAAACTAAGCTCAACATAAACTCCCCATACCTTGTTTTCCTAAGCTTTTGGACAGCTTTTCCTTATTTTAACTTGAAGAATTCTTGCTCCTAAAGTGGCTAATCTTCACGTGAGAAACTTAAGATGAAAAGCTTTGGTTTTGCTTTAGGTAAAAGGTGATTTAGAAGGAAAATAAAATGGAAGGCTTTTGGTGGAATGTTTGCACAGTTTTGGACTCCTTTGCTGTCCAATTTTCAGCTATTCTCCTCCTTTTATAGGCTAGATGAATTGGCTTTAAGGAAAAAAATCTTCAAAAGCTATGATTGCCTTGCTTTTTATTTGTTTTCCTTTGATTGACTAATGTTTTAGGACCTTACAAGTGTCCTAATTCTACATTTTTCTGAAGCTTTCTTCATCCATCTTCATTTGCACGTGGATACTAGGCTTAGAGGGCAAGTCTTTCAAGTGCTTTCCTTGTGGAATACTAGCTTAGTCATAAAATTTCTGCCCAAAACCCGTGTTACAAAAATATTCATTCTGAATTTGTTAACCGTTGGATCTCTTTAAAATTTTAATGGTATACTCCTAACTTATATATATAGCTTTTGACCGTTGAGATCTTTGAAATAAGGCCTATAGATGTCTACGTTTTCTGCTCAAGGAAACAAAATAAAATTTGCTTCAAATATCTTTTAAGCATTTATGACTAGCTTTCCATTTGGACTAATAGCAAGTTCCTAAGCCTCTTAAACATCCATGTGTCCATTATTGAAGTTTCTTAGAGCTTTTCTCCATTGATCTTGCATCATACTGCCAAAGCTTGTATTAGGAATTCTAATTAACCAATTTTTCCTTCAATTACATGTAATAGCTTTTCTTGAATTCTTATTGGTCTATTTTGCTTTGAATTATTAAAATGACTAAATTATTTTATTTAAAATACTTATCCCTCTCATAATTGAGAGAAAACTCCATGGGTTAAGTCCATTCTCTTCTTATAATTTTTCTGATACCTATAGTCTAGATTAAGTTCTTTTCAACATATCCTTCAAAATTCCTAGAAATTATAGTTTAGGGTTCTCTACCTTCAATCTTGCTGATAATTTGTTATCTAACAATATTTTATCCAATTCTGAGGTTCCCATAAATTTCTGAAGTCTTTCTTGATCATTTTTTACTTAAGGGTATTTTGGTAATTTCACTTCTCTCCCTAAGGGCAAAATCGTCATTATCAAAAAAATGTTCAGGATATCTCTGTAATTGTCACTCTAAGGGTATCTTTGGTTATTTCTAACCCATCTGAGAATATTTATAACATTTCTTCCTTAAATGTCTTACCGGACTTCCTAGGGCAATTTGTTCATTAATAAAATATCCAGGGGTATTTTGGTCATTTAGTGCCTCAGGGACTTATCTGTCATTTTTGAAATTGTCCAAAGATATTTATGTCATTTTTAAAAGGGACATATGTGTCTTTTTTCAAAATGTTTAAGGGTAATTTCGTCATTTTTCTCAATTCTTTTGTACTGCCTTTAACCCTAGTAATTGACTGTGATTCCCCTAAATTTTGTGGTGTTACAGTATGGTGATTACTTATGCATTCCAAGAGTTGTGGTGAATTATGGCAGTATGCTGAGATTTGTGGTGTAAAGTTTTATGTGATGGTGGAAATAAGCTTTATGTATTGTTCTAAAAAGCATATAAGTTGAAAAGATAAAATGAATCATTCATGCATTTCATACGCATATGCCTGGCGGGGGTTAATCCGTGGAGTTATGCCTTGCGGGGGTTAATCCATGGAGTTGATTTGTCAGATAGCTGAACCGAGTCCATGCGTTCAGAGGTGTGAACTGGGGGATAGTGTGTTTCAGGGAGGACCACACCACCATGATGATCACATAGGTGGAGGTGACATTCCTACGCGCCCCTTCCCTACCCCGACTGAATGGATAGGTGTGCCACTGGAATGGGGCTATCTGACTATGGCCACTGATGTTGATTTTATGATAAGCTGAGATCTCAGTCATGCATCATATAAAAAGACGAGCATGCATCTTATACATCGCACAATGGTATATGTATGATGATCTGTATACTGTATAAGCTGTGTGAATTTTATCTATCTGTGTTTATATTATTCAAACTATGTTTGGCATAAACTTACCGAGTTGTGTCTGTGGTTGACACCTGTGATGACCCCAATTCATTTGGGCGAGCAGAGGAACAGGAAAGCATGAGATGTAGATGAAGATTGTTGAAGAAGTTTGATGAGAAGTTGTATGTTGTAACTTGTAATTTTTTGTGGCATGTAATTTGTGATAAGTTATTAGTATATTATTTTGGATATTGTATCATGGACTGTATTCTTATTATATGAACCGTGGTGAGGAAAATCGTTTAGACTACGAACAAATCATTAGCAAGCAAGGAAAAAAGAATTTTCACTAAAAATTTACAACTAAGATCATTTTAATACAAAAAGGACACAAGTTTTTAATTAAAATCAATCAAGCACGAGAGAGTCACGAGAGGCGTTACATTATTAGTTAGATTACTAACATAATTTTTCTGTAGTTAAGGCAATTCTCTGGTTATGCATAAGTTGGTAAAAATCTTACTTGATTAAGGTATGGTGGTGTAACCATACTTATGATACATATGATGATATGATGAAAATATTTTTCCATAAGGTAATATGTATTTCACTTTTGGATTTGATTTTATTATGGATGGATATTGATGTGATAGGTGGATTCATGTTTCCAAGTCCAGTACGAGGCTTTAGGGAAACAGAATCTGATGTTACATACAGTACGATATGTAGTACCCAGGTGTAGGATACATGGCAATATTCATGCATGTTTGCGTAAGACTATGGTAGTGTCTACATCCAGTACGAGGTATAGCCACATACAATACGATATGTGGAGGCCATTGCACCCTGGGATAGTTCATCTCATGCATTCATATAGTTGAATATTTCTTGTGGATGTGTTTGAATATTGATGATTGACTAACCTACTAATAAGTTTGGGATTTAGCTTTGCCTACTGAGGAATTTTATTTCTCACAAAGTTTTGTTTCATGTTTTTCTTAGATGACAACCATGGTCAAGTTCATTGAAGCTCTGGAGTAGTGAGGAAGTTATGTATTAGACTGAAGTATTGAAAGTACTGTACTTGTATTATATGGACTTTTGTAACAAGAACTAAGGCTATGTATAATGTATTAGTTTCAAAACTTTTGTAAGTTTTACGCTTCTTAGAAAAATTGTCTTTAAGTAATAATAAAATTAATAAAAATAAGTAGAAATTTAGGTCGTTACAACCTTCACAACAAATGACTTCAAGTCACTTGACCCAGTACAGGATGGCCCCTTGGTTATCTGTATTGAGATAGCCAACTTCATAGTCAAGAAGATCCTTGTAGACTAAGGAAGCTCGACTGACATCTTGTTTTGGAACACCTTCAAGCAAATGGATATACCTGAATCTGAAATCATCCCACATGATGACCCATTGTTTGGTTTTGCTGGGAAACAGGTGGGGACGAAGGGTTGTATTTGGCTTTACACCATGTTCGAGCATAAAGGGCCACTGTAGAAAAGACTAAAAATATGATACATGATACTAATAATATTCTAACTATGCATGTTTACTAGAGTACTACTAAGGAATGCTACATGTCCAACCTTAGGTTATCTCCTTATACAGGAGACGGAGTCCCAGAAGTCATCCACTACCTAGAGGCTAAGACGAAAACTAAAGAGGCAGAATAACTAGAGCTTGATCCAAGAAATAACGATGAAAATCGAGTGAAGTTGATAGAGGAGACGTCTACTTTTTAGCTCGGACCCAAGGATGGACAAGTCACTCAGTTGGGAAACCAACTACCCAATGAGATCGCAGTCGAATACAATCGGTTATCCAGGAGCACACTGACTTATTTGCATGGTCCACGACAGACATGCCTGGAATCGATCCACGCTTTCACTGTCATAAGTTATCCATATGTAAATATGCCAAGCTAGTTGCCCAGAGGAAAAGAAAAATGGGAGAAGAGAGCTGCCAGGTAGTACGACAAGAAGTGGCCAAGCCTAGTTCATCAAGGAAATTGACTACTCCACTTCGTTGTCCAACGTGATCATGGTCAAGAAACCAAACGGGAGGTTGAGGATGTATATGGACTACACAAATTTAAATCTAGCATGCAAGAAGGATGCATACCCATTCTCGAACATCGACTGCCTGGTCGATGGAGCAGTTGGACACATGATGTTGAGTTTTTTGGATGCATAATTTGCCTACAATCAGATAAGGATGGATCCCAAGGACAAGGAGAAGACAACATTCATCACTAAATCTGAAGAAACGTATCAACGTTTGATAGACAAAGTGTTCCAGGGTCAGCTTGGACGAAAATTGGAAGTTTACGTAAACGACATGGTGGTCAAATTTGATGACTTTGTAACCCACTTGGCGAGTTTAGAAGAAGTTTTTGTCCAACTCAAAAATTATAACATGAGGTTTAACCCCAAAAAGTGTGTCTTTGGGGTAGAAATGGGGAATTTTTTGGTTTCATGCTCACCCATCGAGGCATACATGCTAATTCGGAGAAATGCCAAGCCATCTTGGAGATGAGGAGTCCCCAAAATGTGAGAAAGGGTTAAAGACTAGCCAGAAAAATAGCCTCCTTGTCAAGAGGGCCACACCCATTTTGAACCTCCTCAAAAAAACCATAAACTTTGTTTAGGATGAAAAGTGCAAAGAATACTTTCGGCAGTTAAAAGTAAGACTAGTGACACCTCCTGTCTTGTCAAAACCAGACACAAGCAAGAAGTTGATTGTCTATCTTTCAATCTCGGTTGTCGCCATAAGCATGGTACTTGTGTAGGAAAAGAAGAGTAAGTTGAGGCCAGTATATTTTGTAAGTCGGGTACTAAAAGATTCAGAAATGAGGTACCAGGTGATGGGAAAGGTAGCCCTCTCACTTGTTAATGCTACTTGCCATCTCCACCAACTTTCGAAGCAATAGGATCACCATTCGCCAAATCCAAAATATTGCACAAGCCTGAGTTTATGAGATGAATGGTGACGTAGTCAAACAAACATTCGAATTATGTAATTGCCTACGAACCAAGAGGTACTATATGGGCATAGGTTATGGTTGACTTCATCAACGAGCTCCATGCCCCAACACCATAATTTGAACAAGAATGGTGGATTATGCATGTGGACGGCTCCACCAACCGGCACGGGAATGTAGCTGGGGTTATCCGGGAAGGACCCAATAGCATGGCCATGGCACAATCATTACGCTTTGGCTTCAAGGCCACGCTCAATCAAGCCGAGTATGAGGGTGTCCTTGCAAGACTAAGACTCACCAAAGAGGTCGACGCTCAAATAGTTTGATGCCAAAGTGATTCCAAAGTCGTTGCCTAACAGATAAACAAAGTATTTTCAAATCTGAGACCCCCAACTTTTAAAGTACTACCATGCATTTGAGAAACTCAGTGGAGAGTCTGAAGAAGTGCAGGTGACTCATATAATCCAAAAGGTCAACGACAAGGCTGACAAGTTGGCTCGACTGGCAACCTCCCTTAAACTTGGTAGCTTAAAACATTCATTCTCGATTAAATTCCCCAACCCAGTATCTCGAGAAAAGAATGCTTGTACATGGAGGAAGCCCCTTCAGGATTGAAAAAGCAGATACTCGAGTACTTGAAGCATGAGATACTCCCAACAGACAAGGGAAAAGCTAGAAAGATAAGAACGCAAGTCGCCAGATACACTCTAATGGCCAGCGTACTATATATGAGAGGGTTCTCCTCACCTCTGCTTAAATGTTTTGACCAAGACCAGGATAACTATGTCCTCTGAGAACTACATGAGGGTGTTTACAATTTGAATTCCAAAGAAAGGACCATGGCCACCAGAGTTCTGAGGGTCAGATACTATTGGCCAACTCTAAGAACATACTACTCAAATCTTGTAAAGAAATGCCTCCAATGCCAAAGACACGGAAATCTGATACATCAAATGGCCAAATAACTGCATCCCATGGTCTCCCCTTGGCTGTTCACTATTTGGAGAACGGACACCGTTGGGCCTTTTCTCACGGCTCTAGGGCAAAGGAAATTCCTGCTAGTGGTAGTTGATTACTTCATGAAATGGGTTGAAGTTAAACCACTAACGAGCATCATGCCCCAGGCCGTCCAGAAGTTCTTATGGAACAATATCATTACACATTTCGAAATTCTGAATATGTTAGTCATAGACAATGGCCTACAATTCACAAACCAGAAGCTCCATGAGTTTTTGAGTGGCCTCGGGATCAAGTATAGGGTAACATCGGTGGAGAATCCTCAGGCCAATTGACAAGATGAGGCAGTTAACAAGGTAATTCCTTATGAACGGAAGAAGCGACTGGTTGGAGCTAAGGGAAGATGGGCCAAAGAGCTTGCGGAGGTCCTTTGGGCATATATAAGTCCCCGTATTCCATGACCTAGGAGACTCATTTTTGACTGACTTATGGGATAGCCGCAATGTTACCAGTCAAGATAGGAGAAGTCTCTCTGAAGACACTACTTCACTGAGGACGAAAACAACGAAGTGCTGCAGATAGACTTGGACCTGATTGAACAAGTATGAGAAGATGCGATCATCATGACTGAAGCTTGCAAGTAACGCATGACCTGGCACTTCAACTCTAAGTTAGCCTTTAGGCAGTTTGAAGAAGGGGCCTAGTATGGAGAGTATGCGGAGAAGCTCAAAAGGTCCTTTCAGATGGGAAGTTGGCGGCCAACTGGGAAGGGCTTTTTTGAATCTAGCACAATTTAAAGAATGAAACTTACAAGTTAGAAGAACTATTCAGGAATGTCATCCCAAGGACTTGGAATTACACGCATTTGAAAGTCTATTATAGTTAGGTGCATCTGTGTAATGAGTGTCGTGCTTTTTTTTTTCTACCTCATTTTTTATCCTTATAAAAATGTGAAAGGGTTTTTATCAAGGAGGTTTTAACAAGGTGCACTCTGGAAACTGACTATTAGTAAAAATCTTCTTATCTTTATCTTTGATTACAAGTTAGTGTATTTGGATTCAGTAATAGTTCCTTCTCGAGTACCCTCCTCGACTAAGGTTGAACTAGAAGATTCACCAATATTTCCCTCCCGAGTGAAAAAAGTATGAACAACACACAAGAACCAAGAGGGGGGTGAACTGGTTGTTCTTGGTCAATTAAAATTTCTTTAACAATCAGAGTAGAAAAGGATCGTATCAAAACAATGGTTGAATACTTCCAGTCATCCAAACTCCAATCTTTAAATAATGCAATAACAACAAAAATGTTTCTGTTGATATGAAAAGTTATACCAAAGAATGACAATTAATAACCACAAGAAAAGATAAAGAAGAAGTAATCAACGCCCAGATTTATACTGGTTCACTTCTCAACCTAGAGAAGCTACATCCAGTTCTCCTAACCAACTAGTTAGAGTTCAGCTATTAGCAATCTTGTTTCTTACAAGCTTATACAATCACTATTAATCAAACCTAGATTAAGAACAAGAGTTCAACTATTAGCAATCTTGTTTCTTACAAGCTTATACAATCACTCTTAATCAAACCTAGATTAAGAACGAGAAATCTAACTCCCTTAGACTCTTTGTGATCAAGACATAGAGAAAACCCTTCTCTACTTTTCCCTTTAGAAAAACTTATTCTAGACAAGCTTTAAGAAATCTATGCACTAGTTACAAAAAACTGAAATTCTAAGAGGAATAACAATCAAAGTAGTATGGAGAGAAACAACTTGATGATCCACTACAGTTGTATGCAAATGATTACCAATCTTAAATCAAGGTTGAATGAAAACAATCTCAGAACATTCTCTCCAAGTTCTTCTTTAGAAATTTACCCAAAAATAAATCCTTTCAAAGTTTCATGAAGATGAAGGATTTGTGGGACAAACACTTAGTATCTCATAGTATCTTTTCTCTCTTCAGAAAGGTTATGAATTTCATTGATATTTTCGTTGTATTCAGTTAAAACAAGCTGGTTCTATTTATAGACAAAACTGTTATAACTGTCAGTAATCGATTAAATCACTTATGTAATTGATTAAAGTGTTCTTGAGCTTTTTGGAAAAGACTTATGAACGATGTAATCGATTAAATTGTAATGTAATCGATTATCACAGGAAGTGTTATTCAAAATAGTTTCCAAGTAATCGATAACCATCGTGCTGTAATCGATTATGACAGGAAGTCCAATATGTGATTTTGTAGTATGTAATCGATTACAACAATCTCGTAATCGATTAAAAATTTTCTTATATCTCAAGTAATAGATTACCACTTGTTGGTAATTAGTGGTAATCGATTAAACCAGTGAGAAAATATTTTTCCAAAACTTGAAACATTGAACGCTTGACTTTTTATGCATTCATGAAAATCTTGTGTTTCGGAAAAGCTTTTTATGAAATTTATGCTTTTGTGAAAACATGAATGCAAACACATGAATGATGTTTATGCAATGCAATGGATTATAGGAGGCATCACTAGGACATATACTAAACATTTCAATATCTAAGAACCTCATCTTCTTGATCCTTTCTAGCTCCCCCTGAGTCTAATACCGAGTACCCTCCTTGGCTAAGGTTGAACTTTAACTTATTATTAACAGTTCTCTTCCAAGTACTCTCCTCAGCTAATGTTGAACTTTAACAAATTATTACCATTTCCCTCCCGAGTACTCTCCTTGGACGAGGTTGAATTTGAAGGTTTATTAAGACTATACGATTTATGTTAACATTCCTTACATTTTGATTTAAAAATAAACTTGTGCAATTTACTTTTATCATTTTACCATCAAATATACTATTTGGTCGAGCATGACGATAAATGAGCTACATCAATAACATTAAAATTATAGCAAGCCAGCCAATACTTGGAAAAGAAATTTCAATCAAGATAAGCCAAAGACTGGAAATTACAAAAAATGTCGATGACCTGCAATTGCAAAAAGTAAAAAGAAGCTACAGTAAACCTAAAGAGGTCAATCCCTAGGCTCTACATGGTCTAGATCCTCGGCCTCCTCGACATGTGGGTCCTCTGCTGGAGTCATCGGCCTCTTGGTTGAAGGGGCAACATCATTCGGGATGTCATTAATCAGAAAAAGCTCCCCGTCATATACATCTTTATTGTTATTGAAGACAACAAGGTCAAAGACTTCGCATAAATGCAACACCTGCCGGAGGCAATGGTTGAACCCAACTTCATGTGCATTATGAATGTCGTCATAAGATGTCTGTTGAATTATATCACTATCAGCAACGACCTCATCCTTTTCTAGCCGTCGACATTTAAGGACCCTAAGAGATGTTGGGTGACAGCGACGCCTTAGAAAGGAAGGCCCAAAAATTGGCCTAGTTGACAGCGTTGTCGCCCTTGCTTTGAAATCATTTTTGGATGGATGAGATGGTCCGACCATAAATTTTTGTTGAAGAAGCCTTGATTGGTCAAGGTCGAGAGGTTTCCCAAGGTGGCTATAAAAACAGGTTGGAACTCAAGCATCTGCTGCTTGAGCCTTTTGTCCCTAGAGGAGCCCTCCCAGTGCCTAGATTGTTCCCTTGAATAGCTTCGGTGTTCATTGTGGCCCTATTTTTTGTGCTTCTGCTTCCCTTTGGTGTCTTTACTAAGGGGAGGCACCACATTGGCCGATGCATCCCATGGCCCTGAGGTTCTGTTAGGATGAGGGTTCGGAGAAAGACTCCTGCCAACAGCTATTTGATTCCTACGAGCCAACTGGAAGACGCTCATATTAGCACCAACCTGCGTCATGACTTTGCAAAATAAAACAAGTGATAAAAATATACAAGTTAGAGCAATAAAGTGGAACACAACCAGAACAGAAACATAGCAGTTGCCGAGGGAGTGTTTCGAGGAACTTGAGGTCTCGACATTCATCGGCGCTCAAAAGCTCCTTTGGGTACTTGTTGTACCGTTGACGACATTGTTACCAGTAGAAGGGAAACAAAGGGTTCCCTTCCGAGTCGTAGAAAAATTCTTCTTGGCACTAGCCTTATTGGCACTTTGAAATAACTGGTCTTAATATTATTGTAAGAAGAAGTAAAAGGGCGAAAAAAAATGGATGTTTGATAGTCGAATCAATGATATCCACTGAGCCTTATCTTGCGGACAACTGCAAAATTAGTGTAAGAAGAGTCTGGGCATTGCCAACACAAGGCTATACAAGCAGAGTGCACGGAATGCTTGCATGGCCGTCTACCCATTTGGATGAAGCTGCATCAGAGCCATGTTAAATATGCGGAGCACGCCCATCAAGAAGTCATCAAACAGACCCTTACACGCAGATAACAAAACAAGCAATCATACATGTAAACAAAATCTGTGTTCATCCCTTATCGGTTCATGAACACTAACTCTTGCGGACTAAGTGGCATCCGACTAGATGGTGAGGAGAGTGACCTGGCACAGCTCCAGATTTGTTATTATACTAATCGACAACCAACTCAAGAGGTTGACTAGGTCTGACTTGTTGTTGTATCGAGAGAAGTAGGTACCTACCTTTCCGTCAACCCACGTGTACCCCAAAAGTGTGATCGAGGGAGGCGATCGCTTCTCCTTCATCATTGGGTGCTTCTTGGGTCGAGGTATAGCCCCTTTGGAAGTCCCCATCTTGGCAATAATGGCCACCACCCGAGCCGTAACATTTTCACCCACCTTTTCACCCACATTTTCCAGAAATTGGCTCAAAAGGCCGAAAAGTCACTAGACCCCTCAACTGTTGAGAGGTCAATCGAACTATAAAAATTCAACCTCGAATAGTGAGAGTTAAATGACACTTCAAAAACTTCACCATTGTTGTAACGACCTCCTTTTATTTACGTATTTAACTTATTACTTATTTAGTTTACGTATGAAATTTTTTTTTTCTACTTAATTAATTTTCGAAAATCAATTATCATAGCCTTAAACTAATTCATTTAGAATTTTTCGAAAATAGTAGTTAGGGTGATCAAGCTTAATAACTTATTTATTATTTTGACGAAACTGTTATTTTTTTTTCCTACTAACTAATTCGTTTACGTAAAACTATCATTCCAGACGAGCTATTTAATTTACTACGTTGGTAAGTTCATCACAACATACCACATACAATTTAATATAAACAGTCCATAGTACAATCCATAATACAGATCCAATAATATATAGTCAGTCCAAATACATATTATAATCCAGAAAATAGTAAATATCACAACATCTTCATCACATCATCCATGCATATCTTCAATCCAACATCCATGCTCAGCTATTACTGTTCATCTGCTCGCCCGAATAAATTGGGGTCATCACAGGTGTGAACCACAGACACAACTCGGGTAAGTCTATGATAAATACAGTTTAAATACAGAGAGTATATATATATATAAATAATCATAATATCATCCATAAAATTTTTAGAAAATGCATGCTTATCTTTTTATATGATGCATGACTGTCTTAAAATTTTATCTAATGGTACCATAGTCAAGATAGCCCCACTTTCTCTCTTGTGGCCCATAACTTATCCAATCAGTCAGGGTAGGTCGGTGTTGCAATAGGAAGGTCACCTCCATCCATGTGATCATCATGGTGGTGTGGTCCTCACCGCCACAACTACCCCCCAGCTCAGATTCCATTTGTCTGAACGATTGGACTCAGTCAAGCTATCTGACACACCTCCTCTTGAGGTAACGCGGCTTAACCCCCGCAGGGCTTATGAACATGCATGAATGATTCTCACATTTAATTTTATTCTTTACTTTATGTTCCACATGTTCAACATAAACTAATATAATGCTCCATATTTTTAAAAACTCATGGAATAACGGTATATAAACTTATTTACACAAAATCTTCCAACAACAATCCATTCCATGAATTTTCACCATGAAATGATTTATTACAACTCAACCATTGATTAATCATGGTTTAACATAATACATAAGATTCTAACATTCCTTCATAAAATTTAATAGACATACATAGTAATCAACCACATAAACTTTAGTAAAATATAAATACCATTTAAAACATTAAATACCAAGGTTCAAGTCTATTATCAAAACACTTATTAAGTTAAATTAAATTTATTCATGCTACTAACATCTATTAAATTCAAACTACTTCATCAATTAATAAGTTCATTAAACCAATTTAATTCTTTAAGATAAATAAGGCTTAATTATAAGCAAACTAAAACTCTTAGCATATTTAAACTTCATTTATCATAAGCTTCCCTTACCTCTTTTCCTTAAAATTGAATAGCTTTTGCTTCCTTTTTCTTTGATCTTCACGTGTAATTTTAGGTAGGTGGTCTTTGATTTTTCCTTTTTAGTGAAAGGTAAGGGTTGAATTTGATATAAAAGCTAAAGGTACACGGCCACTTAGCTTGTTTTGGAAATTTTTTTTTTTTTTGGCTTTTGAAAGGAATAAGGCTTTGGACGGTCACTTCCCTTTTTTTTTCTTTTTCCCAACCAAGTTTACGGACCCTCCTATTTATATGAGAATGTTTCCTTTGCTTTGTAAAAAATCTCACTTAAGTTATCATTACTTGCTTTACATGTGTTTGCTATTTATTGGCTAGCAAATCATTTGATTCCAACTGTACATATTCTACAACCTTCTTATTTCTTCCTTGCAATTCACGTGCTCCTTCATTTGGTGAGGCTTCTCCCTTTAATTTTCCTTCACCGTGCAATGCCTTGTTTTGAATAGATTCTTGCTTTTAAAATATCTTGGTGTCATAATTATTACTTGCCTACTTGGGCCAATGAGAATTTTTATGCTTTCTCAATCATTCATTTGCTATCCTTGACTTTTCAAAAGCTTTTCTCCCTTGGTTCATCTATCACACGGTTCAAGCTTATTCCTAAAGCCATGTTTATACAAATTTTCTTTTTATTTCCTTTAATAGCACTTTTCTTAATTCTTATTGGTCTAATTCGTTTTCAATTAATAAAATTACTAACCTAACTTGTTAAAAAAGTCTAGTTATCCTATAATTAAGAGAAAATACTATAGATTATATTTATCATTTTCCTATGTTTTTTAGATACTCGAGTTAGTCTGTATTGAGCTCTTTTCAAATTTTCCATTAAAATTTCTAGAAATTGTAATTCATGATTTCTTGTCATCTTCTTTGTTGATAATTTGTTCTCTATGGATATATTATCCTTCCCTCAGGTTCCTACAGGATTTCCAAAATTATCTGGCTATTTTTAAGGTAAAGGGTATTTTGGTCATTTTTCAAAATTCCTAGGGGCATTTTCGTCATTTTTGCCTTGAACTCATTTTTATAAAATAGAAGTGCATATTGATAATTTAATGAGAAAGTCACAAATATGTATTAAATATGAGGGTGTTACAATTGTACCCACGAACCTCGGACCAGTTTTCAATCGACTCCATCAACGACAAACCTTTGACCAACACCATCATTATGTATCTCAGAAAGAATTGACTCTCTACACTACTCTACTGAGACCAAAGAACACTATTCGACTCAGAACAAAGAAGCAATATTAGAGGTAAAAAGTCAAGAGGGATCCTCCCCTTATTTATAGGAGTAGGTCCTATGATGAGGCCCAGCTAAAAACCTCTCCCCTTATACGATTAAGACCACTTAACTTTCCAGTACCCAATTGAGAAGATGAATAATCTAACCGTTGCATCCATGATGTAACCATTACATCGTGCTAATTAAAGTGTGTAACTGCTATAGGAGTTACTTGTAATCGTTTTACCACAGCAAAAAGCCCTTCTTTTTTGTCGAGGCCAATAAAGGGCTTGGGGGGTAGAATACCAGTAAAGTTTTTGGTCATGCCGAAAGAACACCTGATGCATCCAAACCGAGTACCCTCTCGGCCACATACCCACATATTTTGTACAACACGTCTCGACCTTCAACATATGCAAATGATGAGTACCATTCGACCATGATTATCACCAATAAAACCCACTAAAGGGTAAGTATTTGATTAGAAGTACCTAAGTAGGATTAAGAGGTGCATTACTTAACTAGTAATTAGGACGTGCAGGCCCATAGACCCAAAACCCAATAAGGTTAGTATTAAAAAGGGTGAACCCCTCAGGTAAGAGGACTAATTCATTCTTGAATATTTACTACATATCATCTGTAGCTCTAAGTCGAACCCTTATTTGAGTGTTGGATTGTTTTTTGCAGGTACCTTCCCACTTTTTTAGACTCACACACCAAATACTTTGACAAGGAATCACCCGAGAAAATCCTTCGACACAACAAAAGACCCTTCAACGTAAAGGTAAATGTTCGGTCCATTTGTGATACAAATAAGAATATTATTTAAAAAATGATTTTTAGTGCATTGTGTCGACTTGATACTTAATAAAAGTGAGAAAAATGTAGAAGGATGTCTAATAGGTGTTATTATATATTAACTTATTCCATGAAAAAAATGAGAATAAACAAATTTATGGTAAATGATTGGTGCAATTAAAAAAATTGTACCACCATCTTGAAATACACAGTTAATTGCATCAACATCTATTAAGGGAATGTTGAACTCCATGTTTTACTTGAGGTAGGTTAGATAATTTCTAATTGATTATCTAACATGAAGAGGGAGATAGAGAAATTATAAATGTTAATAAATATTTGAAAGGTGGCAAAAATGACACCACTGTCCAAATATACAAAAGTCTCTCCAATTGCTTGTTTGAGCTGCTGCCAGCTACAGTGTTACATTTTACAAGTAATGAGATATATACACATTATATGCTTGTCTTTATTTTTTTTATATCCTATCATACTATTATGTCATTCGATAGGTGTCCATGAATTATTATTATTTTTTTTAAAAAAAATTTACAGCACCTCTTTCTTTTGATTTGAATGATCATACATCGTACAACTTTATGTCGTACATGGCAGGTAGGGCCTATTACTAGGGGAATTAAAGGGTGAATAAATAATATCAACCTTACCTTAGGCATGTTACATTGTTTTTATTTGAAAGTGAAAATTTATCTTAGCAACTTTGGATAAAGATCACGTTAGAGTTTTTTTTTTCTTCTGAAAGGATGGGCAAAACGCCCCAACCCAAGATCAATTAATCACTAAACAGGAATTACAACGTAAGTCACCCTGAGTTGTTATTATGGCTATTCAAGGAAAATAAACTTAGATTTGCTAAGATATATGATTATTCAAATCTTTAATTATTTTAAATTTCAATTTTAATTAGTTTAATCTTTAAATAAACTCTCCTCATTTTTTATTTTACTTTCTTAACTAGTACTGAAAATGTAATTTAATTTAGCTATTATTTAGTGTAAATATTTTTATATTATTAACTAATTAAAAATTATTTTAGATATGACGTTGAAGATAATTATAAAAATTTTGTGATTTTTAATTATACGATCATCTAAGATTGAATAAGTGTAAAAATATTTATAATGTTAGTGTATTTCAATTAAATTCTTAAAAATATATCTCAGTAAAAATAAATAAATAAAATTAAGGGATACATAGTATAAATAAATAAGTACATAAAATAGGCGATTTCAATTGTAGTAATATGTAACGCTAAAAAGTAATGTAATTTAATTATAATTCACTGAAAATGTAAAGTTATTTATTTATTTTATTTAATCAGACGACATGACACGTTTTCAATTTTTAGAGAAAAAAATGTAATTGAAATGACCGATCTTGATACAGATATCCACGTTCATAAAAAAAAAACAACAAAATATGCACTTTTTTATCTACACCATCCGTTGTGTACGTTATTAATTGAAATGATAATGCCTCGCTTGTGCATATTCGGTGAGCTCCATGGATGGATTAGCAGCAGCACACACTAGAATATCTATTGATCGAGAACATAGAATATGTTCCTAACTCAAATAAAAGAAACTTTGTTAACGTGAACTGTTTGTGTTATACGTGGAGCACAAAATCCACACTAAGGTTGACACTAGCAAACGCTTGTCACATGGGTATTCAAGGAAAATAGAAACTTAGATTTTTATGTACCGAATAACTTCTATATATCCACCAAAATAATGGATGAAAATTCACCAAAAAAGAACAACTTCTATATGAAGTTATATTACAAAGATAGATAATGACATAATTTATTTGTCTCCATCAAGAAGGAAACCGAAGTCTGGAGTCCATTCCAATCTTATCATTTGTCTAATAAAGCATTCTCCTTTTGATACATAATGGCTATTTTTTTGTTCCCTCGAGATTCATCTAATTAAATAGCTTAACATGTGATATAGATCAGAAAGAGATAAAGATGAAACTCTAGTTGCGAGAGGGAATATAATGACTGCATATTAACAGGGGAAAGGAAAATATCTTTATCCTTTGTTTTGTTCCATTATTTGCAATGTTTTGCATTTTTATTTTATTTTTTATTTTTTTTCTCTATATTTCTGATATTACCAAATCAAGCTCCTTCCAATCCCATTTTAGCCCTTTGCCAACTGCTAGTAGTTTCTGTCTCCACAAACAGGTGGTTGTTGTTTCCTGCAACTCAAAGTTGCTTCCTGCACCTATTTTTTGACTTCTGATTAATCCAGAATATAAAATCTTATTTTAGCTTCCAAAATGATCAATCTAAAAGATGAAAAAAAATAAATCAGAAAGGGTGCATGAAGCAATTTGGAGCAGCAAGAAGCAACAGCCCAAACAGGTCTGTGCAAGTAGCATTCAAAATCTTATTTCGGACCCCATGATAAAGTTCCCTATACATAAAATCCAGAAAGTTGTTTAGTCAATTACTATTTGCCCATCTGGAATTACTAAAACTACGCCTCCCCATTTTTACTTAAATTTATCCAAATATCCCTTTTCTATTTTGTTAATTCCTCCATATGTTTCTAGTCACAAACGTTATATTCCTTCATGAACGAAGGAAATTTTTTTTTGGTTACGAAAGTTGAAGGAACAACAAAACAGAAAGCAAAGAAACTACAAACGAGAGAAACTAGTTCCCATGGCATCAACCACCAACAAAATTATCAAACCCGCTGGAACAACTTCAAGGATGAACAAAACATTATCCAATGTAGTGCCAAGTTTAGCAAGGAAGTCGGCAAAAGCATTACCCTCACACAGGACATGATCAACTAGAACATGTGAAGAGAGTTCGTTGCCCGTGTCTCAAAGCATAGATATCTCTGCATGCAGGTTATTCATGAATGAAGGAATACTTTATACTTTATTGACAAATATTAGTAGTTAATTTTGAGGGAATGTTAGAAGGAGGAATTCGAATCCACAATCCCTTCCTCCTTCCTTTCTCCTGACAACCACTAAGCCAACCTTATAGCTCCTTCAAAACATTTCACACCCTAATTCATCTTAAGAGCATTGTCATAAGTGTTGGGGTATATGTTAAGTTTGCGTTTTCAGTTAAAACTGGTGCTTCTCTTCCTTTCATTTACCAAGTATCATTAATAACTATAGTTTTTTATAGCCAAGTACAATAATAGCCATAGTTTCTCTCTGTACTTCCATGACTTATCCGTCCACTTTTTTTTCTTATTTTCATTAACCATGTGGATTGTAAAACAACAGCCTAAATCACCCTTCTCCAATGATGCTAATTAAATTATTCACGTTAGCAGCAAAATCTTTCTATCATCGTTAAGCACAAATTTAAACAAATGCATGTTGTTTTTCATTGTAAGCTACAAGATGAAAATAAAAGGAATACTCATAATAACCAAGAGGGGGGTGAATTTGTTAAAACCTTGGTATTTTAAAACTTATTCAAATCAGAGTTCAGGATCTTTATCACTTCCAAAACCAAGAAATCTTTTTACTCAATCAAATGTCTCAGCCTAAGAAATCAATAGATCATAATAGAACTTGTTGAACAATGAATATGAATCAAAGAATCAATAACCAATGAATAAGATGAGAGATAGAGAAATAGAATCAAAGACACAAGCAATTTATACTGGTTCACTTCACAACTGAAGCTACATCTAGTTTCTTCTAATCAACACTAGATTAGAGTTCCACTATTATAAAATCCTGTTCTTACAAGCTTTTACAAAACCTCCCCTTTATCAACACTAGATAAAGAATAGAATCTAAATCCTTATTAGAAATCTAAGGAGCAAGAACCAGAGAACACTACTTTGTTCTTCAATTAGATAATCCTTCTCTAAAACCAAGCAAGAAGAAACCACTTTACAATAGCTAAATACAACAAAAATTCAGAACCAAATTTACACACAAAGATTAAGAAGAGAAACAACCTGATGATCCAATGAATGTTATGCACATGAATTACCAAATCAGGTTGAGTAGCAAACTAGATCAGAACATGCTTTTCCTTAATCTGGAAAAGAAACTTGCTCAAGAATCATTCAAAGACCCATTGATGTTTTGAATGAAGCAAGAAGTAAAAACATTGTGAAAATCACTTTGGAAAGCTTAGAAGACTTGTGTGAGCTCAGAAATACGAATGGGTATTATCTCCCAAAGTTAGAAAACAAGTCAAGCCTTCAATCCTATTTATAACAAAATTTGTAACTAACTATAATCGATTAAATGCGTCTGATAATCGATTAATTCGCTTATGTAATCGATTAAACCAATCAAGAATGTTTCTGGATTTGAGCAACGAGCAAAATAATCGATTATCCCGAGCTGTAATCGATTAAGACAGAAGTCTCAGGATAACACAATGTACTACGTAATCGATTACAAGATTTGGTAATCAATTAAAGCAGAAGACTTATATTTTCAAAATGAACTGTCTAATCGATTACAATTTGTGGTAATCGATTAAGACAGAGAAGTGACTTTTCTCAAATAGCCAATGTAATCGATTACAGATAATGGTAATCGACTATCATAGCAAGGCTTATAATTCATGATTAGCTATGTAATCGATTACAACACTTAAGTAATCGATTAAAATCATTAACAAAGCAGATTTGTTATAAAAAAAGGCCAAATAATTGATTATCCCGATGGGTAATTGATTACAATGTTCATAAAATATTTTCTAGATGAACGAAGAACAAAATAATCGATTATATCAGTAAGGTAATTGATTAAACCAGTGAAAATAACATTTTTCCAAAAACCTTTTACTCAGATTAAAACCTTAACCAAAATATAAAAGCTTTGTTATTCTTTATGAAAACATTTAAGTTTATGAATGAATGAGTGAATGCAATGCATGGATCATCAGATTAGCCTTTCTCTTACACTTGTGTCAATTACAAAACTTCAAGGCATCCAAGCATGTTGAAAGCTCAAAAGCAATCTTGAATCAAAATTTGAAAAAGTTTGAAATTCATGAGACATGAATATGCAAGTAATAACCTGATTGCTTCCAATCTTGCAACTGGAGCAAAAGTTTCTTCATAGTCTATGCCTTCTTCTTGGTTATAGCCTTTAGCCACCAATCTAGCTTTATTTCTGACTATGATTCCACTCTCATCAAGTTTATTTCTAAAAATCCATTTTGTGCCAATGGGTTTAAGAGATGAAGGTCTAGGAACAAGTTCCCAAACTTCATTCCTCTTAAACTGATTGAGTTCATCATGCATGGCATGCATCCAATGTTCATCATTCAAAGCTTGATCAATGTTCTTAGGTTCAATTTGGGAAACAAAGGCCATATCACAACATAGGTTTTTTAATGAGGATCTAGTGGGTACTCCCTTTGAAACTTCACCTATGATGTTGTCAAGTGATAAATCTCTTGTTGTTCTCTAATCTTTAGGCACTTGAACAGGGGTTGTGGATTCTGTTTTGAAAAACAAATGAATACTTAAAACAACCAAGAGGGGGTGAATTGGTTGAAAAACTTTGTCCAATTAAAAATTTAAATCAGATTAGCCACAGGATCTTTATCACTTATTAGAAATTCTTTTGATACCAGAAATCAATTTTCAATCAACTCCCCTTTTCAAGAATGCAAAAAACAGAGTATCTCAAACTGTGCTTTGAATATGATTCACAAACAATGTAATAAGCATGTACAACTGAGAAAATTAAAGAACACACAGATTTTATACTGGTTCACCTCAAACACTATGAGGCT
>PYAF01002272.1:263525-280496 GCA_007407185.1 Glycine tomentella
TCAATTGAAAGCACATATATGTTACCTTTCCTTTTACCTATATGCAGTACCTCACCACTTTTATCATCAGAAATTATGCAGCATTCTTTGTTGAAATTCACTTTAAAGCCTTTGTCACACAGCTGACTTATGCTCAATAAATTGTGCTTCAATCCATCAACATACAACACATTTTTTATCTTAGCTTTGAAGCTGTCTCTAATATTACCTTCTCCAATAATTTTCCCTTTGTTATTATCTCCATAGGTGACATATCCTCCTTCTTTGAGAGTCAAATTTGAGAGTAGGGACATGTCTCCAGTCATGTGTCTAGAGCATCCACTGTAAAGATACCAAGTTGATGTTATAGCTCTTAGACACACCTACAAAATGCAAATCAAGTTTTAAGGGAAGGTACCCAATTAAAGTTGGGTCCATAGGGGTTAGCATTTTTCTTTCTTTTAGGAAGCCAAATGCAATCACCATTAGGCACATAGAATCTCCTAGCATAGCATTTAAATGATGTGGGCCCCTTTTCCATACAATAGTTGCAAGTGACAGATTTTGAAGTTTTCCCAAAACCAGAATTTTGATTTCACCTTGAGTTCTTTTGCCACTTTTAATTCTTCTGTTTTGGAGGTACAAAAACTGTTTTACCAAATGATTTTGAACCATGTTTATACCCCAAACGAGAAGTATCTCCAGCATACTTTTGCACACTTAACATTTCAGCTATGTTACATTTTCCCTTGTAAAACTTTCTCAAGAGATCAATCAAATCACTGTTTTTGGCTAAAAGCAACATATATTTTTCACCTTGACTTTGTTTATACTCATCAAAATCCTTTTGAAGCATTTTATACTTGTCAACATTGTTAGAAGAAGAAGCACACACACATCCATTCAATTTGTAACTTGAAACAAGTTTTTCATTTTCTTCTTTCAAGTTGCAAATCTCATTTTGCAATTCAGTAACTTTTTCAATATGCCATCTAATATTTCCTTTGAGCTTATTATTGGATTTTGCAAGTTTTTGGGCTTCCTCATACATTTCTTGAAAAGCATGAATAGCTTGATCAAGTTTAGAATTTACCTTATCTCCTTCACTAAGCAAGTCATCATCATCTTCATTGATGGTGAAGGTGAGACACATGTTAGCTTCTTCATTTTCTGTGGAAGAATCTGAAGTTGTTGACTCATTATCTTCCCAAGCTATGTATGCTCTTTTGGCTTTTCCTTCCTTTTTCATCTTGCCTTCACCTTGTTGCTTCCTCAAGTAGATTGAGCATTTAGATTTAATGTGACCCAGTTTGCCACACTCAAAGCATGTGAAATTGTTGTCAGTCTTCTTGTTGAGGTTGTTGTTGGTGCTGTTGTTTTTGCTGCCTTTGATGAACTTTTTATTCTTGTTTTTCTTCAGAAATTTGTTGAACTTTCTGACCACCAAGTTTACATTTTCTTCATCATCCTCTTCACTTGTTTCCTCTTCCTTTTCAGCTTTCAAAGTTGCAGCTTTCAGGGCTATGCTCCTTGTTTTCTTTTCTGCATCTTCACAAGATGTTAATTGAGACATTTCTAATTCATATTCAAAAAGCTTACCAAATAGTGCAGCCATAGACATCTTTGATAGATCCTTGGACTCCTTGATTGCTGTAACTTTTGGTTGCCAAGGTCTTGTTAAACACTTCAATATCTTGATGTTTAATTCTTCAGTGTCAAAGACTTTTCCAAGACCCAAAAGGTGATTTACAATGTAAATGCTCTCATTAGTATTCATCTTGAACATCTCATACTCATGGATCAAAGTATGCTTCCTTGATCTTCTAACTTCCTCAGTTCCTTCATGAGTAATTTCCAGCATCTCCCACATTTCTTTTGCACTATTACATCTCACTGTCCTAAAAAATTCATCAGAGGAAAGTGCAGAGGTGATCATATTTTTAGCTTTAAAATCATATTGTGCAGCCTTTTGTTCAGCCTCAGTCATCTCATCCCATTCTTTGGGAATCAACTCATTTGCCACAATTTTCTTTGGAATAAAGGGACCTTTCACTATTGCATTCCATGCTCCTGGGTCATTTGATTGAATAAAGATCTTCATTTTATTTTTCCAAAAACTGAAATGTTCCCCTTCAAACATTGGAGGCCTGTTTAAAGAGGCACCCTCCTTAAAGGTTATTTGAGAAGTATTCATGTTTCTTTTTGAAAAGAAAAAGTGATCTTGAGTAACTTTCAAGAACCAGCACTTGATGCCAATTGAAAATAATAAGAACACTTCAAAACAACCAAGAGGGGGGGGGGTGAATTGGTTGAACCTTGGTAAATTAAAACTTCAAATCAGAGTTGCCACAAGATCTTTATCACTTTAAAACAATTTTGAAACCAAGAATCATTTATTCAATCAAATTCCATTGCCAAGAAATCAATAAGCTGTAAAAAAACTTTCTGTAGAAATAATTTGAATCACCACCAAAGATATTTAGAGATGAAGAAAAGAGAAGAAAGATCAGCCACAAATTTTTATACTGGTTCACTTCAAACACTATGAAGCTACATCCAGTTCTTCCACTCAACACTAGAGTAGAGTTCCACTATTGCAAAAGTTATTCTTACAAGATATTACAAGCCTCTCTTTATCAACCCTAGATAAAGTTCAGAAGTCTAAAACACTATTAGACCCTTAGAGACCAAACCCAAACTGAGAACACTACTCAGCTCCCCTTAGAGAAACACTATCTTTAATCATCAAGCAAGAAACCCATTTGCAATAAGCCAATCTTTACAAAAAATCAATTAAAAGAAATACACCTTCAAAGGCTAAGGAAGGATTTCACCTGATAATCCAAAGAACATATGCATATGAATGATTCAATTAGGTTGAAAGAGAGATTACAAACTTAATGCATTCCTTTCCTTTTGCTTTGAAAACCAATGATGCTTCACTCTTCAAATCAATGACCCATATGAATTGGTGAAGCCACAATGATGTTAGAAACTCAGAAAACTCACTAAAGAAAGCTTATGAACGTTTGTGATTGCTCAGTATACGAATTTCTCAAAAATTACAAAGCACAGAGCAAGAGGTTCTATTTATAACAACATTCTAACTGAAAATAATCGATTAAACCCGCTCCTGTAATCGATTATTTTGCATTTGTAATCGATTAATCCAAGAATGTAATCGATTAAAGTGCTCCTGATAAGTTATGGGTTTGAGCTATGAACAATATAATCGATTATTCCGTGAAGTAATCGATTAAACTAGACAGACATGTTTTTCTAAACGCATTGAGTAATCGATTACTGAGTATGGTAATCGATTAAGACAGTTAGTAATGTATTCTCAAATGTACTATGTAATCGATTAAAACGTCATGTAATCGATTAAACTAGCTGATCATGTAATCCTTAGGCATAGATGTAATCGATTACGAAATGTTGTAATCGATTAAGACAGTCAGCATTATTTTTTTATTTAAGCCTGTGTAATCGATTAATTCGATATGTAATCGATTACAATGTTCTTGCTTTGTTTTTCAGAAGGCACGAAGAACAAAATAATCGATGCCATCAATCAAATAATCAATTAATTCAGTAAGACTTAATTTTTCCAAAACTTAGTTTTTTAAATGCCTTACTAGTTAATTGCTTTTACTTAGACCATCAATCTAACAATCCTAGATGAATGATTATGCATGCAATGTTCAATGGATTATCAGATTACTCAACTTCCCTTTTACATAAATCAAATTGATCATCCAAAGCTTCTTTGATACACTTACAATGAGGCATGTTGAAAGCACAAAACCACCAAGCTTGAACCTTGTCCATTTATGCATTAGCTTCTCTTTGAATCAACACTCTTCATCCTCTTCACTTGAATCTTCCACTTTTTCTGACTTTGATGATGCAGCTTTTAATGCAATACTTTTATTTTTCTTTTCTGCATCTTCAGCACAAGTTAGTTGTGACATTTCAAGCTGATATTCAAGTAACTTACCAAATAGTGCTGCCATGGACATCTTTGATTGTAGATTCCTTGATTACTGTCACCTTTGGTTGCCAAGGCCTTGTGAGACACTTCAAGATCTTGATGTTTAGTTCTTCAGTATCAAAGATCTTTCCAAGACCAAAAAGATGATTGACAATATGAGTGAATCTTGTTTGTAGCTGACAAATGCTTTCATTGGTGTTCATCTTGAACATCTCATACTTATGGATCAATGCATGCTTTCTTGATCTTCTAACTTCTTCAGTTCCTTCATGAGTAATCTCCAGCATCTCCCACATTTCTTTTGTAGTTGGGCATCTCACTGTTCTAAAAATTCATCATAAAAAAGTGCAGAGGTGATCATATTTTTAGCCCTAAAATCATATTGAACAACCTTTTGTTCAGCATCTGTCATCTCATCCCATTCTTTGGGAATCATTTCATTGGCAACAGTTTTCTTTGGAATAAAAGGACCCTTTTCTATAGCATTCCAAGCACCTGGGTCATTTGATTGAATAAAGATTTTCATTCTATTTTTTCAAAAACCAAAGTGCTCCCCTTCAAACATAGGAGGTCTGTTTAGAGAAACATCTTCTTTGAAGGTTATTTGTGAGGTATTCATTTTTCTTTTTGAAGAAAAGATAATGATCTTGAATAACTCTTAAGAACCAGCTTTTGATACCAATTGAAAATAAAAGGAATACTCACAATAACCAAGAGGGAAGGGGGGTGAATTGGTTAAAACCTTGGTATTTTAAAATTATTCAAATCAGAGTTCAGGATCTTTATCACTTTCAAAACCACGAAATCTTTTTACTCAATCAAATGTCTCAACCCAAGAAATCAATAGATCAAAATAGAACTTGTTGAACAATGAATATGAATCAAAGAATCAATAACCAATGAATAAGATGTGAGATAGAGAAATAGAATCAAAGACACAAGCAATTTATACTGGTTCACTTCACAACTGAAGCTACATCCAGTTTCTTCTAATCAACGCTATATTAGATTTCCACTATTATAAAATTTTGTTCTTACAAGCTTTTACAAAACCTCCCCTTTATCAACACTAGATAAAGAATAGAATCTAAATCCTTATTAGAAATCTAAGGAGCAAGAACCAGAGAACACTACTTTGTTCTTCAATTAGATAATCCTTCTCTAAAACCAAGCAAGAAGAACCCACTTTACAATAGCTAAATACAACAAAAATTCAGAACCAAATTTACACACAAAGATTAAGAAGAGAAGCAACCTGATGATCCAATGAATGTTATGCACATGAATTACCAAATCAAGTTGAGTAGCAAACTAGATCAGAACATGCTTTTCCTTAATCTTGAAAAGAAACTTGCTCAAGAATCATTCAAAGACCCATTGATGTTTTGAATGAAGCAAGAAGTAAAAACATTGTGAAAATCACTTTGGAAAGCTTAGAAGACTTGTGTGATCTTAGAAATACGAATGGGTATTATCTCTCAAAGTTAGAAAACAAGCCAAGCCTTCAATCCTATTTATGACAGAATTTGTAACTAACTGTGATCGATTAAACGCACGTGATAATCGATTAATTTGCTTATGTAATCGATTAAAATAACCATGTAATCGATTAAACCATTCAAGAATGTTTCTGGGTTTGACCAACGAGCAAAATTATCGATTATCCCGAGCTGTAATCGATTAAGATAGAAGTCTCAGGATAACACAATGTACTATGTAATCGATTACAAGATTTGGTAATCGATTAAAGCAGAAGACTTATATTTTCAAAATTAACTGTGTAATCTATTACAATCTGTGGTAATCGATTAAGACAGAGAAGTGACTTTTCTCAAATAGCAAATGTAATCAATTACAGATAATGGTAATCGACTATCACAACAAGCTTAAAATTCATGATTAACTACATAATTGATTACAACACTTAAAAAGTTTTGTTATAAACAAAGGCCAAATAATCGATTATTCTGATGGGTAATCGATTACAATGTTCATAAAAGATTTTCCAGATGAACGAAGAACAAAATAATCAATTATATCAGTAAGGTAATCGATTAAACCAGTGAAAATAGCATTTTTCCAAAAACCTTTCACTCAGATTAAAACCTTAACCAAAATATAAAAGCTTTGTTATACTTTATGAAAACATTTAAGTTTATGAATGAATGAGTGAATGCAATGCATGGATCATCAGATTAGCCTTTCTCTTACACTTGAGTCAATTACAAAACTTCAAGGCATCCAAGCATGTTGAAAGCTCAAAAGCAATCTTGAATCAAAATTTTCCATTCTTCATGATGCTCCCCCCATATCCAACACAAGAGGCCTTGTATTGATGATCCTTTGCTCTTTTCAACCAGCAGTGATTTATTGACATTGATAATCTTTTTTTATTCTTAACGAGCCTGAAAGGCCAAGCAACAAAGGATTATCTTAGAAAACGAATCATTGATATACTGATAAGTATCATGTTTTAGTAGTTTTCGTATAAACTTCTCTTAATTCTAGTTGTTTTATATTGTGTACATTTATAAATGTTGTAGTTTAAATATGGAAGATTCGCCCATGCATTTCTTATGTTTTGATGTTATTTTTTGGATCCAAAAACCAATACAAGATAAAGGGCAAAATGGTCATTTTGAAGAATTTCAGAGTGCCACTTGTAACACCCTAAAATTTCAATAAATTGAAAATAGATGCTTGATGTGATTGTTGTGTTATTTGATTGTCTGATAAGTTTGTATTAGTTGAATGATTGTTGTGTAAATTATCATTGTGTTATTGCTTAGTGTAGATGTCAAGTTATGTGGAGTTTGTTTGAGTTGCGTTGAATTGTGCGATTCTGAGTTTGACCCGAAAACCTATTTTAGTAAAACCATCATTATGGATTGGTTAACCGTTGGATCTTTTTCACTGAGCCAGAAAATTCTAGAATTTGGGCAGCTCGCCCAGGCGAGTTTTACAGGCAATTTTTGGTCGCCTGGGCGAGTGGAGGCGATGCTGAGTACGTTTTTAAGCTTCCAAGTCACGAAAATGGAGGATTTTAATCCTCCCAAAGCTTTCCCAACCTCCCTCCATCACCTTCCACCACCCAAGACCTCCGGTGACCACCATAGACCGTCGTGGCTTGCCACGAGACCACCGCACAGAGAGGAACACTTTAATCGGAGCGGAATCTTTGAAACTCTTCTCAAAGTTTCAGTAGAGAACGGAGCTCCTAATCCTCCTCTTTTGGTTTCCTTGAGGTAACCTTGGTTTCTTTTATCTTCTTCTAGCTAGTTTAAACTTCTATTAGTGTCTCTTGTGTTCTGGATACTGTTGTTGGGAGTTTTACACTTCCTTTGAAAGACCCCTTTGAAAATGAGCTGTTGTAAAAGTCTCCTTTTTATGAAACTGATGTCATTTCTGTGATCCTTGTTGAATCCCAGTCACATTGGTGTGATCGGAATTTCAAAATGATGTCTTTTGATGTGGACTCCTAAAACACCCTTTTAGCCCTTTTTTGAATTTAAGCGGGTATTTGACCCCAAATGTTAATATTAATCTTACCTTGGAAATCTATATTAAATTGTCTTCGATTTGGTATGTAGAGCTCTGCATTTGGGCAAAGCACGTGAACTTGAGAGATTCCAAAACGACGTTTCAAGGAGCTAACAGAGGGATATAGATAGGTAAGGGGAGTTTATTATTTATTTATAGCTTTGATACCATAGTTAGGGGATAGGGAGTCCAACTATGAGGATATCTACCTGTCCCTGTTGTGTGCTGGTTTTCAAGAAAAACTATGTTTTTAACTAATGGGATGTGATATATTTATGATTGATATGTGGTTGTTCCTGTGTGTGCTTGTTTTTAAGAAAAACTGTTTTTAACTAATGGGATGCGATGAATTGGCTTGTTGATGGATAAAACTGTGAATGATATTGTTGTTGTAATGATTGGATGTTTGGGAAAAGTCTTAATTACAGAGGAAACTCTGCCCAAAATTTTATAATATATTTTCATATTTAATTATTTATTAAATTTTTAAGTGGGCATAAGAGCTTGTTTTATATATTGTAGTCCTCCTCTTTAATTTAGAATTTTCCTAAAAATATCAGTCTGGTGATATGATGAATTGTGAATGTATGAAATTTGGATTGTCTGAAGACTTGGGAAATGTGAATCTCAGGCATATGTATTATGTATAGATGTGATATGTGATTGCTTGTGATGTGGTTGATGATATTGAAATTGAGATGTCATTGACGTGATTGATGATGTTGAAATGAGATAATATTGATATGCATGACTGGATAACTTTGCGGGGGTGGGTTTACGAATTTTAAGCATCCTAAGAGAGAATGAGATTGTTTAAAATTCCGGTTCCTATCTATCTATGGTCAGTGTATCGGTGATGTTGTGTATGTACATGGGGTGCATGACTGGATAACCTTGCGAGGGTGGCTTTACAAATTTTAAGCATCCCAAGAGAGAAAATGATTGCTTGAAATTCCGGTGCCTAGCTATCCATGGTCACTGGATTGATGGTGCCCATGTTCATACTTCATATTTCATGGATGGAAATAGAATGGTGGCAGTAAGTACTAGGTACTGTGGGACATCACTCTGTTTGGAACTCCCTTGTGACTCAGGGCTGATTACCATAGGGGCGAGCGACCAGTGCACGACAGGGTGACCTCGACCAGCTACTGTATCATTTTCCTGAGAGAGGCTATTTCCATGAGGATGGTACCACATTGCATGCTAAGTGATGAGTCAGATGCATACATCATTCTAAACATGACTGTTTGAGTTGTGGGATGCATTGGATGATTGTTTTGCTGAATGTGTAATGGAATGATGAGTTTGTCGAGTGTGTATTGGACTGATGGACTTGTGGTAATGATAGTGATTGTTAATGTTGTTTCCTTTCCAATTGTTGTTATCTGATGCTTGTTGGTTTTATATAATAAACTCACCCTTGCATTTGTTGTGTCGTGTGGTTGGTACCTGTGATGATCGCGAACTTTCGTTCGTAGGAGCAGATGAGCAGCAGTAGGTGACCTTGGAGAGAGATCTTCTTTTTGTTGGAATCGCCAAGCCCACGTGATGACGTTGGATTCCTTTTTGGAGAAAGAGTTATGTTTTGTTAATCAACTCTCTCTTAGTTAGTCTTTGGCTTTTTGTTGATATGTAATTTCAGGTGTATATACACGTAAAGCTAAAGAAAGTTCTGATATGTGGATGACATGTACTAATCTAATATATATGTATAATGTGTTTTAAATATGTAATTGTAACATGTGTATGATAATTGTATTATCGCAAAAAAAAAATTACCATCATTTTCATAATCAAATTAATGGAGTTTTCATATTAAAATTGAAGTTACTCGATTAAGAGTTAGTGATATCGTAGCGACGAGGCGGGTCGTTACATTAGTGGAATCAGAGTAGGTTCAACCTTTTCGGCCAGTGAGTTGTGAGTCTGCTATGTTCCTCTGTGCAATCTGTGGTTGCTTGTTGGATGTTTGATGTTTGGAGTAATTGATTGCCTGGTATTTGTTTGGATTGTTATTGTTTGAGACTTGCATACATTGTTGTGATGCATAGGTTGAGGAGATTTCTTGGGGTGGTCATAACATGTTTGTAATTCTGATGTCTGTTATACCATAAGTTCCAATGCCTGGTCACGAGTTATCAGACTGGCCATCTGGATAATTTGTGAAGTGCAAAGGAACATTATGGTAAGCAGTCAAGAATACATATAGTGAATGATAGGTGTTAATGTATCGAGGGAGAACTAGATTAGATGAGTGATTTCTCGAGACATCAACTCTTTATAGTGATTAAGTGGGTGTAGAATTGTATTATTCTTTTGTTGTGTGTATCCCTTTTTTTGTTTTCACTTCTTCTTGTGCACAAGGAGTGATGGCTTGTAGGAATGACCGTACAATAGCTGATGTCCTCCAAGCTTTTATGCTGAAGGTCAAGCTGTGACCTGGGAAACCTCCAAGGGGGTATTTATAGAGAAATACTTTCCTGAAGCTGTTAGAAAAAAAAAAAAGATAGATGGAGTTCTTAGAGCTTAAGCAAGGGATTATGACTATGGTTGAGTACACAACTAAGTTCGAAGAGTTGGTGAGGTACTCTCCCTATTACCAAGGAAGATAATGGGATTCCGTTACTTGTGTTATTTGACTCCGGTGCGACCCATTCGGTTATATTTTATTCGTGAGTGGAGAAACTTAAACTTTTTGTGTCTTCTTTAAGTGGAGAGTTTGTGGTTGAGACCCTGACTAGTGAGTGTGTTTTGACTTCTAATGTGTGTTTGAGTTGTTTTGTAGAAACTGCTGATAGAAAATTTTGTGTTGATTTGATTTGTTTGGCTCTCAGTCAAATTGATGTTATTCTGGGTATGAACTGGTTATCTTCCAACCATGTTTTGCTAAACTGTTTTAATAAAACTGTGGTGTTTAGTGATCCTGAGGTGAGTGAAAATGCGATGTTTATTTATGCCAACCAAATTGTGTCATCTTTGAAAGAAAATGCTCAAGTGTACATGATCTTGTCTAACTTAGAAGTAAAGACCAAGGTTTCTCTAGGTGATCTCCCTGTTGTTAGAGAGTTTCCAGGAGTGTTTCCTGAGGATATATCCGGCTTACTTCCTGAGAGAGAGATAGAGTTTTCTATAGATTTAGTACCTGGTGCTGGACCCATATCCATAGCCCCTTATAGGATGTCTCCTATAGAGTTAGTTGAGCTTAAGAAACAGTTAGAAGAGTTGTTGGATAAGCAGTTTGTGAGGCCTAGTGTGTCTCCATGGGGAGCACCAGTGTTGTTGGTGAAGAAGAAAGATGGAACCATGAGACTGTGTGTAGACTACAGTCAGTTTAATAAGGTGACGATTAAGAACAAGTACCCGTTGCCTAGAATAGATGACCTTATGGACCAGTTGGTAGGAGCTTGTGTGTTTAGCAAGATAGACCTTAGGTCAGGTTACCATCAGATCCGGGTGAAGTCTGAGGATATTCTGAAGACTGCTTTTAGGACCCGTTATGGTCACTACGAGTATTTAGTTATGCCCTTTGGTGTGACTAATGCTCTTAGTGTGTTTATGGATTATATGAATAGAATCTTTCATCCCTATCTTGATAGTTTTGTAGTAGTATTCATAGATGATATTTTGGCATACTCTAAGACTAGAGAGGAGCATGAGGAGCACTTGAGAATAGTGCTACAGACCCTTAAGGATCAACAACTTTATGCTAAGTTGTCTAAGTGTGAGTTTTGGTTGAAGAAAGTGAGTTTCCTAGGACATGTGATATCCCAAGGTGGTATAGCTGTAGATCCTTCTAAGGTAGAAGTTGTTCTTAAGCGGGAAAGCCCTAAATCGGTGTTTGAGATTAGGAGTTTTCTGGGTTTAGCAGGATACTACCGGAGATTCATAGAAGGTTTCTCCAAATTAGCCTTACCGTTGACCAAGCTGACTCGTAAGGGTCAAGTTTTTGTGTGGGATCACCAGTGTGAGCATGGTTTCCAAACTCTTAAGGAAAAATTGATGACAGCGCCTGTGTTAGTTTTGCCTAACCTAAGAGAACCCTTTGAGGTGTAGTGTGATGCATCAAAAATGGGTTTAGGAGGAGTGTTGATGTAGAATGGCCAAGTAGTGGCCTATTCTTATAGACAACTTAAGACATATGAAAGGAATTATCCTACCCATGATTTGGAGTTAGCTGTTGTAGTGTTTGCTCTTAAGATATGGAGGCACTACCTTTTTGGCTCTAAGTTTGAAATGTTTAGTGATCATAAAAGCCTTAAGTATTTGTTTAGTCAGAAAGAGCTGAATATGCGTCAGAGGAGATGGTTAGAGTTTCTTAAGGATTATGATTTTGAGCTTAGCTATCATCCTGGCAAAGCAAATGTAGTGGCTGATGCTTTGAGTAGAAAGTCCTTGCATATATCTTCTTTGATGGTTAGGGAATTGGACCTCCTAGAACAGTTTAGAGACCTTAGCCTGGTGTGTGAGGTAACCCCTACCAATGTGAGACTAGGAGCTTTGAAGATTACTAGCAGTTTGCTAGGAGAGATCAGAGAGGGCCAGAAGTCAGATCTTTTTTTTGAAGACTCAGTTAGAAGCCATAGTGGCAGGGAAAGATAGTAGTTTTCATGTGGGACCAGATGGAGTCTTAAAGTTTCAAGAGAGAATATGTGTTCTCGATGTACCTGAGCTTAGTAAAATGATTTTGGAGGAAGGACACAGGAGTAGTTTGAGTATCCACCCTGGTGCCACCAAGATGTATCAAGATCTCAAGACAATGTTTTGGTGGCCAAACATGAAGAAGGAGGTTAGTGAGTTTGTATATGCATGTTTAGTCTGTCAGAAGGCTAAGATAGCACATCAGAGACCCTCATGGAAGTTGCAACCTTTAGAGGCACCCCAGTGGAAGTGGGATAGTATCTCTGTGGATTTTGTCGTAGGACTGCCTAGAACCCCGAGAGGTTTAGATTCTATCTAGGTTATTGTTGACAGATTGACCAAATCTGTTCACTTTATCCCCATGAATATCAGGTTTTCCTTAGAAAAGTTAACCTCCTTATATATTAATGAGATTGTCAGATTACACGGTGTGCCGTCTAGCATAGTATCTGACAGAGATCCTAGATTCACCTCTAGATTTTGGGAGAGTTTTCTACCATTGATAGAGTTTACCTATAATAATAGTTTTCATTCTACCATTGGCATGGCTCCCTATGAAGCTTTGTATGGTAGGAGGTGTAGAACACCCTTGTGTTGGCTAGAACCTGGTGAGAACCTCATTTTAGGATCCGGAGTTGTACAACAAACCACTGAGATGGTCAAGTTGATCCAAGAGAGAATGAGAACTGCTCAGAGTAGGCAGAAGACTTACCAGGACAAGAGGAGAAAAGACCTAGAATTTGAGGTTGGTGATCATGTATTCTTGAGAGTTACTCTGTGGACTGGGGTTGGCAGAGCATTGAAATCTCGAAAACTCACACCTCGTTTTATTGGTCCCTTCCAAATTCTCAAAAGAGTCGGTCCTGTAGCATATCAAATTGCATTGCCCCCATCCCTTTCTAATATTCATAATGTCTTCTGTGTGTCCCAACTCCGTAAGTATGTCCATGATTCTTCTCATGTGGTCGAGTTAGATGACATTCAAGTAAAGGAAAACTTGACATATGAAACATTCCCTTTGTGAATTGAAGATCGGCGAACGAATCACCTGAGGGGGAAAGAAATTCCTTTGGTCAAGGTGATCTAGGGAGGTACATTAGGAGAGGCTGAAACATGGGAACTAGAAAGTCAGATATGAGAAACCTATCCAGCTATGTTTGAGTTAGGTAAATTTCGGGGACGAAATTTCTAAAAGGTGGGAGAGTTGTAACACCCTGAAATTTCGATAAATTGAAAATAGATGCTTGATGTGATTGTTGTGCTATTTGATTGTTTGATAAGTTTGTATTAGTTGAATGATTGTTGTGTAAATTATCATCGTGTTATTGCTTAGTGTAGATGTCAAGTTATGTGGAGTTTGTTTGAGTTGCGTTGAATTGTGCGATTCTGAGTTTGACCCTAAAACCTATTTTAGTAAAACCATCATTATAGATGGGTTAACCGTTGGATCTTATTCAAATTTTAGATGAAGCTTCTTAACCCATATATCTAACTTTTTACCGTTGGGATTGTGAATATAATGTATGTAACGTGAGAAATTCATTTTTCACTGAGACAGAAAATTCTAGAATTTGGGCAGCTCGCCCAGGTGAGTTTTACAGGCAATTTTTGGTCGCCTGGGCGAGTGGAGGCGGTGCTGAGTACGTTTTTAAGCTTCCAAGTCACGAAAATGGAGGATTTTAATCCTCCCAAAGCTTCCCCAACCTCCCACCATCACCCTCCACCACCCAAGACCTCCGGTGACCACCACGGACCGTCATTGCTTGCCACGAGACCACCACACGGAGAGGAACACTTTAATCGGAGCAGAATCTTTGAAACTCTTCTCAAAGTTTCAGTAGAGAATGGAGCTCCCAATCCTCCTTTCTTGGTTTCCTTGAGGTAACCTTGGTTTCTTTTATCCTCTTCTAGCTAGTTTAAGCTTCTATTAGTGTCTCTTGTGTTCTAGATACTGTTGTTGGGAGTTTTATACTTCCTTTGAAAAACCCCTTTGAAAATGAGCTGTTGTAAAAGTCTCCTTTTTATGAAATTGATGTCATTTCTGTGATCCTTGTTGAATCCTGGTCACATTGGTGTGATTGGAATTTCAAAATGACGTCTTTTGATGTGGACTCCTAAAACACCCTTTTAGCCCCTTGTTGAATTTGAGCAGGTATTTGACCCCAAATGTTAATATTGATCTTACCTTAGAAATCTATATTAAATTATCTTCGATTTGGTATATAGAGCTCTGCATTTGGGCAAACCACGTGAACTTGACAGATCCCAAAACGACGTTCCAAGGAGCTAACAGAGGGATATAGATAGGTAAGGGGAGTTTATTATTTGTTTATAGCTTTGATACCATAGTTGGGGGCCAGAGAGTCCAACTATGAGGATATCTGCCTGTCCCTGCTGTGTGCTGGTTTTCAAGAAAAACTACGTTTTTAACTAGTGGGATGTGATGTATTTATGATTGATATGTGGTTGTTCCTGTGTGTGCTTGTTTTTAAGAAAAACTGTTTTTAACTAATGGGATGCGATGAATTGGCTTGTTGATGGATAAAACTGTGGATGATATTGTTATTGTAATGATTGAATTTTTGGGAAAAGTCTTAATTACAGAGGAGACTCTGCCCAAAATTTTATAATATATTTTCATATTTAATTCTTTATTAAATTTTTAAGTGGGCACAAGAGCTTGTTTTATATATTGTAGTCATCCACTTTAATTTAGAATTTTCCTAAAAATATCAATCTGGTGATATGATGAATTGTGAATGTATGAAATTTGGATTGTCTGAAGACCTGGGAAATGTGAATCTCAGGCATATGTATTATGTATAGATGTGATATGTGATTGCTTGTGATGTGGTTGATGATATTGAAATTGAGATGTCATTGACGTGATTGATGATGTTGAAATGAGATAATATTAATATGCATGACTGGATAACCTTGCGAGGGTGGGTTTACGAATTTTAAGCATCCTAAGAGAGAATGAGATTGTTTAAAATTCCGGTCCCTATCTATCTATGGTCAGTGTATCGGTGATGTTGTGTATGTACATGTGGGGTGCATGACTGGATAACCTTGCGAGGGTGGGTTTACGAATTTTAAGCATCCTAAGAGAGAATGAGATTGTTTAAAATTCCGGTCCCTATCTATCTATGGTCAGTGTATCGGTGATGTTGTGTATGTACATGTGGGGTGCATGACTGGATAACCTTGTGAGGGTGGCTTTACGAATTTTAAGCATCCCAAGAGAGAAAAGGATTCTTGAAATTCTGGTGCCTAGCTATCCATGGTCATTGCATTGATGGTGCCCATGTTCATACTTCATATTTCATGGATGGAAATAGAATGGTGACAGTAAGTACGGGGTACTAGGGGGCATCACTCTGTTTGGAACTCCCTTGTGACTCAGGGCTGATCACCATGGGGGGGGAGCGACTAGTGCACGACAGGGTGACCTCGACGAGCTACTGTATCATTTTCCTGAGAGAGGCTATTTCCTTGAGGATGGTACCACATTGCATGCTAAGCGATGAGTCAGATGCATACATCATTCTAAACATGACTATTTGAGTTGTGGGATGCATTGGATGATTGTTTTGCTGAATGTGTAATGGAATGATGAGTTTGTCGAGTGTGTATTGGACTGATGGACTTGTGGTAATGATAGTGATTGTTAATGTTGTTTCCTTTCCAATTGTTGTTATCTGATGCTTGTTGGTTTTATATAATAAACTCACCCTTGCATTTGTTGTGCCGTGTGGTTGGTACCTGTGATGATTGCGAACTTTCGTTCGTGGGAGTAGATGAGCAGCAGTAGGTGACCTTGGAGAAAGATCTTCTTTTTGTTGGAATCGGCAAGCCGATGTGATGACGTTGGATTCCTTTTTGGAGAAAGAGTTGTGTCTTGTTAATCAACTCTCTCTTAGTTAGTCTTTGGCTTTTTGTTGATATGTAATTTCAGGTGTATATACACGTAAAGCTAAAGAAAGTTCTGATATGTGGATGACATGTACTAATCTAATATATATGTATAATGTATTTTAAATATGTAGTGGTAATATGTGTATGATAATTGTATGATCGCAAAAAAAAAAATTTACCATCATTTTCATAATCAAATTAATGGAGTTTTCATATTAAAATTGAAGTTACTCGATTAAGAGTTAGTGATATCGTAGCGACGAGGTGCGTCATTAGACCACTCGCCTAGGCTAGTAATCAACTCGCTTGGGCTAGCAAGATTACTCCATCTTGAAGATAGCAAATCGCCTAGGCGAGTGACATAACTTCAGTCTGAAGTAACCAACTCCTCGTGTGATCTTGGGTAGATCTTTGGATTCCTTGATGGCTGTTACTTTGGGTTGTCAAGCTCTAGTGAGACATTTCAGAATCTTGATGTTGAGTTCTTCAGCATCAAAGGTTTTGCCAAGTCCCAAGAGGTGATTCACAATGTGAGTGAACCTTGTTTGAAGCTGAGAAATACTCTCATTCTGATTCATATTGAACATTTCATATTCATGAATCAAGGAATGCTTTCTTGACCTTCTTGCTTCCTCAGTCCCTTCATGGGCGATTTCTAGCATCTCCCACATCTTCTTGGCACTTGTACAACTAACGATTTTGAAAAATTCATCAGAAGATAGAGCAGAGGTTATCATATTCTTTGCTTTAAAATCATATTGAACAATTCTTTTCTCATCATCATTCATTTCATCCCAATCTTTGGGAATCATGTTGTTATCTACCATTTTAATAGGCACTCTAGGACCTTTCTCAATAGCATTCCAAGCTCCTGGATTATTGGATTGGATAAAGATTTT
>PYAF01002273.1:7519-59573 GCA_007407185.1 Glycine tomentella
CCCTAGATTATATCCATACTCTTTTTATAATTCTCTGAGACCTGGAGTAGTCCAAATTAAGCTATTTTCAGCCTATCTTTTCAAAATTCGTAGAAATTTTATTTTAGGGTTTTTTCCCTCTCAATCTTGCTGATATTTTGTTATCTAACAGTATTTTGTCCAATACTGATGTTTCCATAAATTTCTAAGTTCATCTTGGCCAAAACGAGCCACGCTCTCGAAAACCTGTGTTATTAGAAAATATCTCAATTTACTTATATAAAATTTCTATTTCATCTTTTCCATTCTACTTCATCTTCTTTATTCTTATCAATTTGGTATCAGAGCACTGATTAGGTGCTTTGTTTCCAACAATGGTGAGATCTAATTCCGATAATCCAGACACAATGGAGAGAATTTTGGAAATGCTGATGACGAACCAACAAAATCGAGATGCAGAATGACAACAACTTGAAACGCGCTTTGCGCGCTTAGAGGCCATGGTGGAAAATTTGTCTAAGCAGTCGAAAGAGGGTACTTCCAGAGTTTCAGTCAATGGAAAAGAGGCACCCAAGGGCCACACCGAAGAAGGAAAAACAGAACGCCGGAGAAAAGTGGAAATCTCCATATATGATGGAGAATCCGATGCTTATAGTTGGATAAATAAATTGGAACGCTTCTTTCAAATGAGATAGAAGAAGAGAAAATTCAGGCAGTTACGGTGGCACTAGATGGAAAGGCGCTATCTTGGTTCCAATGGTGGGAAAATTGCAATTCTGATATTGGATGGGTAGATTTCAAACTTGCTATTCTTGAAAGGTTCCAAACTTCAGCCATTCTCAACCCATTTGCTACCCTCCTTGCACTTAAACAAGAAGAAACAGTGGTAGAGTACATTGAGCAATTCAAAAGGTTTGCAACCATGCTAAAGGATGTTGGTGAAGAACATTTAAAGGACATTTTAGTGAACGGATAGAAGGAAGGCATTGGGGAAGAAATTAAACTCCATGAACCCCCTACTTTATCAATCATGGTCAAGAAAGCATTAATGATCGAGCGAAAAAATCGAGCAATTTGGAAGGTGGGACCGAATGGTACTTCAAACTCAAATTCAAAATTCAATAGCTCTTACTGAAGTCCATCATATACGAAGACTGTTACTTATGGTGTTAGTCAAAAAGATGGAAAGAAAGGTAATTGGCCATCTAATTCTTATGTTGGCAGTACATATGTGAACAAACCAGAAAACAACAACCAACCTAGAAGAGTTCAATGATTAACCGAAGCAAAACTTTAAGAGAAAAGGAAGAAAGGAGAATGTTTTCGCTGTGAAGAAAAGTGGAGTGCCTCTCATGTATGCCAAAATAAACAACTCCGGGTAATGTTAGTAACAGATGAAGATAATACTGAAGACTCCGAAGAGGAACCTGAACCAGAGATTAAAGAAACACCCCAATTATCCATGAATAGTATTGAGGGGTTCACTTGTCAATGATCCTTAAAGGTTTAGGGAAATATTGGTGATCACAAAGTCATAGTATTGATAGATTGTGGTGCCACCCATAACTTCATTTCCAAGGAACTGGTGGAAAAATATCAATTAAAGGTGGATGACACCCCATCATAAGTGGTAGAAATTAGAGATGGCCACAAAATCAAATGTAAGGGAGTTTCCAGAGAAGTTCCATTGAAGGTACAAGAAGTGCAGATACAGCAACAGTTCTTGTTTAGGCTCGGAGGGGTAGATGTGGTTTTAGGCATGGAGTGGTTAGCAAGCCTGGGAGAGATTAGAGCCAACTTTGAACAACTAACCCTGGCCCTCAAGATTGATGAGAAAAAGGTAATTTTAAAGGGAGAACCAGAACTATCAAAGAAAGACGCCTCGTTTAATTCTCTATTAAAGGCTTTACAACAGGGATAAGGGTTCCTTATCAACTATCATCACATTCAAATGGAAATAGATTGGAAGGATTCAATTCTGTTTGAATTAAAAGATGTGCTACATGATTTCCCCTCCATTTTTGAACCCCCAGAAGAACTTCCTCCTCGAAGGAATCAAGACCATGCCATTCACCTCAAAGAAGGAGCCCAAATACCGAATATCAGACCATACAGGTATCCTCAATATCAAAAAACAAAAATTGAAAAATTGGTTGCTAAAATGTTAGAAGCAGGAATCATCCGACCATCTACAAGTCCTTATTACAGTCCTGTCATACTAGTCAGGAAAAAAAAAAGACGACAGTTGGCAATTCTATGTAGATTACAGGGCCCTGAACAAAATCACCATTCCCAACAAATTTCCCATCCCAGTAATTGAGGAATTGTTGGACGAGATAGGAGGGGCCATCGTCTTTTCAAAATTGGATTTTAGATCCAGATACCACCAAATCAGAATGTAGGAAGATGACATTGAAAAAATCGCTTTCTGCACACATGAAGGTCACTATGAATTTATAGTACTTCCATTTGGACTTTCTAATGCGTTTTCTTCTTTTCAATGATTAATGAATGAAGTTTTAAGGTCGGTTATCCAGAAATATGTTTTGGTATTCTTTGATGATATCCTAATATACATCCCTTCCATGGAGGAACATAAGCAACACCTGCAAAATGTTTGACATTATTGCAACAGAATGAATTGAAGATCAACGGCAAGAAGTGTTCCTTCGGCCAAGAAAACTTGGAATATCTAGGACACGTTATTTCTGCTGGAGGAGTATCCGTGGATCCTAAGAAGTTGGAAGCAATGACGTTATTGCCTACACCCAAGAATATCACTAGCTTAAGGGGATTCTTAGGCCTTACCGGTTATTACAAGAGGTTCTTCATAATTATGGAAGAATAGCACAACCATTAACCAACTAATTGAAGAAAAATGCCTTCCAATGGAGTCCAGAGGCGCAAACTGCCTTCGCACAACTTAAGCAAGCCATGACCAGGTTACCCACATTAGCAGTACCTGAATTTTCAAAGCCTTTTGTGGTTGAAACTGATGCTTGCGGAACCAGATTAAGGGTTGTTCTCATGCAAGAAGGAATACCCCTAGCCTTTTGGAGCACTACCTTATCTGAAAGGAAGCAAAGGAAATCAGTTTATGATCATGAGTTGATGGCAATCGTAAAAGCAGTCTAGAAATGGCGACACTACTTGTTGGGAAGCCATTTCATCATTAAAACTAACCAAAAAAGTTTGAATTTTTTTATAGATCAGAGGATGTTGAGTGAGGAAAATACAAATGGATTTCCAAATTGACAGGATACGATTTTGAAATACAATACAAGCCAGGGAAGGAAAATTCTGTTGTCGATGCGTTATCCAAGAAGGGTTCCTTTTGTGCCATGTCAGTCTTACAAATTCATGATTTCGAGGAATGGGCTGAAGAAATCAAACAAGATGACAAGTTACAGAACATCATGCAAGACCTGATTATGGATCCCACATCTCATACTGGCTATACTTTTAGGGAGCAAAAGTTATTTTTCAGGAGAAATTGGTATTTTCCAAATCTTCCTCCCACATTCCAATTATTTTAGAAAAATTTCATTCCTCCTTGGTAGGAGGACATTCAGAAATCTTCAGGACTTACAAAAGAATAGCAGGTCTAGTTTATTGGGAAGGGATGAAAGCCGACATCAAGAATTTCGTTGTTGTTTGCGAAGTCTGTCAAAGAAATAAAAGTGACAACCTGTCTCCAGCAGGATTGCTACAACCATTACCCATTCCTACAGAAGTATGGACAGATATTTCTATGGATTTTATTGGAGGATTGCCCAAATCCATGGGGAAGGATACAACCTTGGTGGTGATTGACCGACTCACTAAATATACCCACTTCATACCCTTAGGACATCCATGCACCGCTGCCGAAGTGGCTTCAATTTTTCTACAGGAAATTGTAAGATTGCATGGATTCCCGTCTTCCATTGTTTTAGATCGTGACCCTTTGTTTTTAAGCAATTTTTGGAAGGCCTTTTTAAAGTCGCAAGTACACAACTAAAGTTCAATTCAGCATACCATCCCCAAATGGACAGACAAACAAAAGTTGTCAACCGATGCTTGGAAGTTTATTTACGCTGCTTAATTGGTACAAAGCCTAAGAAATGGGTCTCTTGTCTTCCCTTGGCAGAATTCTAGTTTAACACCAATTATAGTGCTTCAAGCAAAATGTCCCCTTTCAAAGCCTTGTATGGACATGATCCCCCTCACATTCTTAAGGGATCCACCATTCCTTCCCGCCTTGAAGAAGTCAACAGACTCACACATGCTCGAGATGAATTATTGGTTGTTCTACGAGAAAATTTGCTGAAGTCTCAAGATGTCATGCAAACGCCATCGGGATATAGAATATGCAGTAGGTAATTGAGTGTTCTTGAAGATGCAACCTTATAGGAGAAGGTCCTTGGCTAAAAGGATTAATGAAAAACTCTCCCCTCGGTTTATGGTCCATTTCAAGTGTTAAACAAGGTGGGTGCGGTTGCTTACAAATTGGATCTTCCATCTCATAGTAAAATTCATCTAGTCTTTCATGTCTCTCTCCTCAAGAAGGTCATTTGTGATTCTTTCCAATCCCAACCTTTACCACCTATGTTATCTGAGGATCAGGAATTACAAGTTTATCCAGACTCTGTTTTAGATATACGTTAATTACAACCTGGCAATGTAGAAGTCTTAATTCAATGGTAGAATCTCCCTACAAGTGAAAATAGTTGGGAATCTATGGCTAAATTACAGGAGATTTTTCCAACTTATCGCCTTGAGGAAAAGGTGAGTCTTTTAGGTGGGGGTATTGATAAGCGTAAGCCACCCATCACTAGGGTGTACACCTGCAAGCAGCAACTAAGAGAAACAATAGTTATGGACCATCCAAGGAGTGCTAACCACCCAACAGACACGATCCACCCAAGGGGCACAAGGTCAAGAGATGCGAATCAAGGGCACATAACCATTAATGCGAATCAAGGGGACATGACCCTTGGTAATCACCCAACAGACACAATCCACCCAAGGGGCACAAGGTCAAGAGATATGAATCAAGGGGACATGATCCTTGGTGAAGAGACGCACCCTTTGGGGCCAGGAAGTGCGACTCAGAAGGGTGCAACCGGTGGAGAAAGGACGCAACCCTTGGAGTCAAAACACATCAGATCTGGAGCAGTTACAAATGAGAACAGTCACAACTATTTTGAACAATTGTGTCTAATAGAAGTAAACCAGATTAGGAAGGGGAGGGAAAAACAAAGAAGGATAAATCTGAATTGTGGAGAGGCAGGTTCTTGAAAACCTATGTCATTAGAAAATATCTCAATTTACTTATATAAAATTTCTATTTTATATTTTCTATTCTACTCTATCTTCTTTCCTATCAGCCTACATATATTATTTGCACGAACAAGTGGTTTTAAAAAGCAGAACAGGGTGCACTATTGAAATGGTTTTTTATTTTACATAATAAAGTCACACGAAGGAAGAAATTTACATAGACCGTAAAGAAAATAATTTGTTTTGAATGTAAAGTAGGCAAGATGATGTCTTACAAAAGAGTCAACTACAACTAATTATGTCATATAAATAGTTAAGACTAAGGAAGTTCTATGTCCTGTTTCAGAAATTTCAGTCTCAGCGTGTTTCATATCTTGATTTGACTTTTTAAACGTTCAAAGATGTTAATTAGACATGATCTTTGTTCTAATTGAATACTACTCTTATACTTCTATCTACATTTCATTAAGTTTTCGACAAGTTAAATGTCATATTTAGAGTAGATAATGAAATACAAAATGATAATCAATTCAAATTAAAATTTCACTTATACTGTGAGAATGGGATTCGAGGGCCCAATCCTAGCTAGTACAGTGATAAAACCTTTTTAAGCAATAGTTATCCATGATAATTACCTAATGTTATTAATAGTTCTCTAGGATTATTACTTGTACTTGTAGTGATCGGTAGTTGATTTGGATATTGCTAGTGATTTTATATTTATAGGTGTGGTATGTTTTCAGAGAATAATGAAAAATACTATTTCAACTTCTTTTGGTTTTTGAGTATGTATCATTTAGTAGCAGAGCTATCTTATTATGAAGATTCTAACTTCCTAGGCCTCCAAGGCTTCCACTTTATATAATGTGGGGATATCTCCTTAAGAAATTCTAATTCTTTATTTCATTGAAGACTTCCTTATTCTCTCCCTCCTTTTCACACTTAAAGAATCACCTGGCTAACTTAGGCATGAGAATGTTTTTGTAAGTACATCATCTTTTATGTATTCTATTGTCAAGGAGTAAGAATATCCAAGTAATAATAACACAAACAAGCCATAAAACTCAAAAGGTAGAAAGAGGAGGGGAGCATGGTGGGAGGAAAAAATGAATATGAATAAATAATATAACCATATAGGGATGATTGAGGAGTAAAAACATGAATAATATAGCAATATATGGTTAATTTTTTTTGTTTTTCTTTTTATCACAGTTTTCTTGAGTGAGCATTATATCACATTGAAAATTCATGGTGACCTTGAAAGTTGAAACTACTATACAATGCGTTAAAAAAATGTGTTGATGATAATGCCATTGTGCATCCAGACATGTGCATCATTCATCTTATTCCACATTTTCTTTTCCCACCTCTCTTAGTTGTAGAAAAATTTATTAAAAACATGAGAATAGAACTTCTCATAACTTTTCTCTAAAAAAATAAATAAATAAAAACTTTTCATACTTTCAATGGTCATTGTGAGTTTAGGGATTCATCCATTTGGTGTTGGTGACCAAGATAAAAAAAAAAAAAAAGAGGCTTTTGAGACTTCAAAATAATCCTTGATTGTTGCCTTTACTTCTTTTATTTTGTAGCAATTATCATTATTTATAGTAAAGACATGCTTAAGGATACAAGCTAATGGAAACACTTTTTCAACTATTTTAGTAATTATTATTAGTATTATTATTTATATACAACACGTGAGCCTCCCAATCTCTAAGCATGGACACTAAAAGGGTAAGAAACTCTAAATCTAACACTTAATCCCTACAACACCATACTTAAACCGTGGTAGAGAGCTCAATTTGGTTCCCTTCTGAACTACTATCCCCTTTGTCATGGACCTGAATTGGCTTGTAGGTGTACAATTTGGCACAAACCAAGTAGTAAATAAGATTGAAAAACTGCAATATGGTGATAAGCCAGTAAAAGTACTCCAACTTCCCTTTGTTGAGGTTGTTGTCAGGGAGCCAATTTGACCCATTAGACCCAGCACTGCACTTGTGGACCAAAGTAACAATAATGGTACTCACATAGTTCCCAGCAGCAATTGCAGTCCAAAATAGTGCCATGGCAGTACTCCTCATACTCTCAGGGGCCTGGTCATAGAAAAACTCCAAGTGTCCAATTGACATAAAGGCCTCAGCCATTCCATGAAGGCTGTATTGTGGGACAAGCCAGAACACTGAGATTGGGATTATGGCATGTGGGTGGTCAAAAAGCCCATGGGCCAAAGCTGCCTTCTTTCTTTTCATTTCAACAAACCCAGCAACCAATGTGGCTAAGGTTGAGATCACAAACCCAATGCCCATTCTGTGGAGGAAGCTTATGCCACGGTCCAGCCCGGTGAACCTACGGGCCACTTTGATGAAGACTCGGTCATAAAAGGCTATGGTGGTGAGCATGGTAAGGATGGTGAAGACAGACATGGACCCTGCTGGGATTTGAAAGGTTTTGGTTAGGTGTCTTTCCATGGTCTTGGCTTGTTGGAGGGAGAATGTGTTTTGTTGGGCATAAGCTGTGATGAGGAGAATTCCTGAGGCCCATATTGGGCCCATCCTGATTATGGACTTCAATTCCTCCACTCTATGAATTGTGTTTAGCCTCCATAAGTTAGGTGTCTTGTTGTCATCTTCTTCTGTCATTATTGCTGCCTTGTCCAAAAATCTGTATCAATTTCAAGACAAAAAAGTTGTTATGAAAAAATTTCAAGACAAAAAGATAATTTAGTTATGAATGGAAAAATCTCATTCAACTTTTACTCCATTCACTATTTTCTCTTAGTCATATGAAGGTGCATTTGTTGATAAAAATTGAGATTTTTGTCACAAAGTTGTTTATGTTGATAATGGAAATGATAAAATTTAGATAAAAATACACTTTTGATCTCTCATCATAATTTTTTATTTCAATTTGGTTACTAAATTTATTAATTTTTTTACTTGGATCCTTAATTAATATCTTTTTCTTAGATCAAATTTGTCATCCCGTCAATTTTTTCACCAATGGAATAAGTTTTAGTTGATGTGGCAAATACCCATTTGATGTAGCATCTCTCATAATTTATTACATCTTACCAAGTGAGTTTGGAAAACTGATAGAATGACAATAAACTAAAATTAAATTAAATTAAAAATGAGAAAATAAAAATATATTTTGTGTGAAAAAAAAAAACTTAAACTTTATTGTGAATAACCATCATGTTATATTGTTGATTTTAATGACAATAAGACAAAGATGAATTACACTAATAATTTCTTAAACCACACAGAATTCATGAACTTAAATATGCTTTAAGTAAAGAATTGTATTTTCATATTCCTTCAGGGTAAAAAAGTTTAATCTAACCACATAATATGATAATAACCAAAATATTAGAGAGTTCAATAAAGTATAAGTTAAATGGTATGACAATACACTGTTACTTGTTATCTGTCAATTGGAAAATATCCTAGATGCATAAAAAATGTCGTTATAATATTGTAGAATTGGTTTGTACTAGCTAACTTGTATATCAAAATTAAACTTTGTTTAGAACATACTCGATAGATCCAAATGCACAGTCATGAGAAACACGGAAATCCTACTGGTGAAGTAGTGAAAACAAAAGGATAGATATTCTATGGACCTAAAATCAAGGTATAATACCATAATGTCTAGCCACTGTTTTGTAGTCGGTAAGGTGGGCACTAGTGAGCCATATGTTGCCAAGCCGAATTGGTTTTCAATAAAAATCAAACAAACATGGTGATCTGAAGAAAGCTTCTATATTCATATAAGTTCATGACTTGACATACGGACAACACATCAGTGCTGTGGTGCACGGGACCAATCACGTGATAAATTAAGTTGAAATTGAAAATGAAGGTATGTGTAATTAATTATGATATTTATCTACGACCTAACAGAAAAAATTAGTGTGTGTTTAGATTAATATTTATAATTTACATTTTCACGTTAAGATAGACTAAAAGTAACTGAAAGTTATATTAGTGATTCACGAGTGAGTTGTATAAATGGAAATTGGAACACGCTATTAACCTATGAAGGTGGAGTTTTGATCAAGTCGTGAATTTCTTTGCTCATTTAGGATAGAAGACCGTTGTGAATTATTAATTTAATTACATTTTTAATTCTCATGCCGTCATGAAAATATAAATTCAGTTCTTCATGTTTTTGTGCAAATTTAATCATTTATTGTTTTAATAATATAATATTTACTTTTTTAATAACCTAATGTTTAATTAATATTTGCAAAAATACTGATTTGATAATGCAGTAGAGGAACTAATAGGATCATCCTAGTGGTAAGCAGTTTGAGTAACATACATAAAGATCCTAAATTTCAACTTTATTGTCATTATCGAGAAAAAAAAATACAATAGTGTCACATATACATTTATATTAAATACTATAAATATCAAATTAATAAATATAAACCAAAATAGTAAAAATTAAAACAGTGAAAATATCAAATTAAAAAAATGAGAAAAGAAATTTTGATTTAATAATAATAGGAAACCAAAAATTTAAGCCTAATTTATTCCATCTAGTTGTTAAGACACAATAAAATATGCTAATCAAACTCTATAACTGAGAAAGAAAAAACATGTATTAGGTTTTTAAAAATGTATTTTTTTTTAAATGAGTCCTTATTTAAATTTTTTACTTTAAAATTTTAAAATTACAAGAATTATGTATTTTAGTTATTCATAAAAATAAAAATACATTATTTTATTAAATATAGAAATTAAAAATAAATATTAAAATCTCATATTTTCAAAGATTAAAAATCTCTATTAAACTAGAGAGAGAGAGAGAGAGAGAGAGAGAGAGAGAGAGAGAAGATTTGAGACACTTACTTCATCTGTTCACTGTGAAGAAGCTTCCCTCCCAAAGAAATAGAGGCATCTAGTTCATCATTTTGGTAGAGCAAACTAGGGTGTGACACATTTGGGACCTTTCTCTTACGGAATGCAGCCACAGACACTTGCACCAACCGGGTAAACGGGCTCCCAGCCGGGTTCAAGTTACGGTAAAGCGGGTACCCGACAATGAATGCAATAATTGAGAGGAACATTGCAATGGTAGGGATTCCAAGGCCAATTCCCCAACCAATGTTGTCCTGAATATACACTAAAACAGTCACAGCCACAAGAATTGCTACACCCATGACAAAATAGTACCAGTTGAAGTAGGTCCATGTCCTTGTTGTCTGCTTGGGATCAGACTCGTCGAACTGATCCGCCCCGAATGCCACGATGCAGGGTCGGATCCCGCCCGACCCGAGTGCCCCGAGGAGGAGTGAGATGTAGAGGATTGCCAGCTGTCCTGCACTTGCTTGCTGGCACACCTCTTCACCCTTGCAGGGAGGTGGCCTAAACTGTGGGAGCACTGCTGATAGGGTCAAACTAATCATCCCCTGATTAGTTACAGAAAAAAAAGTTACAAATTAGGGACTAAATGGCTTTTGTAAACATTCATTCAAGTGGGAAAGACAATTTATGTGACACGACTTGTTTGGCGAAAAAATCAAAGGTTCTACTGTAATTTACTTATAAAAAGTAAAAAAATTAAATTAATCATTCATGAATAAGGCTTAAATCTACACCTACTTTCATGTTTTTATTCTATATATCTTTAATCAATTGAATTAGACTAATTAAGCGGCGTGTATGCTAAGAGACCAGTGTGACCTTTTGCTAAGTTCTAACCTCTATATATATACCCTCACATGAAAAAACAAAATATCTATATATTGCAATCACCTGCTTTATCAGAAAGCTAGTATACTGAGAGTCGCACAAAGATTATATAAAATCCTATATATGCACGTATCCTTGTTCATAAGTTATCTAATATGGCATGTGAATGCTTTTTTTTTTAATACTGAATATATAACCTCTATTATGAGTAGTAAATTTTAAAAAATATCCATATGGAAAATAATGGATGAACAGCCTCATGAAGACACTTAGAGAGAGAGAGAAGATATATAGAAAATTACATATATAAAAGTGAAATAATTTAAGTTTAAATGGTAAGAATATAAAGAACTCGACTTAAGTTTTATGGTAACACCAAGAAGTTAAAATCTGAGTTGTAACGCATATGTATAATACTTTCTCAATTCACTTCAACACAAGAAAGAGTTAGGGGAGGGTCTTTACTATCTGGTATATAATGGAAGCAAGGGTAACAGTCCAGAACTTTCCGGCATAAGAATCAGCAATGAAAGCACCAAGCAATGGGGTCAAGCTTGCAGTTCCACCAAAGTTAGTGAGGGTGTTAGCTGCTTTGGTCAATGGCATGTGAAGCTGTGTTGTCAAGTAGCTAATCATGTTTGTGTTGAAACCCACCACAGCCAGCTTCTCACAAACCTCATTGCCTACACCAAAAACAAATTAATCCAGATTAAGTTTATACATATCAATCCAAAACCATATATTAAAAAAAACATTGTTAGGAGGAGCAAGTTACCAAGGTTTTGCATTCTAATAATAAGGTTTCTATATATTCTAAAGCTTACCAAAGATGAAGGGCATCGTGATGAGCCCTCCCTTTTTCCTTCTAGCATGATTTTCTTTCTGCTCCATCTTTTGAAAACTTCTTTAGCCTTTTCGTATTCTAGTACATAACATGGCCACAAAGTTGAGTATTTATAGCCTAAGCTTGAGGTTTGGAGGATCTGAGTTTGTCACTGCAACCATTCCTTCTCAAGCGTTCACACCACCACTTTTGGAGTTATGGCCACCAATAGGACATAATTTTTTTTTACTATAAAATAATTTTGTTTTCGACAAAGAAGAGTAATATCCGAGTAAAATCATATTATAAATTTTATTTAATATGGTTGGCAGGTGTGGGACAAGAAAGTTTGGTCATAAGCACATTTTTTTCCTCCCAACTTGCAATGTATGTACTGTATTTTTATGTGCTATAGATATTATTAGAGTCAGACGAGATGAACTGCATTAGACAATTATTTGTTTTTTATTATTTTGTTTTCGGTGATTTGACCTCGTTAACTTTTTCTTTTGTGGTACAATAATAGCAGCTGAACACATGTATATGCTAACCTCTCTTTTTCCCTTTCTTGTACACAAGTAAATATATATAGTGTAAATGTATGCTAGGCATATTGTAAGATTTTCTTCTTTCTTTCTATTTATTAGCAAGTTACTAGTTAATTTTGAAGATTTTATTTTTCTTTTACCAAACTTAATTAATCAATCTATTCTCAACTAAGTGCCACACCTTTTGAAGGAAAAAAAAAAGGGGGAGGGCGGGGGGGAGAAAACAGTGCGTACAAATTTAAATAATCTTATTAATTTTACACCCTCATTCAAAGAAAAACTTACTTTTAAACTATGATCCATCACACATTGATATTCCTCCTTGGCCGAGAAATGGGAGGGCGAAGGATACGGGTGGACAAAAAAATTCATATCCATAAAATAATCTATATCCAATCTAATTTAATCTATTTTAAATTCATTTAAATGGATTAGTTTCATATCTGTTGTGGAGATAATAATTGGGCTTATTTAGTAGGCCTAAATAGGAAGGATAATCAGTTACTCAACCACGTAGTTGAAGGTTGAGACTGAGTCAGAGGAGCGGTTCCAGTATAAAGATCGTGTCCGAAATACCTGGAAGCGGTTTACAAGCAGTTAGAGAGGTATGTGGCTTATAAATATCAGATAGAGGTAACAACAAGGTACACATATTCCGACTCTCTCTTTTCTATTCACACAGTGCACACACCCCACGTCCAATTGTGGCTTCGTGTTCATTGTGATCTTCTTTCCTGAGGCGTTTGTTCCATCATAAGCATCCTCAGAGAGAGAGAGTTTGATCCTATATTGATCAACACCAGTACTTGGTGTACATTTGTGTTCTATAAATCAACGGAACATTGGCGCTGTCTATGGGGAACGATAAATTTCAAGTCCCACGATTCAGCAATGGTTAATACTAGAAACAGTTAGTCAATACCACTTTCCGAGACGCCAGGCGGGGAGATTTTGGTATGAGAAAATCGGAACGTGGAGCGACGAGAAGAAGTACATGTCACAAAGGCGGTCTCGGATTTAGCTTCTTCCCCTGTTCCAACCGAACAACGGAGGGAGAATCCGGTACAACAGGCAACACAGGAGATGGAGCTGGGAGAGCGGTTCGTCAGTAATGCTCTCAATTCGATTTTAAGTCAAATTGAGAACATGGAAAGGAGACAAGTCCTTCAGATACAGGAAGACATCCAGATCATAACCCGGCAGATGGAAGAGCTTAATGAAGAATGGAGGCGTGCTGAAACCCAACGAATGGCTCAGTTGGAGCAGAGGTTGAGAAACATCGTGGCCCGGGGTGATCAGATAGACCGACATGAAGAGACGATGCTGGCACGACAGGCTCCAGAGATGCCATCGAATCAGCCTAGAAACTTTGAGCAATCCGGCAAACAGTATGAAGCCGGAGCCACATCTCGTGAACGACTCCAAAATCTGGAACCGCCATGGGATGAGCATAGAAGTAACAGGAATATCCAGAACCCAGGTTTAAAGACGGAGTTGGGTTCTCGAGCTCGGAATGAAGGATCTACCTATAGGAGGAAGTATAGTAGGGGACAACAGAACAACAGTCCTTTTGTCGATGGCTCCTTTTTGTCCAAGTATGATGGGACTCAGGACCCCCAGGTGCACATTGACGAGTTTGACTTACAGATGTGTGTCCGGGGTATTGACGAACCCATAATCTCGCGAATTTTCGTTACGACCTTGACCGGAGCCACTCAAACGTGGTTCCATAACTTACCGCCGAGGTCGATTCGAAATTTTGAAGACTTTGGACAAAGATTTTTGCTGAATTTTGTAACCAGTAAGAAGCAGCCGAAATATGAGTTCGCGTTGGGAAAGATAAAACAATTACCTAGGGAAACGTTGCAAAGTTACTTGGATCGTTTTAAAGAAGCAACATTGCAAGTGCAGGGTTTGGAGGAAAAGGTTCACGTGTATCTAATTTCCGCCGGATTAAATGGATCTTCTAGATTTGCAAAGTCAATCTATAAGGACCCAGTTAGATCTTTGATGGAGTTTCGAGCCCAGCCAAAGAAGTATTTGGAGTTGGAGCAAATGGAGATAGCAAATGCTCCGAACCGGGAAAAGGAGCGGAGCCCCAGGAGGAGGAGTCCACCACCGAAGAATCGTCAGCATCCGGGAAATATTAATCATAAGAATGCTGAAATGAGATTTAGGCCGGGTAAATATGAAAACAAGTATGAAAAATACACCCCCTGAATGTATCTCGTTCCCAGATTTGGAAGGAAGTAGCCCTAACCGACATGAAGAAGGTTGAACGACCTCGTCCGATGTTTAATAAGGCAGGGTTAGACAGGTCTCATTTCTGTGAATTTCACAATGGACCCAGACACACCACTGATCAGTGTTGGGATTTGCGTGATGCCATCGAGAAGTTCATTCGAGAAGGAAAATTAAGGCAGTATGTGATCAAGACCTAAGGTCGCAGGAATAAACGAAAGGGAGACGAAGCTCAGCCTGGGAGAGATGAAGGAAGGAAGAAGACACATGAGGAGGACATGTTCCCGGAATCAGAGTTTGAATGTAATGTTATTTCGGGAGCTTTGGGTGGAGGTGGAGATACCGCCAATAAAAGACGGAAATATTTGAAAGAAGTTTTATCAATAAGGGAGCAGCCCAAGTTTAAGGAAAAATGTGCTGATCCGGAACCCCCACTGTTATACTTCACAAAACAAGACTTGGAGGGGGTAGTACCAGGTCATGAAGACGGACTGGTGATTACCGGAACGATCGTTAACTGCCGAGTTAGAAGAATGTTCGTGGACAATGGTAGTTCAGCCAACATAATCTTGTGGAATGCTTTCAAGAAAATGAACTTGGATGTAGAGGATTTAAAGCCATGTAAAACTATGTTGATTGGTTTTAATGGTGGAAATACAAACATCAAAGGATCTATTGATTTACGTTTGACGATGGATACGAAAGAGGCGTTCAAGTCGGAAAGAGTCAAATTTATAGTGGCCGATTTCCCTTCCCAGTATAATATAATATTGGGAAGACCAACTATTCATAGATGGAATATTTTGATGTCTACAAAACATCAAAAACTCAAATTTGTAGGGAGCAACGGTCAGGTAGTTACGATTTGCGGAGATCAGAAAGAATCCCGGCAATGTTATGACAACGCGGTTCTAGAAAGTGAGAGTAATCCGACACTATCGTCCCGAAGGCAAGAGGGAGAATCTGTTTCCCGAGGAAAGAAGGATGAACAGAGATCTAAACCTGTCAATATGGTTGAGTTGGACATGAGAGATGTGTCAGGGGAATGGAGACCCGAACCCGTGGAGGATGTTGAGGACGTGCAGATAGGTCCCCAAACAGGCCAGATCACCAAAATCGGAAGAATGATGGAAGCAAACCAGAAGGAGGAACTCGTTAAGTGCCTGAGAAAAAATCAAGACGTGTTTGTGTGGAAGGCATCCGAGATAGTAGGAATAGACCCGGACTTGTGCTGTCACAAATTATTCATGTATCCGGAGGCAAAACCAGTACAGCAAAAGAAGCAGAAGTTGGGACCAAAGTGGACTCAGGCGTTACGTATGCACATCGATGAACTTTTACATGCTGGGTTCATAAGAGAGATACAATACACAACCTGGTTATCAAATGTAGTAATGGTTCGAAAGTCGAATGGGAAATGGAGAGTATGCACCGACTATACAGGTTTGAACAAGATGTGCCCAAAGGATGCGTACCCCATGCCGAATATTGACCAATTGGTTGATAATTCCTCGGGGTTCAAAATGTTGTCATTCATGGATGCATTTTCTGGGTACAATCAAATAGCCATCCACCCGGACGACCAGGAGAAGTCGGCATTTATTGGCGACAAGGCTAATAACTATTACAACGTAATGCCTTTTGGATTAAAGAATGCTGGGGCCACTTACCAAAGAATGATGAACAAGGTTTTTGAACCGCAGCTTAGCCGGAACATTGAAGTTTATATTGATGATATGATTGTGAAGACGGCCGAGGTCAATTATCATGTATCAGATTTGGAGGAAACATTTAATCCGTTGAGAGAATACAATATTCGCTTAAACCCATTAAAATGTACATTTGGAGTGTCGGCTGGAAAGTTTTTGGGTTTTATGTTGACCCACCGAGGCATAGAGGTGAACCCGGACAAATGCAGGGTTGTGTTGGATATGCAGTTTCCAACAAATAAGAAGGAATTACAGCAGTTGACAGGGAGGATAGCCGCATTAACACGATTTATGCCAAAATCGGCGGAGAAAGCCCTTCCCTTCTTTAAGTTATTGAAGAAGCAGGCGGTAATACAGTGGAACCCAGAATGTGATACAACATTTGCCAAGATGAAAAAGGCTTTAGCATCTCCCCCAGTGTTGTCAAAGCCGGAGCCAGGCGAGATATTGGTACTATATTTATCGGTGGGAGACGAAGCCGTCAGTGCCATGCTGGTTAGGGAGGTCGATGGAACACAGAAGCCGGTATATTTTGTAAGTCGGGCTCTGCGTGATTTCGAGCTGTGATATCAAAGATTAGAAAAGGTTGCATTCGCTTTAATCACAGCCGCCAAGAAGCTCAGGCCATATTTCCAGAGCCACACCATTGTGATAAGGACTAATCAACCAATTCGACAAGTGTTACATAAGCCGGATTTGGCCGGACGAATGATAAGCTGAGCGATTCAACTATCAGAGTTCGATCTGAGATATGAAGCCAGGCATGCCATAAAGTCCCAAGCCTTGGCGGATTTTGTAATGGAACTCACCCCACACTTTGCTGAGTCAGATGTTTGCTGGAAGTTATATGTTGACGGATCGTCCAACAAAAAGGGGAGTGGCGCTGGAGTTATAATTGAAAATCCAGACGGGGTGGCAATTGAATTTTCTCTACAGCTTAACTTTCCAACATCCAATAATCAGGCTGAATATGAAGCACTCATTGCCGGGTTAATGCAGGCAGAAGATCAGGAGGCCAGAAAAATAAAAGTGTTTACGGATTCACAGTTAGTCGCGGCACAGATAGAGGGTCGTTATCAGGTCAAGGGGCCATTGCTGTCAAAATACTTGGATAAGGTGAGGAAGATTATAGCCGAGTTTGACATGGTAGAAGTCCACCACATTCCGAGGGAAGAGAATACAAGAGCCGACATTCTATCTAAGTTGGCTAGTACCAAAAGCCCGGGTAATAATCGAACTGTAGTCCAACAGGAGATCTTGCAGCCGACTTGTGTAATGATGATCACGTCCGACGAGGATTGGAGGCGGCCGATCATTGATTATTTGGAAAAAGGAATATTGCCGGATGAAGCGGCAGAATCCAAAAGATTAATATGGATAGCCGCGATGTATGCAATGGTGGACAACCAGCTGTATCGTAAAGGTCTCCACACCCCGATGTTGGTGTGCCTGGGACCAGACCAGGTAGAATACGTATTATCCGAGATACATGAAGGTATAAACGGGCAGCACATGGGGGCAAGAGCACTAGCAAGGAAGGCATTACTAGTCATGGCAACGGGGGCGGTTTTTGCTTATACCGCCCCCGCCCCCACCTCTAAAACCCCGCCCCCGCCCCCAAAAACCGCGGGGTTAGAAATTTGCCCCCACCCCCGCCCCCGACGGGGATCAATTTTCCCCGCCCCCGCCCTTATCCATCTTACTTTTTCTAGTTTGTTTCTTCTACTTCATTTATGTTAGTATGGATTCATCATAGAAAAATACGTAACCACTAGAAAATACTAGATTCATCCCGAACCAACAAAATAATATATATATATATAATCAAATATAAGTATTTCCCGTTACATATAATTTTAAAATTAATATATAATAATTAATTTGTTATATAAAAAGTTTGATATTTTATATTAATATTGATATGTATCATTAAACGTATAAATTAATTCATATGAAAACTTAATAATAATCTTAAGTTTGATTTTTTCAGATATATAGATTTGTTAAATATTTGAACATAATTATCCTCAATAAAATTTACGTGAAGTTTGAAACAAAATATAAACAATATGATACGTCATTAATTACACTACTGAATATATAATAGTATAAAATAATTTTACTTCTGGATTAAATCTTTTTCATTCTTTTATTTTTTTCTCCTCGATTATTTTGGCTAAATTCTCATATTAAACATTATCGTTCTTGATATGAAATAATTGAATAACAATACAAAACACATGCCTACAAACACAAATTCCTTCCCCCAACAAGAAGTTAAAAGAACAAAAACTAAGTTTAATTTTTATATACATTTAATTGATATAAAATTTTATAGATTTAAACTAATTAAAATTATCCTTAATTTTTATATATTTTAAGTTCTTTATTATGATAGTTAATCAAATTATCAGACTTGATATATATAAATGATAAGTTTAAAAAAATTATATTGTTAAAACAATCAAATTAAATTAAAATTTAACTAAATTATTATTATGCATAGTAAATAGTAACAAAGGTTTAAACAAATACCATTATTATTTGTGTTACTATAGGACAAATAGGTGCGGGGCGGGGGCAAGGGCGGGGCGGGTACCAACATTACCAAAACCGCCCCTGCCCCCTAATTTAGCATGCGGGGAAAAACCGAACCCGAACCCGAAACCGGTCAACTCGGTTTTTCCCCATCAAAATCGGGACGGGTACGGGCCGATGCGGGCGGGGACGAGTGAAGTTGCCATGCCTAGGCATTACGCGCCGGATACTATTGGCTAACAATGGGAGCTGATTCAGTAGCTCATGTTAGGAGATGCGAGAGTTGTCAAAAACACGCCTCGAGACTGTTATCCCCACCGGAAGAGTTGAAACATATCTCGACACCGTGGCCTTTCTTCAAATGGGGTATGGATTTGATGGGACCCTTTAAAGCAGCGAAAGGGCAGTTGAGATGGTTGGTAGTGGCAGTTGATTACTTCACTAAATGGATCGAGGTCGAGCCGCTAGCTTCGATCACATCGGCTCGGGTACAAAGATTCTTTGAAAGGAAAATCATTTCAAGATTTGGGATCCCTGGGGAGGTCATTATAGACAACGACACCCAATTTACAAATAAAGGTTTCCAGGAGATGATGGCCGGGCTACACGTCCAGCATCATTTTGCTTCAGTGGAACATCCCCAATCTAATGGGCAAGTCGAGGCTGCGAACAAAGTGATTCTAGAAGCCCTGCGAAAGAGGATGTATGAAGCTGGCTCAAGTTGGGTGGAACAGTTGTACTATGTACTATGGGGGATCCAGACTACGACGCAAACGACAACAGGCGAGACACCTTTCCGCATGACCTATGGATGTGAGGCCATGATACCACTAGAAGTCATACAACCTTCATGGCGGTGTGAACAGGTATTACGGAGGGGAGAATAGCAGAACAATGAAGCATTATTAGTAGAATCGATGTTGATAGATGAGGTCCGGGTTATGGCTCATGCTCGTGATCTCGAAGCTAAACGGCGAATAGCAAGGTCTTACAACAAAAAGGTAATCCCGAGGCAGTTCGAACAGGCCGAGTTGGTCTTACGAAGAGCAGATATCGGGAACAGGAATGCTCGAGACGGGAAGTTTGCAGCTAATTGGGAAGGACCATATCGGATAACACAAAAACTCGATAAAGGAGCTTATGCGTTGGAGACATTAGATGGCAAAGGGGTCAAAAGAACTTGGAACGCGGACAAACTAAAGAAATATTACGGGTTTCTTTTTTATTGAGAGTATGAACCGAGGTGACATCTGTAATATTCCTCGGTGGATATGGTTCTCTTTCATTGAGATCGTAAAGGAACTATTATTTGTTTGTGGGTTTCTTGGTGATTGAGCATAATAACCAAGATGACTTCATCAAAGCGCCTTGGGGCATTTGGTTCTCTCTTACTGAGGTCATAAAGGAGTCAGTTGTTTTCATGTTGGTGGGTTTCTTTATTATCGAGTACGAGAAGAAATGATGTATAGTACTCTTTAACTAAGATCACCAATTTAAATAATATAGTTGTGTATATGGGTTGTTTGTCGGGAATGTGAGCCGAAAACAATGATGTGTTCATGTAATTCTCACAAGTCCATTATAGTACAACTTAAATAAAATGTTACATTCAGTATTATTATGTTTTAGTAGAGTTTGAATCTCGTCAAGTCGGGAATCAAATGGTTCTCTTAAAACTTAAAATAATACGTGGTAAATTAACTGAGCAGACTTTACGGCAATGAGTGATACGTTGGCCAGTCCTGATCCGATTGGCATAAGGATGATTAGTACGTATATTCCTTTCAGCAAGTTGTTCATTGTAGAAATCTATAAGTCTCGGAAATAAATTTGAATAAATGGTACTTGGTCATTGGAACCAAGATGATGCGCGCAGAAAATTAATTAACCGGGTAAGTAAACTCGGGTTTCGAATAATAAAATAATGTTAAACATAAAGTGCAAATCATAATTGTAAAGATTAAAAGTGCAAATGTCCCGGGCCTAGGCCCAATATGGCAATCTAAAAATATTACAATAAAACCGGCATTCCGGTCCTTCAGTTCACGGTCGGAGGTGGTTGGTTGTCAGGTTGAACACTGGAAGTTACTTCATCGCCAGGAACAGGATCCTCATTCATCGGCACTGATGACTCCTCAGGGAAGGAGGCAGGAATTATCTTACCATCCTCAACATATGACAAATAGTGCATCCCGGCAGTGACGAGCTCCATGCCCGGATTTAAGCACCTAATCTGCTCCAGTGCATTGTTAAAGGCTTCTTCTGCAGCTGCAGCGAGAGTTTCCCCCATGGATGTAATTTGCACGTTGGAAGCCCGGATTTTATCTTCATGGACAGCCTTCAGTTCAGCATAAGAAGCAGTCAGTTGAGTGACTTGTTGCTGAGTAGCCTCCAAGTTGCCTTGAGCTCGTCCCAGATCGCCCACCAGAGAAGTATTGGCAATCTGGGAAGCAAGCAGTTCTTCTTTCAGCTTCCCGATCTCAGAAAGTAACTCTTCCCGGAGTTTCCTGTTCTCAGCAACGAGCCCCTCCTTAATCTTCTTACTTTCGACTTGTGACGCGAGGAGCTCTTCATGGATCTTCTTATTTTCCTCCCGAGAAGCATTCAATTCTTCGACCGAGATAATATATTTATGTTGAAGAGTGGAGAAAGTTTGGACCAAGGAGGCGCACTTGAAGGCATTCTCCTCAATACGCCCAAGCTCCTCATAGTCAGCATCTCCATATCGCCGAGCTTCAAGAAGGTGAGAGGGAGCTTTGGCTACGTTGAAGAGTTCACCAGTCACCCCTTTTTCCCATAACTTCCCAGTTGAAGAGTGAGGATCTGGACGTCTGGGGTGGGTGAACGAAGGATCCGGAGTTGGTGAATCCACCACGATGACTTCCGCGGTAGGGGCAGCTGAATCCCAGAGGGGAGCAGTTGAGGCCGGGGTGGGGACATCTACCATTGTCGGAGGAAGCAATGGCGGTACCAGAACCTGTGGCGCCGTGGGCGGCACGGAGACAACCTTGGCTTTTTTCAGACCTACCAAGGTCGTTCGATAGGAAGGAGGCTGTGAGCGCTTGAGAGATTTTCCCGGTTTGGCACCGGGCGCAAGTGGCACAACCTGAGCTCGGGCCCCCTCGGAAGCAGGAGCCTTGCCTTTGGCTTCTGTAGACTTTTGGGTAGGGGCAGCATCCGGAACATATTTGGAAGTGGAAGATGGTTGTGGTCCCATCTCGTCAGCTACAATGCAAAGGAAGAAGCAGTTAGACACGGTCGTTATAAATAGCAAAATAATAACAAGAGAAATTTAAATTACAGTGTGTGGGCAATCCGGCGCGAAGGCTGGGGATATAATCTGCCACGTTGGGCGACCCATAGACATCCAAATATTCAGAGATTTGGAAGATGGAGGAAGCATCAGAATCCGGAAGATCCTCTTCGGTGAACCGGTAAGATGACCTACGTTGGTCATGATGATCTTTGGACCAGTACAACGGGAAGGTCCATTCTAAGTTGGACGACTCGGGGCCAGATAAAAAGAAGGGTTGTTTTCCAGGTTCAGCAACAACCTTGAAATACTTGTCCTTGAAACCTTTGAAGGACTCGGTGTAGGGGACAAAAAGTTTGCGTTTGGACTGACCCCAGAGAGAAACCCACCCTTTGCGATGAGGAGGTTCCTTACCCGTCCGACCAGTATGGGCACCGTAGTAATAATAGAATAGGGGAACAGTACAGGGAATCCCCAACTCTTCACAAAATAATTCAAAAGTCTTGACGAATCCCCAACTGTTGGGATGAAGTTGAGAAGGGGCTATCCGAAGGTGATTTAAAACTTCAACCTCAAATGAAGAGAACGGGAAACAGATTCCTAACTTAGTAACCACGTCGTGATAGAAGAAGAAAAAGTTGGGATCATTCCTTTCTCTAGAAGCACAGATAGGCTCATCCGGGATAGGAGCTTGGATGGCGAATCCATTTTGCTTTCCCACTAGGGTAGATGCTATAAGAGCAGGGTCGAGAATGGAAAAGGTACTTAATACTTCATGAGTAACCCAAGGGAATTTGGAGGCCAAGGATGGAGGAACGTCCGACTGGGATTTGGCCGAAGGTGATTCATCAACAGTCTCTAAGGAGGGATCCATATATACCTACGTAAATAAAGACGAGAAAGATCAGCAAAGCATACCTGCAGGCAAAAAACTAGGTGCAGGGGGAGCTATGGTAGAGACCTCGATATCATCCGACCGGGAAGATGACCTCGGCAGTTGCATATTGATGGTGGTTTTGGGGACTAGCACGGGATTATGCCGACATGATCCCAGTATTGAATCGGCCATTTGATCAGACCCGAGACGCAAATAATAAGTGCTATTAGCAACACAATCATTACATGCGTCATATTGGACCTCGACAACCTCATCTGAGGAGGATAGGGAGACCTCGGTGGGCGGATCAATAGGGGGAGAAAGAAGCCCAACAGAAGAATCCCTTAGATGGTTGTGGGGCTGACGAATTTTAGGCCCATGAGGGTCAGGGCCCATGATAAGCGGGAAAGCATTCGATTTGGGTTCGGATCCACGATTGCTTTGGAGAGGCTATGCTGGTACAGTTTGGGGGTTGGAAACCTTTGGTTTCCTTGAGGATGAAGAGCCTCCGGTATAGCCACGCATGAGGTCTTTTTGGCGTTCTTCCTCTGAGAGAGGAAAGCCAAATAGCCACCATCCAACTTTGGGGTGACTGTTTTTCCTAAATGTTTTTATTCTTCAGGAGTAAGTTTCATTGTCACGAGAGATGCAGAAAGAGGCAGACGAAGGAGGAAGAAGAGGGGAATTTGAAGTTAAACCCTAGATATACTAGATATTCAAACTAAGCACGCAGAATACCAGAGATGAGGATGTAACAAAAAGTAAAGGGTGTCTGGGATAAAATAAAAGAAGAATGGTACTGAAGTAGAAAATAAAGAAGGATGAAGAAGATACCTGTTTGGGGGAAATGCTCAAGAATTGGAAAGAGATGAATAGAGAAGAGGGAAATGCAAAGAAATTTGCAGAGAGAACGAAAGATATAGGATAGCAAAATGGGAGGAAATAAGGGAAGCGATATTTGAGGAAAAAATTTGAAATATAAAGGTAAAATGTAACCGTCGGCTGAAATGAAACGGTGCAAGAGACAGGTGGTGATTTTTGAAACGTTAGGAGGATATGTTGGTAAAATACTATGATCTATTGGGGGCAAAACAGGAAATACAAGGTATTGATAATGATTAAAGCATTGATTAAAATGACGGAGGTTTAATGAGCAGGCGACGGAAATAGTAACGGACACCATGACGTGACGTCAGGAGTTCATTCTTTGAATAAAAAGACAAGAGCTCGGCTTCATAGGGTTGAATGTTACACTATCTTGGCCATAAGATTATCCCGGAGTATAGGTGGATTTGGAGATGAACTAATTTAGTCTCGGCAACGATGTAAGTAAAACGACAGGATGTATCTCGGTAAGACACGTTCTCGGTCAACATGAAAAGGCTCAACACATCCCGGTAATTAAGGTAACTTAATAACCGGGCTGGGGGGGCAACTGTTGTGGAGATAATAACTGGGCTTATTTAGTAGGCCCAAATAGGAAGGATAAGCAGTTACTCAACCACGTAGTTGAAGGTTGAGACTGAGTCAGAGGAGCAGTTCCAGTATAAAGATCGTGCCTGAAATACCTGGAAGCGGTTTACAAGCAGTTAGAGAGGCATGTGGCTTATAAATAGCAGATAGAGGTAACAACAAGGTATACATATTCTGACTCTCTCTTTTCTATTCACATAGTGCACACACCCCACGTCCAATTGTGGCTTCGTGTTCATTGTGATCTTCTTCCCTGAGGTGTTTGTTCCATCATAAGCATCATCAGAGAGAGAGAGTTTGATCCTATATTGATCAACACCAGTACTTGGTGTACATTTGTGTTCTGTAAATCAACGGAACAATATCCAAATCCATTTTTTTATTTTAAATCCAATCCAATTAATTGGATATGAAATGGATATGGATTGGATATTTGTTTAGATTTTTAAATCTTTTTTTTTTGCCAACTTTGATTGAGACTATTTTTTTTGGTCGACGTCAACTAATGATGATTTTAAGTCGTCATCGTTGAGCAATTTTTCGGTTAATGTTGGTAAGGTTTTTTTAGTCAACATTGATTGAGACTATTTTTTTGTTGACATCAGTCGATGCTATTTTTTTGTCGACGTCAACTAGGTTTTTTTATCGATGTCTGTCGAGATTATTTTTTATTGATATCAAGTAGGTTTTTCGCGCGACGTTGACTATAGTTTTTTTTTGTCGACGTTAGACAATACTATTTTTTGGCTGACATTGGTTGAAAAAATAATCGGCCGACATCAGCCAAAAAAACCTAGTTGACGTCTGACAAAATATTTCCCCAATTGATGCCGATCGAAAAAATCCTAGTTGATGTAAAAAAAAATCCCTAGCTAACGTTGGCCAAAAGAAATAGTCATGGTTAACGTTGACCAACAAATCCTAGTTGTTGCGAACAAAAATATAGTTTCAACCAACATCAGTAAAAAAATCTAACTAATGTCGATAAAAAAAAAGTCTTGAAGAATGTTGGCAAAAAAAACATTATCAATGTTAGCCACAAAAATCCTAACCAATGTCGGCCAAAAATTAGCACGATCGATGTTGATGGAAAAATCCCTAGTCAATGTTGGCCAAAAAGTGCATTGACTAAAAATTTTGGTCGACCTCAACCAAAAAGTAACCCTACCTAAGATCGACCAAAAACATCATTGACCAATGTCGACTGAAAATGCACTGACTAATGTCAGCAAAAAAAATAGTCTTGGTTGATGTCAGTCTATAAATGTCTTAACCGATATCTATTGGAATTGCTTTGGTTGAGGTATGTCAAAAATACACTAACCAATATCGATAAAAAAAATAGTCTTGACCAAGGTCGGTTGAAAATAGCTCTTAAATGGACAGGTAATAAGTTTTCACTTTTTAGCATTTAATAACTAAATTTTGTAAAAAAACAAAATCTTATAACATTTAAGTGGATATAAATTGGATATATCCAAATCCATATCCATTTAAATGGATTGAATCTTGAATCTAATTTTTTAAAAAAAAATATGGATATGGATTTAAAATCCAATCCATTTAAATAGATATGAATTGGATATGGATTGGATTCTTAAAAATTCAATCCATGCCCACCCCTAGCGAAGGGTGTTCATATCTTAGTTTTAGAAACTGGCTTGATCTAGCCGATCCAACCAGTCAAATTGAAAATCGATGGTGTAGCTAATTTGAGTTTCTTCTCTTGTTAGATTGATTATGTTACAGACTTGGATTAATCAGGCTGGTTCTATGGTTTAATCAATAAATTGGTTCAGTTGAACTAGTATTAATTATTTTTAAGGAAATACAAAATTTAATAAAATACAAAAAAATTATACATCCAAGAATTGAATCAAGGATCCAAAAATTGTTTAGTGAATCAACTTACTAATAAACTATCATGATTAATTATTAAACTTTTGACACAATTAATACAAATATTTATATTTTTTATTACACTTACATTAGCTTATGCAGTTCAACTACTGACCATTGGTTCAACTAGTGATCTATCAACCCAATATTTCAATTAGGTCGACCAGCAATTCAATCTTAAAACACTGGTTCATATGATATGATTGCTTATATAAGTTATTACTTAGTATTTTTTAATATTTACCATTTAAATAAGACATAATTGTTTATATTTATAGTTCTGATTTCTTATACTCTCTATATAAGATCTTTTTGAGAAATTTATTTATTCATTTTTAAAAGACTCCTTTTAAATTGTTTCTTTAGTAATTATATTTTAATTAAAATACCATTAATTACTTTATAATATTTCTAGTAAAAAATAATATATGTTGCAAATTGATAAAATAAACTCATTCTTTCTTCTGAGGATTGATGAAAATAACTAGCTAGCTACACATTAATTAATTAGGTAAAAGTGTGAAATGGTGAGCTCAATAATTTTAAGAGAAATTCTTTAAAAAAAAATACTAGCTATTTTCTTTATTTGTATACTACTAACAAAATTAACCAGCTTTTTAAATAATTGTAAATTAATTAAAAGGCCATATATATAAATACAAAAATTGTGAGATACATATATGAGGAGTAGCTTATCTGCTATCAGCAAGTTATGTGTAGACGAAAAAGACACATGATAGGTAAGATATTCGACCATTTAAGAACATAGATTAAATAAGAGAAAAAAGGTAGAAATGAATCTTATTTGTCTGGTATTTCATTTCATATCTGAAAAACTAATTACAAAGTGTTGGTTAAATAATCAATCACTTGGTTAGTTACATGACAACTTTTAAGCTAACTAACTAACAGTTAAGTAACGAACTATAACAAACTAACAAACTAATTGAGAGTTATAATACCCCATCTGAAAATACAATGAACACACTTCAAATAACCAAGAGGGGAGGTGAATTGGTTTTAATAGTCTTTAAAAAAACTTTTCTTTAAAACAATTTGCGGAATTAAAACTTGGATCGTATCACTAAATCACCCTTGATAAAAAAAACAGAGTTTTCTTTCAATCTATAATCGCCTTGGAATGCATGTTATGACTAAAATGCTTTTTGTTGAATGTATATTGATTTCCAAATACTAGCAATGAAAGAAACACAAAAAAGAACTCAAGACACAACAATTTATACTGGTTCACCTCACAAACTCGGAGGCTACATCCAGTGTCTTCCAACCAACACTAGGTTAGAGTTTTCACTATATCAAATTATTCTTTTACAAGCACAGCTAGTGACAATCTCTATTAACACTAGACAAATATTATGAATTCTAAAACACTATTAGAATACAAATCACAAAAGATCCTGAGAAACCTACTCAGATCTTTCCCTTGAGAACCCTACTCAAGATAGCTTGAAAGAACTACAATGATATACAACACAGAATTCTAACACAGAAAATCTAAAGGAAAGAGTTCAAGAATTACACAACCTGAGATCCTTAACAGATGATTAAATGAATGTTTGAAGTTACCAATCCACCAGGTTGAATAATGCATGGACAAATCTATCTTGAAAAACTCTTTTCTCACAAACACATCATCTTAAAAATCAATCACTCATTGATCCTCTTCACAAGATGTATTTCTCTTAAATCAGTTTCTAGATCTTTAGAAAGCACTTGGAATTTTTGGGTAAGATTCTAACTCAGAGTGAATTTTCACTCTTTGAAAAATTCTCAAACTTATGAAGTGCAGACCCATAAGTTCTTTATATAAAAAACTGATTTAACTAACCGTAATCGATTAATCCATTCAGGTAATCGATTATTTTGACATATGTAATCGATTAAATAAACCAAATAATCGATTAATATGTTCTTGAGCTTTCTGGAAATTTTTCACGAACAATTTAATCGATTAATACGTTATGTAATCGATTAACACAAATAAGCTCAGACTGAAAACAAACCTTTGTAATCGATTACGCCTTACTGTAATCAATTAAGGCAGACTCTTCATTATATGTAAAATGAACTAGGTAATCGATTATGATTATTTGTAATCGATTAACACAGAAAGACATATTTTTGAAATAACACTCGGTAATCGATTACAGAAGAGAGGTAATCAATTAAAATGTTCAACATGGCTTTTCCAGAAATAAACACACACATATAATCAATTACCTAGTCATGGTAATCGATTAAAGCAGTGCATAAACTGATTTTTTCAAAACTTTAAGCCATGAGGTTTTCTTTGAAAGAATGCAAGTTTTTAATATTATACTCTACATATAAATGCATGTTAATGAAATTATGTAATGCAAGGATCACTAGGCTATGTACTTGAAATACTTAGACAAATTACAAATGCCATCAAGATGGTTGGGCATGTAAAAAGCTAAAACTTCAAGCCAATTAGTTTAGCCTTGCTTTGATTGCTTGCATCTCCTTCTTCCAACTACCCCTGTATCCAACACCCTCAAGTTGGAAGATATATATCATATATTCCTAACTTAGAGGTGAGGCTTACAAACAAGGAGTTAGGAAGTGCCTTTGTCAAAGGGTCTGCTAGTTGATGCTTGGAAGAAACATGGAAAAGATTGATGAATTTGTTGCTGACATATTCTCTGATGAAGTGAACTTCAATGTTGATGTGTTTTGATCTTTTATTCAAAGTAGGATTGTTTACTAATTGGATAGCAGATGTGTTGTCACTAAACACTTTGCATGAGGGAACCTTGACCTAAAAGGCTCTTAATAATTGTCTTAACCACAATAGTTCAAATGTGAGGAGAGCTAACACACAATATTCTGCTTCTGTAGAAGATCTAGACATTGTAGGTTGTTTTTTAGACTTTCATGCTACCGAGGAATCACAAATAAAAACACAAAATACAGTGGTAGACTTTCTGGTTGATGTATAGCTTCCCCAATCAGCATCTGCATATGCTGATATGGCCAGGGTCGATTTTGCAGAAAAGAAGAGACCTTGTCCAGGAGATGATTTGATATACTGCAGTATATGATGCACTGCTTGTAAATGATGAGTTCGGGGTTGAGTCATGAATTGACTAAGCTTATTCACATCAAAAATGATGTATGGCTGAGAGATAGTGAGATACATTAATCTCCCTATTAGTCTTCTGTACTGGGGAGGATCTTTGATGACGTCCAAGGCATGAACGCTTGGATATGATCGTTTTCGGATGCAAATTTCAAGACTCAAGGGATAGTTGTTTAGAACTTAAAACAAAAGAGGGAAAAGATGGTAATGAATAATGCCACAATCCGTATTGGAACAATAAGTTGAGGAGGATTCACCACAAAGGAAAGCTTCCTTGATAAGAATCGATTTGGGTTCAACCAAGAACCAAGAAGAGGCTAAGCTCTCAATTCAAGCAAATGCTTAATTTCATTAATCAAAAGTTATCCAAAAATAACAATATCTAAGTACTTATAGAGTTAAGCCTCTAATAAAACTTAAAAACGCATAGTTTGGGCCTATATTAGTCCACATTGAGGCCCATTACACAAATATGAAATTACGAAATTACTAAATTATGACGTTACGAAAATTCCAAAAATTACGAAAGTTACGAAAGGAATTGTGTTAAGCGCGACATCCACGCTAAGCTAGCTCTCCTACAATCTTCAAGGTGCTCTAATTCAACTCCTTGTGTCTTCCTCCATCCTTGCCCTTGTTAAATAGTCCAACCATGATTTTCTTGGTCATCTCTTTTTGTAGAAGCTTGGTTTTGAACCTTGTCATTGGACCCTTCAATTCATGGAGTGCTTCTAGTACTTCATGCTTTTTGGATAGTCCTCTATCAATCTTCAACTAGCTCTCCTTCATTGCTTAGCTATATATTTGGATCCATTGGTGTGGGAAGATGCTTAGAGTTCAGAAAACCAATATTGCTGAGTAATTGAGTGACATATTTCCTTTGACGTAAGTAGATGCCTTTAGGAGAAGTAGAAGTCTCTAATCCTAAGAAATACTTTAGAGTTCCCAACAACTTTAGCTTGAATAAGCTTTGAAGTAGGTGTCGTGTTGCTACAAGAGATTTATCACTTGGACTAGCAAGAATTATGTCATCTACATATAATAAAAGAATGACCAGATTGGACCCTGAACCTTTTCTAAAAAGTGAATGATCTATAGAAGCTTGAATGAAACCATTTTGCATAATGGTTGATGAAAACTTATGGAACCACTACTTGGATGCTTGCTTCAAACCATATAAGGATTTATTGAGCTTGCATACCATGTTATTTCCCTTGTTAGGATAACCAAGGGGCAACTGCATATACACTTCCTTAAATAGATCACCATTGAGGAAATCATTGTGAATGTCTAGTTGAACCAACTTCCATTTGTTTTGTGCAGCTAAAGCTAATAATACCCGAACAGTGGTGACAGTTTCCACTGGAGAAAAAGTGTCCACAAAGTCTAGACCAAGTTGTTGAGTGTAACCCTTTGCTACAAGTCAAGCTTTATATCTATCTAAACTTCCATTAACTTTGTACTTGACTTTGAAAATCCACCTACATCCAATGCTTGTTTTCCTACAGACAGTGGTTGTATAGACCAAGTGTTGCTGGCTTCAAGCGCATTGATTTCTTCTTGCATAGCTTAACACCATTCAACTGATTTGCAAGCTTGGTGATATAACTGAGGTTCATAAATTGATGAAACCTGCAAAATATAATTGTGATATGCTGGAGATAGATTGGTGTAAGTAAGGTGGGAATATATAGGATAAGAAGTATTGCATACAAAGTCATCTAAGTATGCAAGACTTTTATGAGTCCTAGAGGACCTTCTAAGGTTTGGTGTTGATTGAGGTTCTATATTTAGGATAGGATTTGGTTCTGTTTCAGGGTGTTGGGTAGATGTTGAATCATCATGAAAAGATTCAAGAGGTGATTGCAAAGATAAAGGTTTGGCAGCACTAAATCAGGAAACTGATTAGCATGAGATTGAGTAGGTGAAAAAGATTGAAAAGGAAAGCTATCCTCATGGAAACAACATCTCTATAAATGATAAATTTTCTGGAAGTTAGGTCATACAACTTCTAACCTTTGTAACCATTAGGGTAACCAAGTAGGATACATGGTGATGCTCTAGGTGAAACTTTGGTTCTAAGTTGAGGAATAGTGGTTGTATATGCTAAACATCCAAAAACTCTTAAACTTTCATAAGTTGCAAGTTTCTTATGAAGAATCTCATAAGGTGATTTGTCTTGCAAACGAGGAAATGGAGTCCTATTAATGAGATGAGCTGCAGTGCACACACTGTCACCCCAAAATTTGATGGGCCAAGTGAGCTTGAAACATGAGTGCTCGAGCTATGTTTAACAAATGATAATGTTTCCTCTCTATCACATAATTTTGTTGTGGTCTATATAGACATGAAAACTGATGTTGAACACCATGATCCTGCAAAAAGTCAGTCAAGGCCAAATCTTTGACATTGTCAGATCTCAAGCATTTAATAGTTTTGTCAAATTGTTTTTGAACAAAAACAAAAAATTGCTTAATCCGTATAGGGGCCTCTGATTTTTGGTTTAACATGTAGATCCCTGTAAACCTACTACAATCATCTACAATTGTGAGAAAATAAAACTTACCATCATAGGTGGATTTACTATAAGGACCCCATATGTCACAATGAACCAAATCAAAAGGATTTTGTGACAAATTATTCAAAGAGGTTAAAGGAAGTCTTTTAAATTTAGCTAAAGGACAATTTTGGCATTCATTAGAACTGAAATTTGAAGGTACAGTAAGAGGAACTTTAGCACTTAGAATTTTCAAAACATGGTCAGACAAGTGACCCAACCTAGCATGCCAAAGTTTGACATTTTGTATAGACTTTGCTGGAAAAACAGAATTGAAAATTGGAAAACATTGCAAACAATTTTATTATGAAGAGTCTTATTACATGAAGATTGAAATGCCTTAGTTAAATGCATAATGTAGAGACCATTTCTTAGGTCACCCTTGCCAATCTCCCTCGATTGCTGGGTTCCCTGGATGAAAAAATTGTTAGCAAAAAAGGTTAGAGGCTGTGTAGTATTCTGTAATAATTGACTTATAGAAACTAAATTAACACTAAAGGAAGGTATATATAAGACATTATATAGCTTGAGAGTTGGTGACAAGGTAATGGAACCTATTGCACTAACAGAAACTTGTGTCTTATTTGGAAAGGTAACATGCTTATCATGCAAGTATGTGAAAGAATCGAACATGGATAGATCACAACAAATGTGTGAAGAAGCACCAGAATCAAATATCCAAGTGCTGTGATTGGATGACTCGAAAGTAGAAAAAACCATACCTAGGCAAGAGTTACCTGATTGATTAGAATCTGGTGAGGCAGCCTTAGCCATTTGAGCTTGACTGAATTGCATCATCATTTTATATTGTTGACTGGTCAAAGAAAAAGAACCATTTGCATCTTGTGCGCCAGTATTTTCTTGATCTTCAACATGATTTACACCAACAGGCTTAGTTCCTGAACCTTTCTTGTTATATGATGGTGGATAACCAATGATCTTGAAACATTTCTCCTTAATGTGACCTAAAACTCCACAGTGTGAGCAAGTAGGTATTTCCTTCTTAGTGAACTTCCCTTTGGCAGCTTGAACCGCACCTGCCATTTGAGATTCAATAGGCAGTGAAGAATTACCTACTTGTATGTGTTTCTCATCTTGAGAAACAAGAGCAAAAACCTAATTAATTGATGGCAATGGATCCATTAATAGGATTTGGCCTCTAATATTCATGAAATTCTCATTAAGCCCGATTAAGAACCTATAGACACATTCATTTTTAAGGTGATCCAATAAAGGTTGTACTCCACCGCAATTGCAGTGGTGAACTGGGCGATATTCACCAAGTTGCTCCCACATAACCTTGAATTTGGTGTAGTATGAACCAATCAGAGATGAACGTTGTGTGTAGTTAAACATTTCTTTCTTCAATTGAAACACACACGGTCCATTCTTTTGTTGAAATCGCACATGTAGATCTTGCCAAATTGCAGCAACATTGGCAAAGTAAATAACACTTGTTGCAATTTCCTTTCTGATTGAATTTAGGAGCCAAGAAGATACGATGCTATTGTTGCGAATCCCAGCGTGATACTGTGGATGTTCTTCAGCAGGTTTAGGAATTGTTCCATCAACAAAACCGAATTTGTTTTTTCCATCGAGAGTCATGAGCATAGCTCTATGCCAAGAACTGAAATCATCTTTGGTTAAATGTTGAGAAACAAGGACAAGACCTGGATGATCTGGAGGATGGAGATAGAAAGCATCATCGTGATTCTGCATTTGAATTGCCACTATTAAGGGGAAACAACGAACAATGAAGAAGAAGAAGGAATTGATGATGATTGCAAGAATAACGAAACACCGAAGAATGATTGAAGGTCACATAACAAAGATCAAAATTCAGATGAAAGAGATCGCATGCATGTGAAAAAGGATCGATTGCAGAAGAATTTCTTTTGATACCATATTAAACCAGATAAAAGAGGTAGAGATGAATCTTATTTTTCTGGTATTTCATATATAAAAAAGTGATTACAAAGTGTTAGTTAAATAACCAATCACTTGATTAGTTACATGACAACTTTAAAGCTAACTAACTAACAGTTAAGTAACTAAATATAACAAACTAACAAACTAATTGAGAGTTCTAATAACATATCCCACTTATAAGGCTTTAACCCACTTTCTTAATTCATCTAAATTAATTTAAAGGTCTTATAAATAAATACAGAGCCAGTAAAAAAATAAAAATACATATATGCGTACGAGGAGCTCGTATATGCTGTCAGCGAGTTATATATAGAAGAAGAAAAACATGATATGTATCATATTCGACCTTTTGGAAACCTATTGGGCTACCTATATGTTGATTTTCAGTAAGAACAGTGCCCTCCTCCCATCTCCCATCTCCCATCTCCCAAAGCTATAATTTCAAGTTTCTCAATTCTTGATTGTTTCGTACCTTTAGACGAAAACAAATTATGTTTTTAAAACCTTAATACATAAATGCAACATTTTTGTATATTTGAAATAAAACATGCATATTAAAATGTCTTTCTTGTTTTAAATAAAAAGGTATGATAATTAATTTAACAAATGAATTATACACATCGAATAGTTGTTGAATAATTTTTCGTTGCTAATCTAATCCACTCAATTCATGCTAAATACAGAAAAATGAATACACATTAATAATTTTTCCAAAAATCGTTTTGATTTTAATTAAAAATAAAAAATATTTTAAAGAATTTTCCAGTTTTACTAGTTGCATCAACTAGCATAATTACCAAATATTATTAATGGTTAAACAGGAAAATAAACAAAAATAAAAGAATTTTTTTAATTATCATATTCAGTTAATGTAAATATTTTTATGCTATCAATAATTGACAATCACCATAAATATGATTTATAAATTAATTATTATAATGATTAATAATTTTATCTTATATAATAATTTATCATTAAATCTTTAATTATCATGTCAATATATTCTAATTATTTTTTTTTATCTTTTATCCAGTTTTGTATCTTCATTCATTAACAAAAGTAAGCCACGTGGACATGTTTGTCATAACGAGCTCGATATTTAGAAGGAAAAAAAGAACAAAGTTGTTGTTTTTCTCTCCCTTTGGATAAAAATCAACTTGATAATTAAAGTTCTCTATAATAGTGAATATAGAAGTAATATTATAAGATAAATAGTCATTTTCATCCTTGAAAGTATATGAAGTTGATAAATTTATTCTTGAAAGATGAAATCACAAAAAATAGTTTCCAAAAGTGTAAAAAATGAGACAAATTCACTCAATCGTTAACTTTCGTCCATTAACATTAAGAAATTCTCTTATGTGACATGCAGAGAGGAAAATTTCACGAAATAATTGCTGACATAATATTGATTCGTTGGCACTGACGCAATGACTCAGGGACGAAAATGTCAGTACAATTTTTGTCTTTATTACTACTTTGGTCAGACCCAAACACAAGGTCATTACCCTTTATTACTTCTTGTCTTTTCACTTTTCCCTTTCTGTCTTTTGAGACTTCCGACGACCTTCATAGCAAAGGAGCATCGTTCTTCCGCCATTGAAGATGAAGCCGCTGTTTCATGTTCTACTGTGAAGCTCAAGGTAAGAAAGTAACTCTCTTTTGAAGGACAAAAATGTCAATAAGTTGTTTAATTCATAGATGTATTTGTCAGTAACTTAAATGAATAGAGGTGAGATAAATAAAAAATAAAAAACACCCAAGGAGGAAGAAGAGGGAGGAAGAATAAGAAGCTTAGTCCTTCATTTATGGAGAACAATATATAAGATGAAGGAAGAAGAAGTAGTCGTTGCAAGTCTAACGATCAAAAGGAAAAGGGATAAAAAAAAATCCTTACTGACAAATTAGTTCCTATATTCACATGAGCAATTCTTTCGTGACATTTCCATCCATGCATGTCACGTAGGCTGCCAAACTAACATTAACGAACGAAATTTAATCGAAGGATGAATTTATTTCACTTTTTACATTTTTTATGACTAATTTTTTTTTTATCATTCAAGAATAAATTTATCAATACTACTCACTTTTAAAAATGAAAATAATTATTTATCCTCATATTATATGATACCAAAGTACTGTGCTATATTTAATAGCAAATGAAACGTAAATTATTTAGAGTAAAAAACTCACGAGATGTTTCTTTTTGAAATAAAAGGCAATGTGTGTCTCATTATTTTGAAAACTTCAAGCATATTCCAGTACACTTTTTCTCTATTCAAGCATATTACATAAAAAAAACAAAAGATATTTCTACACTCACGAAATTGAAAAGGGTATAAAAAAAAAAAAAAAAAAAAAAAAAAAAAAAACACACACACACACACAGAAAACGTTACTAGCTAGAATATTTAGACTAATAGCGAAAGATTTTGGCAATTTTCGTAGATATCCCTTTACCCCAAAATCAACTAGCTTTTTTGGCATTCATCATTCATGGCTGAATAGCCATTTGAGACCTGTGATAAATGTATGGTCATTTGGCTATTGAATTATCTTGTCGTATGTTTTGTAATCGTTAACAAATAAAATGTCTTCTATAAGAAGTTCTAAGTAAAGGACGTACAATATGTTTGCAGGGATCAATTTGCAATATATATGGTCGGATTCTCATTAATTTTATTGTACGAGTTACTTTGGTACGGAGTGTAGTCATCATAAAAAGAAAAACAAAAAACTGAGTGGATTCATCGTGCTTGGAGACATTGATATGTAGGGGTTTTCTGGACAGTAGATAACTGGAGAAAGTTTGATTGCGAGGGTATGTAGTTTATGTCATCATACCTATCTTTTGTTTTTACTAATATTTTAAATAATTTATTAAATATTGCTCTTATAAATTCCTAGCATGTTGTCTGACTATACTGAAAACATCCATGAGCAGAGATTGAGTAGAAATACTAGCTAGTAAGGACTCTTATGCTTAAGTCCATTTAATATATAAGTATAGAGATGAATATACTTGAGATATTTCGTAAGTGTTTGTTTGTATATAGAGAGTGTCTTATTAAAGTATGGTTTGGATAGCTTTTATAAGGATTGATCTTATTGATATATACTGATTGAGGGAATCGTATAATCAGTTATTATGGTAAAAATTGATAATGAGGAGAGTGATATGAGGAATTGTCCGGTCTAATAATGTTAACTGAGGTCTATGTGATCGGGAGGGTACATAACTCCTAAAATTAGAGTTAGGTACATGGACTGTGACACTCATTTAACCCACTTTCTTTTTTTTCTTTTTGCCACCGATGCAATAGTTTGGTGTTACTAAAATTTTTAGAAAAAGAGATCATTAAGAAAGAGAAGGTGGTCTGCTTCCAAAAATTTAAGAAATAAGAACAATTGAATTTCAATCAACGCTGTTTGATTATTCAACTAACAATCATTGGTATATATCATTTTTTTGTTTTGTAGGTGGACAAACATAGTGGAGAGTGATCTGATGAGTGATGATATGATATAATGAAAACAGCACAAATAGTTTTATAATTAAGAAGCAACACCATACTTGATTTCCATATATTAGAATTGCTATTATCTTCAAAATGTCTGTTATCTATAATTATATATAAAGAAATGTTAATTAATGTTTTTAAGATATTAATTAAGAAATTAAAATAAAAAATATTTTTAGTAGAATATGTAAAATTATATTATTCATATTTTTTTATATTCTTTTATAATTTTTATAATAAATATTTTTATTTTAATTTCTTAATGAAAGTTTTAAGAATACTTATTAGTCAGTTAGTAAAAAATTTATAAGAACGATCTCTTTGATCCATTTAGAACTGACGGATAAGATTCAAGGGCGGTTAGTGGGCTGCAAAATGCATGGTACGGCTCAATCATAATGTTTCCATTTTCGATTACGTGAGAAGGAGAAACTCCACAACCTCAAGAACTGCTCTGGGTTTCGGCCATTAGCTTGGTAGGAGGATCCTCTCATATCTAAAAGAAAACACGTGTATACATAGTTTTAAAATATAGCCAGCTATTACCAGCAACACTAATGTTGACGCAAATCATTTGGAGACTCATGAGCTAAGATAGCGAGGATTAATACATATACAAATGAGATGAGTCATGAGGAGAAATCAATTTAATCAAAATTATATTGATATAATTTTAATAATTATTATATTATTTTTATAATTTAATATATAATATAATTTTTATTAATTTAATTATTGAATTATATTTATATGTAATTAAGACATATTGTTTATGTTAAAATTTGTTAAAATTGAATAATAACAAAAAAAATAATTAAATGATCCATATGTTAATATATTTTGAAATGTTTATATTACATCGATTTTAGTTTATATAAATGAGTTAACAAATAATTTTGAATTAATATAAAATTTTGTATATGCAATATGTGTGAAAGGAACTTTCAATCTAATATTGAGTTTTAATAAAACATTATCCAATTGAAAATTATAAAATGATATAATAATATATAAAATTATATTAGTATAATTTGATCTCTCTCCCCTCCCCTTGTTTCTGTATATACTATTTTTTTTTCTCAATTTTATCCTTATTATTTTATTTGATATTCTATTTTATCATTTTATTCAATTTAAAAATCCTCTTATCTTTTTTTGTTTGTTGTCTAAAAAATTCTTATATCTAATTTTACGTCTTTACATGCACGCTACACAGACGATAGTCAATTTGTCAATTGCCATTAATACATCACTCCTTAAAGTTAAAATTATTTTGAGTCATATCAATTTTTACCACACCTTTCGTGCGGGTCTGAACTTACTTGACAAGGAATTTCGCTACCTTAAGACCGTTATAATTACGGTCACCGTTTACCGAGACTTCGGTCGTCGGCTAAGTAAGAGATAGGTTTTTATTGTACAAATAAAAATGAATGTTTAAGAAAATTTATAAAGAAAAAACACTTTTTCATTTTTTGTTTTAAAATAATATTATTAAAGTATTTAATTAAAAATGATTTTAAAAATATAATTCTAATAAATTTTATTTAATTTTATTTTGCTTTTAAAAAAATGAAAATTTAATTTTACGATTTTTTACAATACAAAAGTATAAAAAATATTATCTTACTTTTTAAGATAATAAGTTATTAGAAATAAAATTCAAATATTATAAATATTAAATACTTTTGTAACGTTATTTGAAATTTTTTAGTTATCTTATACACTTTCAATTAAATTAGTTAACTTATAATTTTTTAACTCTTAACTTATAAATGATAAACTTCCAACTAGCTTATAGCTTATCAGCTAGTTTTAGAAACATAGCTGTAAATACTTATTCTAGATCACTGTTCAATGGAATTAATGATTTGTTTATTTTAAATTTTAAACAGTCAAATGTATTAATTTAAGATTTGTATCTATATTGTTTTCAGCTATATATAATTATATACATTTGTCTTAACATGTATATTTTTAGTATAAAGGTAGGTTTTAGAAAAATACCATGTGACTCATGTTTATGTGAGTTGATAATCTTCTTGGAGGAGTGTTAGGATTCAAACACATTCTCTAATTGATAAAATTTTCTTGAAAATTATAAAATTAAGATTCAAAATCATTAATTTAATGTGAGTCACAAAATTTTATTATTTTCAATATATTTCAATCAATAAAAAAGAATATATTCAAAAGCAACTATCAAAAAGTATGTTTCTAGTATTTTTCACATTATTATTATAACTAATTGCTTAATAACAAGGAGTTGTAACATAATTATAAAATTAATTGTTACAATAATCATAATAAACATATGTTATTTTTCTTAATAGAAAAACTAATAATGGTGGACTTTCATGCTAAGGTAATAAGAAGGACAGATCCCTAGTCTTGACACACTCCAAAAGAGACTAATGCTAAAAGATTTTTCTTTTTCTAAATATTAAAATACTTTTATTTTTTGTAACCGACTATGTGATATAAAGCTTGGTATTAATTTCCTACTCTTGATGTACTGGTTTGAATTTTTGCTGGTGCAGGCCTAGGGTGAATTTCCTTTTATGGTGTTCATTGTTTTGCAGGAATTATTATTCGACCAAACTCAAGTAACAGTAGGTACACTGTTTAATAGAAATGTTCAACATCTTAGCTTCGACTGTGAAAGTATTATCATGCATACCGTTATTTTACTAAACTTATATTAATTTAATTACAATTTATTTTCCTTAAAAAATTACAATTTCTTATAATACCGAGTCTTAATTAAAAATTACAGAGTATATATAAGAGATTTATACATTATTTTAAGTAGTACAAATATAGCTGAACGTAACATTAATTTTTTGTCTGACGAAAAATGGTTCTCTGTTATTAGAAAAAAAAAATTGAAATTCCACCGAAAAAAGTTAGACTTGAAATAAAAAATATAGCTGAACGTAACATAAATTCTTAATAGTTTTTCAGTAGTTATATTTGAAATTCCACCAAAATAAGGTATATTTGAAAAGAAACTAAAATAAAAATAGTGATATATTTAAATTAATTAATGATAATACAAAATAATATATAAAACTTTTCAGTTTTCATTATATACATGGCGATTTGGCAAACACGCACTAAGCTTTCGTTGAAGAAAAGCTGCCTGTGATACCAGTCCACCTCCAAAGGTCCATAACTTAATAGTAGGTAGATATTTGACGGAAAATAAATTAATATAATACCTTTTTAATAAAAAATTATCAATTTGAAACTGTTTTGAAACTATTTATGAATATAAGATGATCGAACACATCCAAATTAAACATGACTAAACACACCTAATTTGGACGTGACACAGAAGGTAAGACGCTCAAATTAAGTATGTTTAATTACACCCAATTTGGATGTGCTTGACAATGTCATATTTGCCAAAAATTTTAACCTTTTTATCATATTTACCATTTCACCTTCTCTCTAAAAGCTTTTTAACTTTTTCTCTAGAGTTTGTGAGTGGGGAGCCAAGCGAAATACATTGGAACACGTGTCACTGATGTATGATTTTGCTGAGGAATTGATTGTGATATTGATTACATAAACTTTAAACGGTCATAACTTTTGATAGAAACGTCCGATGGAGGCGTACGATATGTCAAAATGCTCGAAATTAAGAGAAGAAAGCCTAGGCAAAATTCCCAAAGGAGATTTGGTCAACTATTTTTTCCAAAAAATGCCTCTAAGTAGGTGAAAATTAGGATTTAGGATTTAGGATTCAATCATCCAAAAATTTCCTTTTTCTACTTTTTTTAATTAGTTAAGTTAATGCTATTTTTTATTTTTTTAATTACTTCTGTTAATTTCGAGTGTTTTGATATATCGTACGACCCGATCAGACATTTCTATCAAAATCAATTTCCAGAATTCTATCGTACGCTAGTTTTTGAACCACTGCATTGAACTAGTTCAGTTCCTAAACTAGTTTAATTAGCAAAATCAATTTTTGAACTAGTTCAACAAAAATCGCGCAATCGTGCTAACGCTATCTCAAATTCGTGCAATCAATTTTTGGCATATATAGGGCTCAAACATGCCCAAGTTGGGTATGACTGAACACACCTAAATTGGGTGTAACATAGGGGGGTAACACGCCCAAATTGGGCGTGACTGAACACGTCCAAATTAGGCGTGTTCAGTCATACCCAATGACTGTCTCATATTCGTAAATAGTTTCAAAACAGTCCCAAATTAATAATTTTTTATTAAAAATATTATATTAATTTTTTTTGCCAATATTTGACATTTGAATTGAATGTAGTCAATGTACCAATGTTTACTGTATATCCTGTCTCAGAAAATATATCAGATAAATCTTGCATAAGTCGTTCTTAAAAAAAAAAAAGTTTTGTATGTACTTTTTTTATTTTTTTATAAAATTTTTTCTAATTTAAGAAAAAAAGGAATTATTCATAATTTTGTCATACAAAATCTGAATATAACCCATAGAATTGACATAGTGTGTAAAAATAAATTAATGTGAAAGAACAATCTATTTAATAAAAAAATTAATGTTCGATGCAAAATTTATTTAAATAAATGATAACTACATAACACAAAAGAAATTAATTTTTTATCATTGAGTTAAGAAATACTCATGCTCTCTTTCCTAAAACATGAAAATAAATATTTCTTTTTTTTTTTTAAGTCACGGAGTATATATGAATGTAGAATGATCCGTATTTCCTGTCTCACCAGATATTCCATTTGATGTACATATACTGCCATAAGCATAAAATTGACACTGGTTAATAAGTTGATACACAACTGGGTGTTTAGGTTGATTTATTTACTCACGCCTTTCATTGATAAATTGCTTATGTATGTAGCACCATAATGTAAAATATATTGAATACATGCAATTGTATGTGTAAAAATATAGTTATAGCTGCTTTCCTTTTTAATTTAACTGAAATTTCTTTCTTTTTGTATAAAATTATGTTGTATACGATTAGCTTGTTGACAATATGAACTACGGAAAATAATACCATGCTTGATTGCCAGTCGGTCAAGGCTAGTAATTAATTAGGTGATTATTAGTTTTTTATTAATTTTTTTAATTATATCTAGTAAAATATTATAATATACTTAAAATATATATATATAAATATATGGATAAATTGCACTAAATTAACCATCTAAACATGATAATAAAATAAATATTATATTCTTTATATTATCTTTCTATACAAACCTATCTAATAAATAAAAAATCAATACGCAACAGGGCTACCGAAGTTCTATTTATTCCTCATATAAGTTTTAGTTTCCATTTTGTTTCCTTCTCTATAAACAAAAGAAAGAAATACTCGTGTTCAATTTGAAAGTCAAAGTTGATGGAGGTCCACGGCAAGCTAAAGGTCTAAAAGGAAAACTTGCAATATTTCCTTTGATGAATTTTAAGGACCAATGACAAGAGTTAGGACTCAAACACTTCAAGATCACATTCAAGTTAACTTGTATCTCTTGGAAAAGTATAAAGAAGCACACCAACTCAGTGGAAACACAAAAGAAGTGGTCTTTTTAATAGATTATCAGATTCATGTAACATATTAAAAACATTTTGAAAAATAGTTTCTGATACCTTTAATCGATTACCAGATTCCTGTAATCGATTACATAAGCATTAGGAAATTAAAAAAAACAAGACTTGTCTATTTTAATCGATTACAAGACATCTGTAATCGATTACAACAGACTGAAAAGTGTAAATAACTCTATTTTAATCAATTACAAGTGCGAATTAATCGATTACAACACCATAAAAACTGCACTGCACATGCTGGGTCAGCCAAGGGTCATTTTGGGAGAAGCTTACACTTCAAGCTTCATTTGGACTTCATTTCAATTTGCATTTTCCTTACATTTAGTGACATTTAGCTTGTAATTTCATGGCTTTTATAAGGGACAAAAATTGATTGTAACTAACTTTAGTTCATTAATACAATTCTAAAAATTGTTGACAGTTTCTCTTTTGTCCTTGTTCAAGAACTTCTTAAGTCTTATCAATGGCTTCCCAATGCTATTGTGGTGATTCTTCCTAGACTTATTGGAGAGCTTCTCCATGGTGTCTTCACCTTCATCCCTAACCTTTCTTCCATCTTCAATTTCTGCAATTATAAACCTCTAAACAGATCTATTTCACAAGAAGTGCTGATTGCTTGTGTTCTGAAGTTTACTTGAAGTTTGAGTTTCATTGCAAGGTAGATTTGGGAAAACTAATGACTATGGGTTTAGCTATACTTGAAAAAGGGTGGATCCATGAAAGCATGAGCCCTTGTGCCATGCCTATTATTCTTGTGCCTAACAAGGAGGGAACTTGGGGAATGTGCACAAATTGTAGGACAATCAATAACATCACCATAAGGTATAGACATTCCATCCCTAGACTTAATGATCTTTTGGATGAATTGCTTGGTGCTACCATTTTCTCTAAAATTGATCTAAAGAGTGGTTAACATCAAATAAGGATGAGGGAAAGAGATGGGGATGAATGGAAAACAACTTTCAAAATAAAATATGGGCTTTATGAATGGTTAGTTATGCCTTTTGGTTTGACTAATGCACCTAGTACCTTTATGAGACTTATGAATCATGTTCTTAGACACTTTATAGGCAAGTTTGTGGTGTACTTTGATGACATTCTTGTTTATAGTGCCAATTTAAATGATCATTTGATGCATGTTAAAAGTGTCTTGGAGATGCTAAGGAAGGAAAATTTGTACGGAGCAATTGATAAATGTTCCTTTTGCACTTCACAAGTTGTGTTTCTAGGTTTTGTAGTAGGTGAACAAGGAGTCCAAGTGGATCAAGAGAAAGTGAAAGCCATAATGGAGTGGCCAACTCCAAAAGTGTGAAGGATGTAAGAAGCTCCTATGGTTTAGCTAACTTTTATAGGAGATTTGTGAAGGATTTTAGTACCATTGCTTCTCCTTTGAATGAATTGATGAAGAAAACCATGAGCTTTTCTTGGAAGCAAGAACATGAAATTGCTCTCCAAACTTTGAAGGATAAGTTATCTCATGCACCTATTCTTGCATTGCCTAATTTTAATGTTTCCTTTGAATTGGAATGTGATGCATCTAATGTGGGCATTGGGGGGGTTTTAATTCAAGATAAACATCTTATTTCTTATTTTAGTGAGAAATTGAAGGGTGCATGTTTGAACTACTCCGCTTATGATAAAGACTTTGTATGTACTTGTTAGAGTCTTACAAACTAATAAGTGCCCTAATTCAGTTAAATTCATGTTTCAAATGCAGACACTTATCTTTTGATTTTAGAAGATTTGATTATAAATTTGCCCTAAACCTAGTTAAATAGCACCTAGTGCTTGTATAAAACTTGTTGTTCATATTTTGGAAGATTAATCCAATCATGCTTTGTACTTTGATAGATTCCGTGGATTTCCGAGGCTTCCGAATAAGCAAAGCAAGCAAGGAGGGCTTACATAGCAAACATGGGAGGTGTTACAAGTAATCCAGACCCAAAATTCATCAAAGCCCAAAGAATTCTTCATGGTTAAGGCATTAACTCGCCCAGGCGACCAAACCATGTGTATTTGGATCGCGTAGGCGACATCAAGTTCCAAGAAAGCAGGGTTAACTCGCCCAGGCGAGCTCCTACAGGCCAAAATGGGCGCTCAGGCAAGTGGAAGTAGACAGGTCATGGATTCTATAAATAGCCAACGAATTTGCATCATTCACCATGCCATTTGCTTCATTCTTGCTTCCTTTATTGTTCCTTAGGCTTAGGAGCTTAAATATTAGTAAGTAGGTAGGTTAGGAAAGTGAGAGAAGTGAGGATTAGTGTGGAGACTCTGCCGGAGAGAAGCGGTGATGGGGCCCTTCGTCAATTCTTCCCGTGAGGAGGTTCTCTCCACTATGAGTAGCTAGCTTCTCTGAGGATTGGATGTAATCTTCTTAACCTTATGCATCTCTTTTAATATTTATTTATGCATTAATCGTTTCTATTCCTTATTGGTAATTTCATTCTATCCTTAATGCTTGATTCTACTTAATCACCAATCTCTTGAATTTAACTCTAAGTGAGACTAGAAAGTAATCTTAGGGTTTGAACTAAATGATTTTACTCATTACGTTACATTGCTAGGAATAGGGCATAACATTTTGATTGCATAAAACACACGATTATGATTATAATGCTAGGGTATTTACTTCATATGTGAGGGATCGATATTCGGTAGATATCCTTAGAACTCGAATGTGAGGGATTGATTCGGGGTAAAATAGTGTGCATCAATAAAGATAGAAATCGATTTATGCATGGTAATATTAATTGGATATAAAAGGATAAGAATGATGAAATCCAACCTCACTTTCTCATAGAAATATTCCATTTACTAAAGTTTAGTAATTTTACATTACTTTCACAACTAAATGAAATTCCGCTCAACCTACTTGTACATAAGTATTGAACTGTTAAGTTATAATTGGATTAACTGAGTAAGCTCAAGTCACTGTGGAGACGATCTTATAAAATTTTGTAACTTACAACAGCAAATTGGTACGCTTGTCTAGAGTCTTAACACAAACTTGGCAACATTATCTTTTACCTAAGGAATTTGTGATACATAGTGATCATGAATCTCTTAAATATTTGAAAAATTAAGGCAAACTCAACAAGAGACATGCTAAGTGGGTTGAGTTCATTGATCAATTTCCTTATGTAATTAAACACAAGCAAGGAAAGATGAATGTGGTGGCGGATGCCTTATCAAGGAGGCATTGTTTGATTTTTATGCTTGAAACTAAATTGTTTGGTTTTAATCACATAACGGAATTGTATGCAAGTGATCATGACTTCTCTAGTATTTTTGCTTTGTGTGAGAAGGGAGCTCATCAAAGATATTTTAGACATGATGGTTTCTTATTCAAGAAAAAGAGACTATGTGTTCCTAAATTCTCTTTAAGAGAACTTTTCATTAGGGAAGCTCGTGAGAATAATTTGATGGGACACTTTGGTGTGGATAAAACTTTGGTTATTTTGCATGAACATTTATTTTGGAAAAAAATGAGGCATGATGTGCATAAGCTTATGTCTCAATGCATTTTTTGCCATAAAGCTAAATCTAGATTAATCCTTCATGGTTTGTATACACCTTTGCCTATTCTTAATTCCCCTTGGATTGATATTTCTATGGATTTTGTGCTTGGACTTCCAAGATCCAAGAGGGGAAAGGATTCTATTTTTGTTGTTGTTGATAGGTTCTCAAAGATGACACACTTCATTCATTGTCACAAGAGTGATGATGCTTGTGAAGTAGCTAATCTTTTCTTCAAAGAAGTGGTGAGACTACATGGATTGCCAAGAAGCATTGTGAGTGATAGAGACACAAAGTTACTTAGCCATTTTTGGAAAACATTGTGGGGTAAGCTTGGTACAAAACTTTTGTTTTCATCAACTTGTCACCCACAAATGGATGGCCAAACCGAGGTGGTTAATAGAACATTGGGAAAAATACTTATATGCTACATCAAGGGTAATTTGAGAACTTGGGATGAGTGTCTACCTCACATTGAGTTTGCTTACAATAGAATAGTTCACAAGACTACTTCCTTGTCTCCTTTTGAAATTGTTTATGGCTTTAATCCTTTAACTCCTCTTGATCTATTGCCATTACCTAACACTTCTTCTATGATTAATCATGATGCTTTGTCTAAAGCTTCTTATGTTAGGAAAATGCATGAACAAGTGAAAGCACATGTGGAGTGGAAAATGGAACAATATGCAAAGCAAGCCAATAAGCACAAGAAGTAAGTGATCTTTAATGAAAGAGATTTTGTGTGGCTACATTTTGTAACGCCCCGTAAAACACCAGGGTCATTAACTTGCCTTAATCACTATCATTAATTATAATCATCAGAGTTTAAGCAGTTTGGAAGCATAACACAAGAGTGACGTCATCAAATGTCACTAACATAGCCATTTACACTATAATATGGTGAATATACATAAAGTCTATGTTTAAGTACAAAACTGTACATACATTTCCCCACAGGGTACAAAATAAAATCAAAGGCAGTATACAAAACATCAGAGCTACAAGTTCATGTCATCTAGGCCTAAGGTTTACAAATAAAAGCTATCCCTGTATAGGCTTCTTGCCTTGGGATCTATCTGCTCCTCCTGAGGAATCACCTGCAAGAATATAAGTCCCACAAAAAGGGGTGAGATATAAAATCCCAGTAAACTCAGGGCCCTTGAAGGTATTTCCTTCCCCTGGTTCACTTCCAAACATATACATAGAAATAGTATATCTAAAATAGTCATTCTCAAATTCAATACCAGAATATCATTCAGATAAACATCAAGCAGGCAAAGGTCTCAATTCACATCCACCTGTCAATAATCAGGTGACCCAAGCACGGCCTACAACTGTTCATAGCATAAATCACTAATCTGTAGAGGCTACATCTAGGTATATAGGAACGTCTCCACTTAGGAGGCTATATCTATATACTAGGAACATCTCATGCCAGGATCTCAACAATCTATATGAGGCTACATCTGTATATATAGGAACGTCTCCACTCTAGGAGGCTACATCTATATAACAGGAACATCTCATAATCTATCTCAACACAATTGCCTGAGGAGGCTATATCTGTGTATATAGGAACATCTCCATTCGGGAGGCTACATCTATATCACAGGAACATCTCACAACAGGTCTTACTCAATCTCATGTCATCTATCCTACTACCATTGGATTCAATTCATTCACAGAATTCACATTCAATTCTAATAGTCCATCATGCAGATCATAGTTTCACATTCCATTCCACGCAACTCAAATCAACGCTATCATTCCCCCATCACAGGGTTCAAATCACATTTCAAGCATCTCATTCCCATGCACATCAATTCAACAATCAATCACACAGTATACAATTTCCATGTACATGTATTTGCTCACATCAGAACCATCACTCCTTCTGGAGCATGGTGGAACACAGTAAGGACATACACACAAGAACCAAGAGCTTACCTGCTCTAGACAAAACACCGGCTCTCCTGGCCTCGTGATCACCACCACCAGAACTATCAAGCTCACATCCTACATAAGAACAAACACACAACTTATCAATAACGGTTCTAAGCCGTTAGAACGAAAGGAACCATAATCCTTTCCATATGACTCATAACCAATCACTTCATAAGTGATTCTCAGACCCTCAACAGGATCCCTCTTAGCCTAACCAAGGCTCCAGAGCCTCTTCTAAGACTCTATTCAGGCTAATACAAAGCATATCCTTGCTTTAGCCATATCAATTTCAAGCTTTTCATTATAACCAATTCAACTCATAAACAACATCTATACTATCCCATGAGCAACTTTATCAACTGCTTTAAGGTTCATAATAGCCATACACCCAGCCCTTTCTCTATGCATGTATAGCTCAGAGCCAAAAATCAAACTTCATCAATAAAGATTCCTGAAGGCTCTAACTTCATCAAAACAACCCGCTGAACACAATTCTCTACAGGACCCTGGGCTAATTCTAGCCCCATCTCATATGGGTCACTATTCATGAGAACCCCCAAAATCAAAATCAAAGGAGAAACTTGAGTTTCTTACCTCAAAGGTGACAAAGAAGACCCAAGGACAACCTCCTCGAGTGGGTCTCAGCCACTCTCAAGTTCTCTGAGCTTTCTCTGGAGATTCCAAAACTCACTCAAAAGGGGTCTTTCAAGAGAACAATTGAATGATTCAAGCCTCCAAAGTGTTTTTCTCACAATCAAAGGCTAAAGGAAGGTGTTTAAAGCAAGAAATAGGGCCCTAGTAAGCTTGGACCAGTCTCTAATGGAGGTTAGGGCTGGGGGAGGAAGAAGAAGCCTTTTCTCTCTCCCTTTTCGCGTCCAGAATGAGCTATTATAAGGCTGGCCCGAAAGTCTCACGCGGATCGCGCCGTATCTCACGCTGATCGCGAAATGCACGAAAGCACAGCCGTGATTCAACCTCCCACGCAGATCGCGCCATTCCTCACGCGGATCGCGCCATATATTCAAACCTCCCACGCGGTTAGCGCCATATCCACGCGAGTCGCGCCATATGTTCGAAAGCATTGCTCTCATTAAAGCCTCTCGCGCGGTTAGCGCCATAACTCACGCGGATAGCGCGAGATGGCCGTAGGCACTGCCCTCTTGCTTTTCTTAAGCTTTCTTCTAACAAAATCTAATGCATGATTATATATATATTCTAATCACAAAGCTTAGTCCCATGCTTAAAAATTCAAGGTATTACACATTTGAGGAAGGATAGATTTCCTCATGAAAGGAAATCCAAGCTCCAACAAAGAGGAGATAGACCTTTTAAGATTTTAGAGAGGATTAACAACAATGCTTACAAACTTGAATTGCCTAGTGAGTATGGTGTGAGTAATACTTTCAATGTTTGTGACATTTCTTTGTATAATGTAGGCACAAGTGAGGAGGCAAACCTGAGGGCAAGTTCTTTTCAAGAAGGAGGGGATAATGGAGGTCCATGGTAAGCTAAAGGTCTAGAAGAATAGCTTGAAACACTTCCTTTGATGAGTTTTAAAGGACCAATGACAAGAGTTAGGACTCAAGCACTTCAAGACCACATCCAAGCTAACTTGTATCTCTTGGAAAAGCATGCAGAAGCACACCAACTCAGTGGAAATACAAAAGATCTTGAAAAATAGTTTCTGATACCTTTAATCAATTACCAGATGCTTGTAATCGATTACATAAGCATCAGGAAATTAAAAAAAAAAAAAACAAGACTTGTCTGTTTTAATCGATTACAAGACATTTGTAATCGATTACAACAGACTGAAAAGTGTAAATAACTCTGTTTTAATCGATTACAAGTGCGAATTAATCGATTACAACAGCATAAAAATTGCCCTGCACATGCTAGGTCAGCCAAGGGTCATTTTGGGAGAAGCTTGCACTTCAAGTTTCATTTGGACTTCATTTCAATTTGCATTTTCCTTACATTTAGTGACATTTAGCTTGTAATTTCATGGCTTTTATAAGGGGCCAAAACTAATTGTAACTAACTTTGGTTCATTAATACAATTCTGAAAATTGTTGTGAGAGTTTCACTCTTGTTCTTGTTCAAGAACTTCTTGAGTCTTATCAATGACTTCCCAATGCTATTGTGGTGATTCTTCCTAGACTTATTGAAGAGCTTCTCCATGTTGTCTTCACCTTCATTCCCAACCTTTCTTCCATCTTTCATTTATGCAATTATAAACCTCTAAACAGATTTATTTCACAAGAAGTGTTGATTCCTTGTGTTCTGAAGTTTACTTGAAGTTTGAGTTTTATTGTAAGGTAGATTTGGGAAAACTAATAACTATGGGTTTAACTATACATCATAGTTTCATCTTAGCTAGACATCAAAAGTTGACAACGGATGTAGGCACGAAAGAAGATGTCATCTTGTATATTCTTAATTAAGAAATTAAAATTAAAATATTTAGTAGATTTAAAGATTAGGGGTTCTTATAATTTAATATTTTCTCTTTGGCATGCAATAATCCTTATATTTTTACTCATTTGGATTTGATCTCAACCGGGAAGAGATGTGTTTATATATTTTTATATGAGTAAACCCCCTTGTATGGTTATTAAATTTGGCATTTACTCTCACTTTAATCTCTAAATTCATGAATGCATAATTAGTTCTTAAATTTGTATTTCGTCTATCATGTTGATCGCACCGTTAACTCGATCATCTCGGTTAGGTTTAACGTAACATGTTACCTACATGGCTTGTGAGACAATGACCACTCTGCCACATCTGTAAAAACATAATACTGAAATGCCACGCGACCCAAAATAAATACCAAACTGCCACGCGGCATAGTTCGCTACGCCCAGGAGCAAACTATGTACGCTGACGTGGCGGCACAACAGTGGTCAGCGTAGTTCGCTACCACCTCCAGCAAACTACGCAGTCAGCGAGTCAGAAAGCGCCAGGAGCAGCAGGACACGTGGCAAGCCATGCAGAGTTCGCTCTGACGTCCAGCGAACTACGTGTAACGTTACAGGGACGGTTACGTGACGTGGCTGTAGTTCGCTACTGGGCCCAGCGAACTACGCCACATTGACTCCTTTTTAAACCCTGGTCCCCCCCTCATTTTTTTACTCCCTCATTCTTCCCTTTTCACGGTTCACTCTTCAGAGGCTGCACTTTTGGCTTTTTCTTGTTCCAAGTAAGTACTTTTGTCCCTTAATATGTTTGTTATTTATTTTATTATAATTATTTTAGTAATATATAGATATTAGGATATTAGGATTAAAACAATAGATTAAAGGATTTATAATTAAAAATTAGAATTGTTAATTTTAGGATAGATGATAGTTTTTGTTTCTCGTTATTTGATTGTTATATGTAATTTATGATTTTTATCATTTTGTTTATTGTTGTAATTATTTTAGTAATATGTAGATATTAGGGTTGAAAGATTAGGTTATAGGATATGTAGTTAAAAATTAGAATTGTTAATTTTATGACAGGTGATAGTATTTGTTTCTCATTATTTGTTTGTTATATAGAAGTTCTAATTTTTTTTTATCATTTTATTTATTGTT
>PYAF01002273.1:59673-78119 GCA_007407185.1 Glycine tomentella
ATTTTATTACAATATAGGTATTAGGTTTCAATTATTATTTTTATAATTGGTTTGTAGAGTTTTTATTTAATTATTATTATTGTAATAATTCGTATGTAAATATTTGTAATTTATTATGATTGTTTCATTTTTATAATTAAATTTTTTTGTATTATTTATTTATTTATTGTATTAGGTTTTAATGTATTAATTGTTTTCTATTAATATTTATAATGTATTTTGTTTTGTAGTCTTTAATATTTGTGATTTATTATATATATGTAATTAATTATGATTGTTTCTTATGTATAATATTATTTAATTTTTGTGGAGTAAATATTTTTAAAATTAAATTTCGTTGTAGTATTTGTTTTTTGTAATGTTGATCATTTAAGTTATTTTTTAAAAATATAGCTTTTAGGATTAAAACGTTACGATGGATCAGCATGATGCGACAGCACCGGCAGCTACTCAGGCTAGAAGCAGCGTGATTGAGCCAGGGCCATCTGTACCCACACTATTGACGTTACAGCAAAGACACATTTCCACAACTGTGTGGAATTCTCAGGAAGATCCGACGGCGCCCGATCGTGTCCTTAATGTGCGACATGCCGCTACACACGATCATCAGGCCATACCCGAGGACATTCACCCGTGGTTGGTGCAGGCGGGTTTTTACCACGTTGCGCGTTTGCGAAACCACGAGGTATCCATAGTTTCACACACTCGATATGGTGTTTTTAGCACGTTGTATTTAACGTATGATGTACTATTTCAGATTGATCACCACCTTGTTTCGGCGTTGGTTGAGCGATGGCGTCCTGAGACAAGGACGTTCCATATGACTATGGGTGAGGTTACGATCACCTTAGAGGATGTACACCATTTGTTGGGCCTGCCGACAGATGGTGAGGTTGTCTCAGGCCGGCACGGAGGACACAACTACAGGGAGGTAGTTGCTGACCTTTTAGGGGTTCAGCCAAATGCTGATCGTGATTTACATGGAGCATCGTTGGGGTTGCACTTTCTACGAGATCAGTTCGACGATTACACCGTCCACGCTAGCACTGAAGTTGGACGTATCAGATACACTCGCGCACTCATTTTGCGCATCTTAGCCGGGATGTTATTTGTTGACACCGCTTCGAGCTTCGTGCCGGCTCGTTATTTGCTATTGTTGGACGATTTTGAGCGCACTGGCAGTTTCAGTTGGGGATCTGCTGTGCTTGCGTCGCTGTACAGGGAGTTGTGTTGGGCTACACGTCCAGGCCGAAGTGATATGGGTGGCTGTGCACTATTGTTACAGTTGTGGGCTTGGACCAAATTTCCCACTATCTCGCCTGATCTGCCGCCTATTCATGATCAAGATGACCTTCAGCACGAGATTTTTGGACATAGGTATCGCATTTGTAGGGTTGTAGTTATTGGTTGTTGCTATAATTGTCATAAAGTTGTTTCTAATGCTTTGTTGTTGTAGGTTTAATGTGTATGCGACGCGTCAGACCAGATTCAGCCACATTCGCAGATATCGTCATTATATCGATGTCATGCGTAGAAGAAATATTCGTTGGAGGCCGTATGATATTATCGACATGGTTAATGTCGTCGATGAGGAGATGGCTAGACGCTGGTTGGCCGTTGGCCCTTTAATTTGTTATGAGATCGTTGTCTACCAGCAGCCAGATCGTGTTCTGCGGCAGTTTGGGTGGGACCAGCATATCCCAGATGAGCCGATTAATTGTAGTGAATTGTTGACGATCACTATTATTGGCAAGACTGAGGTGGATTGGAGGCAGCGACATGAGTATTACATTGCGCAGTGGGCGAACAGAGATGCCCTAATCTTGCAGAATTTGTCTCCTATGAGGAGAGATGGTTATTTGTCTGTGAACAGTGAGTACATGCAATGGTACTACTCTGTCACACGTCAATGGATGACTCGGAGAGCTGCGTGCCATGCACATGTGGTTAGTGTTTTATTTAATTTTCTTTCCGCAGTATTTTTCATATTATTGTACATGCATACTAATACTTCATATGCAGACTGATCGTGCGGAGACTATAGTGCACATGACATCGCCTGAGTCGTAGGCACAGGATGCATGCAATATGACTCAGGTGTATGACGAGGCCCTCCGTCTTTTTGCTGCTTGTGATGACTTGGATAGGGTTATTGATCCTGGGGATGTTGCAGCTCCACATGTTCATCGACAGACTGAGGTGCCGTCGCCGGTTGTTCGCAGTAACCGGCGTGCCCGTCATGAGGGATTGCCCCTCCACCAGTCCACCCCACCTGTTGCTGATACACCATTCGTTGTACCACCTGTGCCCCCTCGTCCCTCGGGCACTTACGTCGCACCTGGTTACCCATCTGGACCATCCCAGCAGTACGTTTGGCCCCCACATGTTCACAGTGGATTTCAGCCATCGCAGTACCCACCATGGTTTACAACTCCTTCGATGCCGTAGCAGGGGTTTCCGTTTCCACCTTATCTGATGTATGCAGGTGGTCCTAGCTCCCAGACCCCATCGGCATCGACTGATTATTATAGGCCTGCACAGGCGATGTCGGAGTCACACCCAGTTTTTGCGACACCCATTGCGGCGTCGTCACATCAGATGCAACCCCCACCATCCGACAATGCTTATAGTCCTATTAGCAGCTTTTTGGCGACGGCAATCCGCAGTGATGATGAGGCTGATGAGGACGCTGCTCCACTGATTAGAAGAAACCCAGTGAGGGGTGCTCGTCGTCGGTGTCATCTGTCACCTTATGAGCATGACATCCGACGATGTGGTGGATATCATGGAGAGGGTGGAGATGATCAGTGATGCTGCTGTTATGTTATGTTTTTTTCAGACTTATTTCTTAGTTGCATGGACTTTATTTTATGGATATTTGTTGTTTGTTTTTATGTTGGATATTTCGTGGTTATGTTTGTTGTTGGATATTTGGTAATTAGCGAACGATGCTGAATATTTATTGCTTATTATATTTGTTTGTTATTAGTTGTATTATTTTTTGTACCATTGTTACGTTGATGGATGAGGCATGGACAACATTTGTTTAGCAGAAATGACAATTTAGTACAAGTCAATGGGCTACATATCAATGAGGCTGCACGCGTGAAGGACAATTTCGCCTATTGTGACCTACAACCTTACAATACCCACATTTTGTTCGAATGCTACTTCCTTCTCGCGAATCCATTTCATTACGGATTCGTGTAGACCTAGGCCGTCTTCTTGTGCGTATCAGGGAAATATCAGGGATGATCGGTGGCTGTCCAGTGGGTGGTATGAAGTCCTCATTTCCAATTGGAAACCATGGCGTTGAATACACTTGAGACTGATATGCAATAGTAAAAATGGGGTCTATATATTGGGTGGCATCCACATGTATAGACCGACAAGCTGCAACCACGTGACTACATGGGAACCTGCGTGCAGTGAACTCACCACATTGACATTTTCTTTCCGATAAAGAAACCCACCATTTCTTCCCTGACTGATGAGTACGCATGTTGTATGATTCTTGAACCTCAAATCTTGTGTGCAGTGTGTCATATGCAGTTACTGAATGAGTTGCTAATCGTTCTATCCTGTTCAAATATTTTTGCCAGGCTACTCTTGCAAATTGATTACCTCTATCCAACTCTTCAACGACCTCCTGACGATGACGCAAAAAATATGCCGCTAGTCTTGCGTATGTGAATCGAACAAGTGACGTGATGGGAAGGTTTCTCGGGCCTTTCAGAACCTTGTTGAAAACCTCAGATAGATTTGTTGTCATATGACCAAACCTTCGTCCCTCCTCGTCATAAGCTACACTCCACTTCTCCTTTGGGATTCTATCAATCCACGCAGCCATTTCAGGACTTGCTTCCTTGAATTGGTCTAAGCCGGCATCAAAATCTATTCGGGAAGTTGTGTAACCTACATATACAAAGACAAAGTAAATAACATGCAATATCGCAGTGATGTGGATCATGTGCATGTAAATAACATTGCTTACCTAACTTCATCAATTGTTTCTTCAACATCATATTCTTGAACCTGTGATTGAAGTTGCTTGCCAAATGCTGAATGCAAAAAACATGGTATGCCCTAGGTGGTTGCCATCCGAGTTCTGCATTGTTCACCGCCGCCAAAATGTCCGCATGTCGATCGGAAATCAGACATATTCCATTTTTCTGCGTAACATGAATACAGATTAGTGCCAAAAACCATGACCAGTTGTCGATATTCTCTGCGGAGACAACCGCAAATGCTATTGGCAGGACGTAATTGTTGGCATCAACTGATGTTGCAATCAACAACGTGCCACGATATTTTCCATACAAATGGGTACCGTCGATGCTGATAATGGGCTTACAAAAGTTAAAACCATCACAACACTGCTTGAATGTCCAAAACACCCTGTTAAATACCCTTACACTATCATCCAGTTCACCTTCAACAAAATGATCCATTGTTTCCAACTTATAGGCAGACCCATGAGCAAAATTGAGCATGTACCCCAACCACCTTGGCAGGAACGCGTACGACTCATTCCAATCTCCGAATACCTTCACAATAGCCTTTTGCTTTGCTTTCCATGCCTTCCTGTATGAAATGTGAAATCCTAGCATGGTCGAAATCCTTTCCTGAATTAACCCAATTTTAACACTGGGGTCTTCACGAATCATTTCTGCATTTCATCATACAATAACATGTTAATTACTTTTGCAACAACAATAAACCTTCATGAATTAAATAAAATTGATTTACCTACGATAACTGAACATATGAAATTAGAGTCAAGTTGCTTGTGGTCTTGAGACAGATTATGACTAACACACGTGTGTTGGTTGTTCCATATGCCTACCATCCATTCCGTGCCACCCTTTTTTTGGTATGCCCTCATCCTCCACACACAACCCTCATTGTGATTCTCGCAAACCATTATAAGCCTTTTCGTATCACTTTTTGCAACAACGGTTGTGCGATGCTCACTCATGCAATATTGCTTTATTGCCATTTGCACATCGAACTTGCTTGGAAACACCTGACCCTTATATAACTCTTGACCCATCTCCCAATTAGGAACTCGCACTCCTTCCATGCATCTAACTCCTCATCTGGTTGAGACCAATTAATATTCGTGTAATGCCTAATGTTACACCAAAATGGTGCATTGGCCTCTGCTGTATAATCACACATTAAACACACTCATATGTTAAACATGCAAACATTTTAACACTACTGTAAAACAGACAGTTTTGCACTCATACCTGCAACTGGAATCGAACCTTGCATTCCGACAATACCCGGAGAAGGCATAGCAAAATCACGATCGAAATCACCGTCTACATCCGTGTCTGATGAATCAGTTTCTGGAACAACACCTTCATCAACCTCTTCTTCGGAACTCTCCATGGGAATATCTTCCTGCTCACCAATCACAACTGCATCATCTTCCTCCAAATCTTGTGTTGCTTGTTGCGTTGCTGGAGGTGGTGACAATGATACATCTCTAACTTTGGAATTCATCATCGACTCTACGTTAAGGTCAATCAAACCAACGTTTCGTACAACATTACGACTGCTTGACTGTCCACCGCTTGACTGTCCACCACAATTCACTTCAGCATTCAGCGTACAATTCTATAAATCTAGGATCTCCTCCGTCAGATACGCATGCATCTGTAACTAACGACAGATCATCATCATCTCCAACATCCACACCAACCCATTGCACCGGATTGCCGGATGCACATCGAGCACTTAATCGAGATACCGACTGACCCCGTTGTAATCTCAGCTTCTTATAGATGATTTTCATCAAATCATCATAGCTGCACCCGGGAGGCATACGAAACATTTTGCTTTCTCCTTCAAATATTTGACCATTTGGTCCAATATATTTCCTCCCATTATAGTATACAAGGGTAATCAAACCATTTCTACTAGCACTCATCTTACAAAATCTTGAAAAAATATAAAGACCGTTTAAATTTTTTTCACAATGTCTCCTGGGGTAAACTGGTGGGGGGTGGGTTTAAATAAGGGGTGTACTGGAGTACTTCGCTGGGCTGGGTAGCAAACTAGGGGTCATAGTTCGCTGGAAGTCACAGCGAACTAAGGAAAGCCTGCCAGGTGGCCATAGTTCGCTAGGACACGTAGCAAACTAGGTGGCGTAGTTTGCTGGACGTCATAGCGAACTATGCATGGCTTGCCACGTGGCGTCGTAGTTTGCAAGGGCCCTTAGCGAACTTTGGAGAGCTTGCCACGTGTCCCTGCTGCTCCTGGCGCTTTCTGACTCGTTGACTGCGTAGTTTGCTGGAGGTGGTAGCGAACTACGTGGACCACTGCTGTGCCGCCACGTCAGCGTACATAGTTCGCTCCTGGGCTTAGCGAACTATGCCGCTTGGCAGTTTGGTATTTATTTTGGATCGTGTGGCATTTAAGTATTATTTTTTTACAAATGTGGCACAGTGGTCATTGTCTTGTTCAGTGCTTATGTGTCACACATGTAGCAGATATGTATGTACAATCCACATGACAGTTCATAAACCCTCATGTATAAAAGGACTATTTTGAAGAGTTTGAGGTAAAGGTGAAAAGTTATAAACATCCCAATATAGTTTCTAAATTTGAATCTCATTGTTATATTAGTTTCTATATTTAACGAAATTAAAAAATAGTCTTTAAATTATATTTGTATTTCATTCATCACATTAGTTCAAGTATTAACTCATTTTTTTTAATCATTAATGAAGTGTCCTAATTGATATTTTAAGTGCCTTCGTGGCACACACAAGAAATTATATATATTAGTGTCCAAGTAGGGACTAGGATTTTGCACCTTCATATCTATCATGTCACCACTTTTGGCGCTAATTACAACCACTATGCATGTCAACCTCTAGGAGATGAAAAGGCTTTGGAACTCAAGGGACTTCCCCAACTTAAAGAAAAAACTAATTTTAAAATACACCTTCAAGCTCTAGAGATCCCATTTTGCTACCACTCCACCATTTTCTTGGAACTGAAATCCTACTTGAAATGCAAAGAGTGAATTCGCAAGCTGGTGTCCTTAACCACAAAGCAAATAGCTATTGATTATCGCCATGCTTTGCGAGAATGAAGAACATAACTCGGCCGACAACTTATGGCACCACACGAACCACTAATCTCATACACCACAACCATTATGCATATATCACTACATGATGGTGTTTTATTGGAAAAAACCTTGCGAATACCCTTAGAGCTTTCTACAAATCGTAAGGTTTAAGTTCGAAGAAAATGAGGGAGAGAAAACAAACGTGATCTTTTCTTTTTTTGAAACAGCCAAAAACGATATATATATATATATATATATATATATATATATATATATATATATATATAAAATAACATCAAGGTATAAGACATACCCAGGTAACATATACAAGACAGAGGAACACACTTGTGCTCCTAACCGAGTACAGCAACTGCCAAACCCAGAACAAAGGTTAAGCTATATTAATGATTTCAGGACCATAAATATATTGTAACTAGGTTTTGAGGAAAGCTACCCGCCCACATATAACCAGTCCTACAGCAGTATAAGAAAACAAACGTGATCTTGGAAGCATGCAAGGCAAATTTTCAAATCAGTTCATTATTCTAGTTAGGGAGGCCCTTGGTCCCTATTGATCGACTAGGAACATGAGGGTCATTCCATGTGTATGCCACGAAGGCACTTACGGTACAACTATGGCAGTCCGCTATATATAGTCAACAAGCACAAGATAAAGTTTGGACTAATGTAAAGGATGGAATGCAAATTAAGAGATTATTGTTAATTTTGTCAAATTCGATGACTAAACTGGAAGTTTAAAACTTTTTTGGTCTAGCCTTAACATTTCCAAAATAGTTCGTGCACACATAAATTGTACAGATGATGTGCCATATTAACTATATAAATGTGCCATATGTGCGCCATGCATGCACTTAACATTTGAGAAATGAAAAGATTATTTGTATCACAACACACACACACAGATTATATATAGAGAGACAGTAAGAGCAGAAGATCCTTTTCTTGAAATACATATGTGCAGGCATATTGATTAGACCATATTATTAGAAGGATGCATTGACAAAATACGTAAAAAAAAATTACTTATCTCATTGTTCAAAAACTCTTCGTTATACGAAGGTAAAGGAAGAAATATTATACACAGTGTTACCCTTACATATGTAAAAAAGACTATTTCTGAATTCATTGACAATATACCTCATTTATTATAATTCTACCGTGACTCCAATTAATTTAAACTTCTAGTATCAAAGTAGGTTATACTAGGTTTGAAATACTACAGTTTATTTAAGAAGAATAAGTTTCACAAATATAGTTTTTTCCGTTTATAAAAATGAAATAAGTAAGGATAATTATGATTGGAAGTTCATTTTCTTACTTAAAACTGTTGTTCATAATTAAAAAATATATACACAAATATAATAGACTATTAATTTCAGTAATAAAAAAGTTTATTAATAAATTTCAATGTAAAGGGAAGTAAACATAATAACAATAAATACAATATTTAAATGAATTGAGTTTCAAAAGTATAAAGAATTAATATATTATTAAATAAAGAAAAATAGATGTTTTATCATTTAGTAATAACATTTCAAATTTATTTTTAAAAATGAAATATTAAAATATTAAAAAAAGTGATGCTTTATCAGGTAAAAAACAAATTTAGAGGGAAGAAGCGCATATATACCAATCTATGACAATTATTGTACTCAGGTTGACTCAACAAAATAGTAAATATCGGTATATAGAAGTTATTATTTAGTTTTCTTAATAAGAAATAAATTGTCATCAAAATAGATGTTATTTGTTGAAAATTGATGCAAGAGTTTGGGTTATCCAACTCCATTGACTTGTCCGCCCCTTCTGGGAGACTCCTTTTCCTCTCATTCACAATAATCAAAAGCACATCCGGACCCAAAAAAAAAAAATAAAATAAAAAATAAAAGACTAAGTACGCATTATTTGTCTATCTTCTATTAGTGATTTTGAGTTTTATTTTGACCGTCATCTAAGGTTAAGTGAGTCGATTAAGTGGGCCTTGAGAAAACGACTTGATGGACCAAATGGTCCCTTTGAACTGACCATGATCAACCCACCATCTACAATTCTAGATGCACACCTTCACGCTCTGATTTTGATGCTTGTGTCCTTGTCTTGTTGGCATGTTAATCATGTGTAATGTCACTGATGAGAAGGATATGGTTTTGGGACCAAGAGTGTGACCGCACTCATCATGGGCCGAAACTCAATCATGCGTGTCCTTTCAAACGGCATGTGAATTGAAAACACATGGTCTTTTTTTAGATTTAGTTAGATCCCTAGCTAAGATAACCTATGGATATGTGTTTGATTTGTGATATGCATGTGGGAGTTGGGGACCTTAGGGCAGAGAATTTTACTGAGACAATCTAATGATGTGCATATGAAGATGAAAGAGATCTCTAGCAAGAGCCATAGCGTAACACGTTATGTGTATTACGTTGTCATTTTAGATGTGTCGTTTAGAGCACAGAATCTTCTTCTAATTGCTAAGGAGAATGAGAGTTCACAAAGGACCCTTTTGTGTATAGCACTTATATGGTATTACAGCCTATTGCATGTTTTGTTTTTTCTCATGTCATGTCCTTTCAATTTCAGAATCACATATAAAAAAACTTAATAATAGTAGAAGTTTTTTTTTTTTTTTTTTCTGACAAAATAATAGTAGATGTCATTTTCATAATTTATTGCTTTTCATAAAAAAAAAAAAACAGACAAAAAGAGGGACATGTATCACATACTAAATTAAGGGAGGGACAAATTAACTTATCAGCTTGACGTAAACTTAAATATATATTTATTTTTTACTTTACACAAATTATGTATATATGTTGCCACTTTTGTGGTAACCATTAAAAACAGAAAAGAATGGCAACAAATGTAGAAAATACCGTAACCAGAACCTTTCATATTGATTCACAACAGTTGATCTGTCTGCTTCAAATTTGATTTAATTTTTGAGTTTTCGCCATCTGGAAGATTTTCGTCCTTTCACTTTTCAGTTTCAAGTTTTCAACTGTAAAAAGAAAGATAGAGATAGGGATGTGAAATTTGGGATGATTAGTTGTGCCATAAATACTTATTTTAATCTTTAAAAATATGAGTTGCGGATAAATTAATTTTAAAAGATAAAAATTTAAATTTAATATCTAAATATTATAAATATTATAAATTGATTATGTTCTTAAATTTACGAAATTATCTTATATTAAATTATAATATTTAAGAATTAATTTAATATTAAATTATATTTTAAAAATCAATTTAATGTTAAATTATTAATTTAAAAATCAATTTGTCACTTGTGATCATATTTTTTATACATCTAGTTACTAAATTTGAATTTTCTGAGATATCAATTATCATCGCTTCACATTTACATTGAGACAAAATGAATATACATTGAGACAAAATGAATATTTAGTTATTTACCCATTAGTTGTGCTTATTGGTAAAGAGGATGCGCTGTCTTAGTTTATAAACTAATAATTGGGGAAGGGAAATCGGGTACCCCTGTACATACCCAGTTAACAAATATTTATTTGTTTGCCTGATCAAACAAATAATAGAATAATGTTATATGATTTTATAAATATTTTTAATACTTTATAAAAAAATATTCAATAAAAAATAAATGTATTATAATTTAATATTTTGAAAGCATTAAATATATTTAATATAAAAAAATTAGGTACCATTGTCCCAAGGCTTCACCACTACAAAAAAATGGATTTTCTGACGGACAAAATCCGTCGCTAAGTTAAAAAATTTGTCAAAAAAATAGAATTTCCAACTGGCAAAATTTAGTTGATGGATTTTTTTCGTCCGTCGGTAATGACAATCCGTCGGATATTTTCCATGGATATATCTGTCGGAAATTTCCAACAGAAAAATTCATCAGAAATACACATAGGAGACATTAGTGATGGAAAAGTCCGTCGGAAATTTGCATGGGTAGCTAATTTTTAGGCTTTTATTTTTTTATTTTTATTTTTTTTCGGGCACCGTTTGTTATTTATGAATATATAATTCTCAATTATATTATTTAATGACAATATTAAAACATAATAACATACATGCAATTAATGAAATATTCAAATTCATTAATCCCAAACAAATTAACTAAAATTCAAAGTAACAGAGTCATAAAAACACCATCTCTAATAAGTCAATACTAATCATAAAATGTTAGGTATCAGTAATCAAAATAGTCATTGTTGTAGTCCCTCTACTGGTCATCTTGTTGTTGCTCTTGTTGATGTGGTTGATCATTATGTTGTTGTTGCCTCTGGTCATGTGACTCGTGATGTGGTTGGTCATTCTATTGTTGTTGCTGTTCCGACAGCTACTTGTCAGGTTGTTGCGTGTCGACCAGCTGCTGGTGAGGTTGTTGATGCTGCTGAATAATGTTTCGCGCTTCAAGAGGTAGAAATTGAAGTACAAATAACTGAAAGACACACATCTCCTCCTTTTATTGACGCATCTCCTCCTTCGACTGACAAAGCTCCTCCCTTAGTCAAATAACTTCCAATAAATCAATTGGTTGACTAGAAGGTCCTTGCATATGCTGCATGAACGTGTCACCTCCAGATTTATAACTATGTGCAAGATCTCCAGTACCGTAAAGATGTCCCTTATGCTTTGGTCCCACAGCAGCAACCCAACAGTGAGTTCTAAGTCTTTGTTCTTCAGCAGGGTCTAAAGGAGTCATTTCTAATTCACCAACACTTGAAGCCACATCGGACCTAGCTTGAGATAGTCTAGCCTCAAAGTTTTCCTATCATTGATAAACAATTATTATTAAGTAAATGTATTAAACATTGTGAAAAATAAGAGTGCATGGCAGATTATGGTCTCACATATGTTTGCCTAGATCTATCATCAACAAATTCACCAGTATCCTTCTGTAAATGAGTTTGCTGAAATATTTTATCAACATATGCAGATCGACCAAGCTCTTGAGACTATTTTCAAAGTAAAAAATTAGGAATGCTTTTAAGTAAATAATTATACAAGTACAAAAAAGTGGCATTATCGAATATTAACATGATCTTACCACACAAATGGTGTGATCCTGCAAGGAAATGGAACCACCTGTGTGCATACACCCACCCTTTTTAGATGCCCAAATTTTTTTTTGTCTGTTGACACCTGGAACGATACTCAGGTTCATTCCAATGTGATAATAGATCGTTCCACACATGATCTCCAATCCAATATGGCCTTTTATTTTCATTTCGGGCATCCCTAAACATCTCAGAAAGTCTATGAGAGGCTTTGGAGTTAAAAGTTATTTTAATTTCATCCTCCTCCTCCGTTCTCCATACCAATTTTCTTGAAAGTATCACAAAGTTATGATGTGGATGGTAGTTAGCAAAATACCAATTGGTGTAAATTAAATGGAATAAAAGAAAATTACCTTTAAATGAGACTAATTTTAAGACCCAATATGTCTTAGCTTTAACTGGGACTAATGTATCCATTTTAGCCGTCGAAGTAATTGATTAACATGTCAAGAAGTTACCTTAAAACACTGGAAAAAAAGATCTTGATGATCTTTTGGAATTGCTCCCCATGTTGGCCATGGGTTAACAAATTGTTGTCTAATGGATAATGTCACAACCTTTGTGGCAACCTTAGATGGATGAAACCTTAATACAAAAAAAAAATCATGAAAAATGACAACATATGAATTGAAAATGATACAATTAGAATTTTTATGTAAATTTAGAATACTTACGCTCCATTGATCAGTGTAATCATAGGACGATCATTGAGGGGGGAGGGGGTCTTCCATGGCCAAATTAAGACCGTCTTCATCAGTAGCCATGTTCCCTACAGGCGTGGATGGGGATGGTGTGGATGTAGGCACCGGGGACGGTGGAAATGGTGTAGGTACAACATTTGCAGGTCTATTTGGCATAGATACAGTAGAAGGGGATAAGGTACTTGATGGGAGACTTACTCTAGGTGGTCGTAGTCTAACCACATATGGTTTTTTCTTCCCACTTGTCTGTTTCCCACTATCGTCAGTCAACGGGGGTCGGGGACGATCAGCATCACCTGATGACATTTCTATATATATACAAAAATAATTTAACAAGGTAAAGATTCAAATAGTGTGAATTCAATCAAAATTACATATGTCACATAATTCCCTTTTACACAAAAAATAGCCGTCCCCTAATAAAGCGATCACTCCATTACAACAAAAGAAGCATACATTCATAACAATGGAATATAAATCTTTAACATGTCTCTAATTACTTTCGAAACTTATGTCTCTTTGGTCTCTGATTTAACAAACACATGTTGATTATTAGCAGTTTCATCCGTTAAGTATTTTATCTCTAAAGAGTGTTCTACTATCTTAGCATCAATACAGTGTTTGAAATCTGGAAGAAAAATTTTTAACATGTCTCTAATTATTTTTTTGTCTTTGTAACTACTAAATTTTATGCTGATTCTTATTAATATTATTATTACTTTTATTAGGGTTAAATTTTTAAGAAGCGTATATTAGTGAAAATTTTAAACATAAAACTTACAAAAGATTTGAAAACTAATATATTATACATAGCTACAGTCCTTATTACAAAAGTATATATTATACAGGTACAATATTTTCCATACTCCAGCCTAATTCATATCTTTCTTCATACATCACCACTAATCCAAAGCATCAAGGAAACTGACCATTGTTGCCATCCAAAAAAAATGAAACAAATTTAGTGAGAAATAACAATTTCTCAATAGGCAAAGCTAAACCACTGAACACGTTAATATGTTAGTAAATCATCAATATATTCAAACAAAATCCATAAAATTATTCAAACTATATGAATGCATGATATGAACTATCCCAGGGTGCAAATGACCTCTACATATCGTACTGTATGTAGCTACACCTCGTACTGGATGTAGACGCTGCGATCGTCTTACGCAAACATGCATGAATTATGCCATATATTTGCACCTGGGTACTACATATCGTACTGTATGTAGTATTAGATTCTGTTTCACAAAATCTCGTACTGGACTTGGAAACATGAATCAACCTATCATCACATCAATATCCATCCATAATAAAATCCATAAGCAAAATACATATCACCTTATGGAAAAATATTTTTATCATAACATCATACGTATCCAAAAGTATGGATTAAACAATCATACCTTATTCAAGTAAAAATCATACCAACTTAGGCATGATAATTGAATATCATCAAGCTATAGAAAATCATGTTAGTAATCTAACTAATAATCCATAATATATCTTTCAAATAATTTTCCAATCCCTTTAAATTTTCACAGTAAAAGATTAAATTCCAGTATGCATTTTTATTTCTCCCTTCACCTACCTCCTCCCTATTCAATCCTCAAAATTGAATCATTCTAGTAATTGAACCATTTATCTACATACCATTCATCTTCTACTTCTAAAAATCAATTCAAAACATTTCCATAAAATATAAACAAACAGCCCAAAAATACCATCAAAATCGTCTTCAAAAGATCATCAAATGGGCTTCCATATATCACTAATATTTATATTTATAAATCATCACCTATCTTTGTGGCTTAAATCAACATATTCTCATCAAAGAATAATCTTCAAATGACATGAAATTCAAGCCTAAATGATAACCATAAATCTACCTAATAAAGCATATGAATTATTCTAAATATTTGATTAACTAGAGATTTAAGCTTAACCTACCTCAAGTGAGTTTGAGTCTAGAAAATGGAAAGGAATAATGGCTTCCTTCCTTGGAAAAATCCTCTAAGAGATGAAGCCTTGATATCCTTCTACTAAGCTTGTCAAAACTCTTCTTGTAATATCTTGAATTTTAAGCATGTAATTAAGCCTAGATTAAGCCCATAATTAAGGATAATAAATATGCTTAAGGGTAATCAGAGGAAAGGCTTGAGAAAGAGATGAAATAGGCTGAGTTAGGGGTTTTCTGGGGTTCCACGCTTGGGGCGTGGGATGCCACGCCTGGGGCGTGGGAAGCAGCCCAGAAATGCCATTTTGTTTGCCAGTCCACGCTTGGGGCGTTACATTATGGTATCAGAGCAGTTTGATACGGAAGCACTGTACATATGGTGAATGGTGTGTTGTATGTGTGTGCTAGGGTGTTCATTATGGTAATTGCATGTGTAGCTGTTGAGAGTGAGCTTGATCAACTCACCCTTTTTATGTGATATGTGCAGTACCGTGGTGAGGACCCGGAACCTAGGTGGTGAGGCAGGTGCGGATGAGCCCCCTGACCCAGTGATAGAGGCCTTGACCGCTATGCAGCAGGAGATAGCTGCAAGCAGGCAGGCTAATGAGGCCTTGATGAAGGCCAATGAGGAGTTGATGGCTGAGTTGAGAGCTCAGCGTAGAGATGATTTTCCACCCCCTATTCCTGAGGGCGAGGATAGTCGCCAGATAGGAGGAGCTAGTCAGTATGCTGAGGGGTATAGCCACCCCAGAGGTGGACCTTTACAGTCACATGGGGATGAGGAGACTGTGACTAGAGGACGAATGCTTACAGCCTTCCATAAGCATGATCCTCCAGTGTTCCATGGAGATTATGATCCAATGGTGGCGGCTAGATGGTTGCAGTCATTAGAGAAGATATTCACAGTGATGGAGTGTTCAGACCATCACAGACTTCTCTATGCCACCTATATGCTTCATGGAGATGCTCATGAGTGATGGGTTACTACATCAGAGCTGATGAGGGGCCAGGGAGAGGCTATTACCTGGCAGGCTTTTGAGGCCCAGTTCCTGGACAGATATTTTCCTAGAGACGCCAGAGAGCAGAAGCAGGTGGAGTTCGAGACCCTTGTCCAGGGACAGATGACAGTCGATGAGTATTTGGCTAAGTTCAATGAGTTAGCCAAATATGCCCACTTCAGGAGGGAGTTGCCTGAGACTGATATCCTGGCAGCTAAGTTCCAGAGGGGACTTAGAGAGGATATTGAGGAGAGGATAGCCGGTAGTGGGTCCAGAGATTTGGGGAGCCTGGTCAGACAGTGCAGGCAGGTAGAGGATATGATCAGGAGACGGAGTGGCAGTCGTTCTGCTCCTTCTAGCAGACCTGATGAGAGGAAACCTGGTGGTGCAGGCCCAGCCGAGAAGGGCAAGGGCAGAGGTTTGAGAGTTGCTTCCTCTTCAGATAGATTCAAGAGGAGCCAGAGAGATAGACCACCTAGACCAGGCCCAGCTCCTAGATGTGCTACATGTGGGAAGACTCACTGGGGTGCGTGCCACACTAGCGTGTTGGTGTGCTACAGATGTGGTCAAACTGGCCACTTTGCTAGGCAGTGTCCCCAGGCTAGAGATCAGGCCATAACTGCCCCTGTAATTTCAGTAGCACCTGCCGCAGGCAGAGTTTATATGATTGATGAGAGAGAAGCAGATAGAGCTTCAGATATGATTCAAGGTATAGTTTCCTTGGTATGTGTGATATGAATATGCTTTGCTTGTATAGATGACATGTGGATGAGTAAGCTCATCATTCTGGGAGTTATTTCTTGTACTTGTTTGCCCCCTTGTGGGTGAAGGTTGCATGCCATGTTTGTTATGTATATATATATATATATATATATAATGTGCATGCTGAGATGAGGAAGGCCAGTGTGGCCTGTTATTTGATGATTTGATTATATGATGGCCTAGTGTGTGCTGGGCTGAAATGATAAACCCCAGGATAGACACCGAGATGGTGTGAGTGATTTGAGATGATATGCAGATCAGAGAATGATCTGTGATGGAACCTACAGGATACTGGACTAGTATCGGGCTAGCTGAGGTTCCCTAGCCAGAGGAAGAGTTTGAGGACTCCCTAGAATAGCTGAGATTCTTGGGAGGTGCCACTGCTCTCCGCCTAAAGTCCTAAGGATGAATGTTTCCTTAGGCAAAGATGATTGAAGTCTGAGATGACAGATTCCTTAGGCATTGTTGTGAAGTCCTGAGATGATTGATGCCTCAGGCCTTGTGTGTAAAGTTTTGAGCGGGGAGGTTTCCCAGGCACGATTGAGTAAGACCTGATGTGGAGATAGTTCCTGGGATATAGAGGTAGCCTCCTAATGTGGAGATGTTCCTATATCCACAGACGTAGTCTCCTCAGGAAATTGTGTTGAGGTAGGACATGAGATGATCCTGCAATATAGATGTAGCCTCTTGCTTGGAGATGTCCCTATATTTGCGGATGTAGCCTCATGATGAGAGATGTTCTCGCTATGTAGAAGTAGCCTCCGATGTGGAGATGTTCCTACATATTCGGATGAGTCTCTGATAGATATAGTGAGATCCTGCCATGATATGTTCCTAGTATATAGATGTAGCCTCCCTGGGCGGAGATGTTTCCTATATATCTAGAAGTAGTCTCTGCAGGATAGGCATAGAGGTGTGATTATGGTAGATGTGAGATGTCCTCGTCATATAGATGTAGCTTCCTGATATGGAGATGTCCCTATATGTACAGATGTGGACTCAGATAGATTTATGGGATGTTGGCAAGAAATGTTTCTAGTATGTAGACGTAGCCTCTTAGATGGAGATGTTTCTATATACTTAGATGTGGACTTTGACAGATAGTAATAGATGAAGGATAAGCGAGTAGTGGCTTAGGCTTTCAGATGATTGAAGCCATATGAGAAGAGTTACCCTAACCATGATTTTAGAGCGGGCAGTATGATGGTGCCCAGATGGTGGTTTTTAGTGACCACAAGAATTTCCAGTATCTGTTGATTAGAAAGAATTGTACATGTGACAAAGGATCACAGAGGCTCAGAAATAGGATGATTTTATGATAGACCTGTTGGGCCGATGAGAGTTCCATTGGGAACCTGATGATTTGATAAGGTATCCGGACTGGATTATGGTGCCTAAGGGCTAGATGATAGATGCAGTCTAGACTGAGGCTTAATAGAGCCTGTCATCCTCAGATAGATAATCAGATGCGGTGAGTCATCAGATCCTGGAGGATGTATTATGTGAGTGCCCCTCGTAGCAGGATACGAGCTGGGTATATGCCTGCCTAGATGGAGTTCCTGATTAGTGATGATGAACCATGATGCTTGGTGAAGCCCTGTAGAGGCTAATTGTAACACCCCATATTTTCCTATATTTATACCTTTAGGAGTAAATGACATAAACATCCCTGGACATTTTTGAAATTGACCAAAATATCCTTAGACAATTTCATAAATGACCGTTAGGTCCCTGGGGAAAATGACCAGAATACCCCTGAACATTTACCCAAATGACCAAAATACCCTTTAGGTCAAAAATGTCCAGACGAACTTATAAATTCTGTGGGAACCTGAGTATAGCATAGAATACTGTTAGGTAACAAAT
>PYAF01002273.1:78219-94591 GCA_007407185.1 Glycine tomentella
GTGATGTTCGGTATTTTATTTTGGATAACTGTACACGGACTGTTATATTTAACCATGACTGAATTACTTAGACTACTTGTTATGATGAATTTTTCAAACATGATAAGCGCTTAGAATAGTGTTTTGCGAAATCGAAATGCGAAGAGAAAAATTTCTGTAAACATTTATAACTAATTTGATTTTAATACAAAGTGGACACAGAATCTTACATAAAATTAATCAAGCACGAGTGAGTAAAGAGAGGTGTTATACTAATGGTACAGGACTCCAATTGATAGGCAGAGGAAAGAGATGGAAACAGTTTCTTGAACATGTGATGGTTCAGAGGACTCTTGAGCAGATCCAGAGGATCAGTATTAGTTGTGGAAGCTCAGAGTCAGTGGAAAGGATATGTGACCTAGACACAGAACCCCTTACAGTGAATAAGAGTGATCGGAGGTGTCTGAGGTTGTTTGTGGTCAGAGGTAGGTGAGAGGTTAGCTTGCCTCCTCAGTTGTCAGGATTAGATGAGGTGTTCCACGTGTCGCAGTTGAGAAGGTATATATCAGACCCTTCACACGTGGTAGAGCCTGACACCGTTTAGATCAGAGAGAATCTGACTTACCCCACCCGACCAGTGAGGATTTTGGTCCGCACAGAGAAGAAGATCAGGAGTAAGACCATTCCTATTATTAGAGTTCAGTGGGATGGCAAATCACCAGAGGAAGCGACTTGGGAGAGAAAGAACACGAGCTAATATAGCTGTATCCCATGTTATGTACCAGGTGTGATCTTAATTTTGCGGACAAAATTCTTAAAAGGGGGGGAGTAATGTAATATCTTGAATTTTAAGCATGTAATTAAGCCTAGATTAAGCCCATAATTAAGGATAATAAATATGCTTAAGAGTATTCAGAGGAAAGGCTTGAGAAAGAGATGAAATAGGCTGAGTTAGGGGTTTTCTAGGGTTCCACGCTTGGGGCGTGGGATGCCACGCCTGGGGCGTGGGAAGCAGCCCAGAAATGCCATTTTGTCTGCCAGTCCACGCTTGGGGCGTTACACTTCTTAAGGTTGCTAGCCTTACACGTGATTTCTTCAAGGTGGTGGGGTCTTCTCTTACTTGTTTTAAGCTTTAAAAGGGAAGGATAAAAGTGAAATGAAGGTGATGTGAGGGAGAGAGAGCTTCACGTGAATTAGGTAGGGGTGTCTTGAAAATAGCTTGCACTTATGGTCCCCCCCCCCCCTTTTATAGTGTTTAGAAAATGATTTAATATTCAAGGACATTTTTGCCCTTCCTAACCTTAATTACCTTCATTTAGTTCCATCCTAACTTAATTTCCTTCATTTAGTCCCATCCTAACTTAATTACTTCTCATTCCTTTAGATTCTAACTAAGTTCATTATGATTCATTTACTTTATTAGAAAAAATCTTCAAGATTCTTTATGTTACTTACAAGTGTCATTACACTTGTCTTCATCATAAAGCTTCCTTTACAAGGTCCACTTACTTGGCATATCTTGAAGTTTCTCCCACTTTCTCCATGCTTCTTCACGTGATTGTCCAAGCCATAGGGAAGGAAAACAAATTTTTCTTTCTTTTATGCTATATATGTCATTTTTGGTGATGAAGAAAAATCTAATTTTAATATGGCTTTACACATGGCATTTTCTTAAAAGGAAGTCAAGTTTGATTTGAATTCTTTTATCTAAAGATAATATTGAATAGTAGAACTCTAGAGATTCCTAGAAATTGATCTCAATGACAGTTTTAAATTACTCACAAGCAGTCTATACAGAGTGCTACATAAATCTTACATACAAGATTGTTCCTATCTTAATTCTGATTGGTCCATACCACTTCTGACCATAAAAATTACTAAACTATTTTATTAAATAGGTCTATACATCCTTCAATTAAGAGAAAATTCCATAGATTCTATTTATCATTTTTTCATATTTTTTTGATGCTTCAATTCTCTTGAATAAAGTCTCAAAGTTGTTATCTTATAAAATTCATAAAAATTTTATTCTAGAGTTTTCTGTCACAAAATATTTGATACTCTGTCAGCTAAGAGTATTATGTAATTTCATCAGGTTTCCACAAAATTCCTAAAGATATTTGGGCATTTCTGACCTAAGGGCATTTTGGTAATTTTTTCATTCATCTTAGGGGTATTATTGTCATTTTCAAAATGTCCAATGGTATTTTGTAATTTCTACCTTAAGGATATTCTTGTAATTTCTTCTTCAAGGAAAGAGTGATATTGTTCATTTTTCTTTAAATATGTTTGTATTCAAATATCATTACACTTTCACAATTTAATTATAAATATGAATCCAAGATATAATTTTTGAGGATGTTACATTTCACCCCCCTAAAAAGAAAATTTTGCCCTCAAAATTTGTAAATACCTGTAAACAGTTCAGGGTACGTATTCCTCATCTCTGATTCTAATTCCCAGGTACATTTCTCTAAGCGTCCTTGTCCCCATGCTACTTTTACTAGTGGTACACACTTATTTCTTAATTGCTTTATTTTTCTATCTAAAATTCTTGTCTGGGGTAAGCTCATAGTTAAATTTTCTTTTAACTGTATTGATTCAGAATCTAGAACATGACTTGGATCAGAAATATATTTATGGAGTTGAGAGACATGAAAGACATTATGAAGGTTGGAAAGATTTGGTGGTAAAGCTATTTGGTAAGCGACTATACCTATTCTTTTCAGAATTTGGAAAGGACCAATGAAACGAGGACTCAACTTTTTGACCTTCATTGCTCGTCCTATTCCTGTAATTGGAGTAACTTTAAGAAAAGCATGTTCTCCTTCTTGAAATTCTAAAGGTTTTCTTCTTTTATCAGCATATTGTTTTTGTCTATTTTGAGCTGTTACCAATTTCTCTCTAATCTTCTTGATTTGTTACGTGGTTTGAGTTACCAGGTTTGGACCCAAAAGACTTGTTTCCCCATATTCATACCAACATAAGGGAGTCTGACATTTTCTACCATACAGAGCTTCAAATGGAGCCATTCCTATGCTTGTATGATAACTATTATTATATGCAAACTCTGCTAATGGCAAATATCTCTCCCAAGAACCCTGTTGGTCTATCGCACAAGCTCTCAACATGTCTTCTAGGGTTTGTATGGTCCTTTCTGTTTGTCCATCTGTTTGGGGATGATAAGCAGTACTTAAGCATAACTTGGTTCCAAATGCTTTTTGTAATGCTCCCCAAAACCTAGAAGTAAAGTGGGGGTCTTTATCAGAAATCAAAGTGGAAGGTACACCATGCAATCTAACTATTTCTTATATATACAGTTGAGCTAATCTCTCTAATGAATAAGAAATCCTAATAGGTATAAAATAAGCTGACTTAGTAAGTCTATCTACAATGACCCAAATTGAGTCGTGACTAGAAACAATCCTAGGTAATCCTACCACAAAATCCATAGATACACTCTCCCACTTCCACTGAGGAATTTCTAAAGGTTGCAAAGTGCCATAAGGTTTTTGGTGTTCTATCTTTACCTTTTGACACATTAAGCACTTTCCTACAAACTCTGCTATATCCTTTTTCATACCAGGCCACCAAAACATTTTCTTCAGATCTTGATTCATCTTAGTAACTCCAGGATGCATTGTAAAATTGCTTTTGTGAGCTTCACTCAAAATTTTCTCTCTTAATCCATCACTTTTGGGCACGCATATCCTCTTTTGATAAGTCCACAATCCATCATTATTCACATCAAAATTCTTCAATTTTCCTTCCAGGACTTGAGTTAAAATTTGTTGAAAATCTGAATCTCTTTGCTGTCCTAGCCTAATGTGCTCTTTGAAATCACTAGTAATTTGTATTTGACTCAAAATGATACTTCTAGAATTAATAGAAAATCCTAAATTAAGATTTTTGAAATTTTCTATTAATTCCATTTCCTTGATCATCATCCTAGATACATGCAGAGATTTTCTACTTAATGCATCAGCTACTACATTTGACTTTCCTAGATGATATTTTAACTTAAAGTCATAATCCTTAAGAAATTCAACCCATCTTCTTTGTCTCATGTTCAACTCTTTTTGGTCAAAAAGGTACTTAAGACTCTTATGATCTGAAAAGACTTCAAATCTTACTCCATACAAATAATGTCTCCAGATCTTTAAAGCAAAAACTACTGCTGCTAATTCTAGATCATGGGTTGGATAATTGACTTCATGGGTTTTTAACTGTCTAGATGCATATGCTACCACATTCCCATTTTGCATTAACACACAACCTAGACCTTTCTTTGAAGCATCACAATATACTTCAAATGTGCCATGAGGATCTGGCAATACTAATACTGGAGTACTAGTCAATCTTCTTTTTTAATTCTAGAAAACTTTTCTCACATTCTGGTGACCATACAAAAGGCACATTTTTCTTAGTCAAGCTAGTCAGAGGTAAAGCTATTTGTGAAAATCCTTTAATAAACCTCCTATAATAACCAGCTAGTCCTAGAAAACTTCTAACCTCAGTTACTGTGGTTGGTCTCTCCCAATTCATAATTGATTCAATCTTACTAGGATCAACTGAAATCCCTTTCTTAGAAACAACATGACCTAAAAATTTTACTTCCTTGGCCCAAAATTCACACTTAGATAATTTAGCATACAACTTCTTTTCTCTAAGTGTCTGCAATACTATCCTAAGATGCTCTTCATGCTCTCTTTCTGACTTTGAATAAACAAGTATATCATCTATAAAGACTACTACAAACTTATCCTAAATGCAGTTTTTGGAATATCTTCATTCTTAACTCTAATTTGATGGTATGCCGACCTAAGATCAATTTTAGAAAATATTGTTGCTCCTCTCAGTTGGTCCATAAGATCATCTATCCTAGGCATGGATATTTATTCTTGATGGTTATCTTATTAAGCTGTCTATAATCTACACAAAGCCTCATTCCCCCATCTTTCTTTTTCACTAACAAAACTGGAGCTCCCCAGGGTGAAACACTAGGTCTGATAAATTTCTTTTCCAACAACTCCTCTAATTGCTTTTTCAATTCTTCTAACTCTAGAGGGGACATCCTATAAGGTGCCATGGATATTGGTCCAGATCCAGGAATTAGGTCAATAGAAAATTCTATTTCCCTTTCTGGAGGTATCCCTAGTATTTCATCCGAAAATACATCTGGATATTCTCTTACCACGGGTATATTAGAGAGTTCGTCAGTTGACTCAGTTACATTAGCTGATAAAAGAACATACCCTTGAATTTCATTTTTACTGGAATAGGAAGCAATGGAGTTCAAATATAGACACTGGGTTTGACTGTTTTCTGAAATTTCTGAAGGTAAAACAATGGTTTTATTTGAACAGTCCAACAACACATGGTTAGCTGCAAGCCAATCCATACCCAAGATTACACTAAACCCAGTCAAAGGAAGACAAATAAAATTTGCAGAATAAGATTTATGATCAATTTGAAAAACACAATTAATGCAAATTTGACAAGTAGTAATAGGTTTACCAGTAGGAGCAGAAACTTGAAGATCATAAGGTAATTGAGATAAAGGTAACTCTAATTGTATAACAGTGTCATAAGAAATGAAAGAGTGAGTAGCACCTGAATCATATAATACAGTTAAAATGATATCTTTAATTTTGCACTTACCCTCGATAAGATTTTCGGATTGAGATGCCTCTGCTGCATTCATGGTAAAAACCCTTCCAGTCTGTTGAGGACGTGTGATGTCTTGGGAATTTTCAGCTCTGCAATTGTTAGAATAATGTCCCATCTTTCCACATCTAAAACATTGGACATTATTGCGACTGTGACAATCCTTTGCCCAATGTCCTGTCTTTCCACATCACACACAAGTGGTCTGAGCTATAGGGCAGGGCCTATCTCCATGGATCTTGTGACATTTGTTGCATTCCTTGCTTGAATTCTTCCCTGTCTGAAATTTTCTCTGCTTAAAATTATTCTTAATTTAAAAGGTTGAGGTCCTAATTTCTTCATAAAATTATTACTTGACTCTCTTTTCTCAGCAGATCTCCTTTTATACTCTTCTATTAATCTACATTTATTTATCAGGACACCAAACTCCCTAATTTCTAAGGGTCCCACTTTTTCCAACATATCTTCCCTCAGTCCTCCTTCAAACTTCATGCACTTTCAGTGATCATCAGGGTTATACTGATAGGTGGAGGAAAATTTGATTAACTCTTCAAATTTAGCAATATATGCAGACATACTACTATTACCTTGTTCAAGCTTGAGAAATTCGAGCTCCTTAGCATTCCTCACTGATATGGGAAAATACTTACCATAGAATGCTATCTTAAACACCTCTCATGAGATCTCTACTCCATTACCTGACAAAATTTGCTTGTGACTGTTCCACCAATATTCAGCATCAGATTGTAACATGTATGTAGCATAAGTTACTTTCTGTTGGTCAGAACAATCTAGCACAGTAAATATCTTTCAATTTCTTTAACCCATTCTTCAGCCATGTCTGGATTAAAAGTTCCTTTAAAGACGGGTGGATTAGGCTTCCTAAACTCAACAAACTTATGATATTCTATATCAGTCACCTGCCTCCTATTATCTTGATTAGAATTATTATTACTTCCATGGTTATTATTAGTATTATTATGATTCAGTTGCATCATCATTTGAGTAGCTGCAGCAGCTTGTTGACTTGCTGCAGTCACTTGTTGATTTGCAGTAGCCGCTTGTTCTTGCATAGTTGTTAGCATTTCGTGAAGAATATTTATTTCTTCATTATTGCCACCAACTTGGGTTACTGCTCTTCCTCTTGTTCTCCTAGTAGCCATGAACTCCTATTCACTTTCACAAAAATACTGAGGTGATTAGGCTCAATATAAAGTAAAGTGTGTCAGAATTCATCAGACACAAACAATCATACAAAAAAAGTAACACTCAAAGTACACAGAAAGCATAGTCAGTCCATTTCCCTTAGGCTCTAACAGGATGAACGACTTTGATACCAAAACTGTAACGACCTAAATTTTATGTTGATTCTTATTAATATTATTATTACTTTTATTAGGGTTAAAATTTTAAGAAACGTATATTAGTAAAAATTTTAAAACATAAAACTTACAAAAGATTTGAAAACTAATATATTATACATAGCTACAGTCCTTATTACAAAAGTCAATATTATATAGGTACAATATTTTCCATACTCTAGTCTAATTCATATCTTTCTTCATACATCACCACTAATCTAGAGCATCAAGGAAACTGACCATTGTTGCCATCTAAAAAAAATGAAACAAATCTAGTGAGAAATAACAATTTCTCAATAGGCAAAGCTAAACCACTAAACACATTAATATGTTAGTAAATCATCAATATATTCAAACAAAATCCATAAAATTTTGCAAACTATATGAATGCATGATATGAACTATCCCAGGGTGCAAATGGCCTCTACATATCGTATTGTATGTAGCTACACCTCGTAAAAATCATACCAACTTAGGCATGATAATTGAATATCCTCAGGCTACAGAAAATCATGTTAGTAATCTAACTAATAATCCATAATATATCTTTCAAAAAAATTTCTAATCCCTTTAAATTTTCACAGTAAAAGATTAAATTCCAGTATGCATTTTTATTTCTCCCTTCACCTACCTCCTCCCTATTCAATCCTCAAAATTGAATCATTCTAGTAGTTGAACCATTTATCTACATACCATTCATCTTCTACTTCTAAAAATCAATTCAAAACATTTCCATAAAATATAAACAAACAACCCAAATACCATCAAAATCGTCTTCAAAAGATCATCAAATGGGCTTTCATATATCACTAATATTTATACTTATAAATCATCACCTATCTTTATGGCTTAAATCAACATATTCTCATCAAAGAATAATCTTCAAATGACATGAAATTCAAGCCTAAATGATAACCATAAATCTACCTAATAAAGCATATGAATTATTCTAAATATTTGATTAACTAGAGATTTAAGCTTAGCCTACCTCAAGTGAGTTTGAGTCTTGAAAATGGAATGGAATAATGGATTCCTTCATTGGAAAAATCCTCTAAGAGATGAAGCCTTGATATCCTTCTACTAAGCTTGTCAAAACTCTTCTTAAGGTTGCTATCCTTACACGTGATTTCTTCAAGGTGGTGGGGTCTTCTCTTACTTGTTTTAAGCTTTAAAAGGGAAGGATAAAAGTGAAATAAAGGTGATGTGAGGGAGAGAGAGCTTCACGTGAATTAGGTAGGGTTGTCTTGAAAATGGCTTGCACTTATGGTCCCCCCCCCCTTTTATAGTGTTTAGAAAATGATTTAATATTCAAGGACATTTTTGCCCTTCCTAACTTAATTACCTTCATTTAGTTCCATCCTAACTTAATTTCCTTCATTTAGTCCCATCCTAACTTAATTACTTCTCATTCCTTTAAATTCTAACTAAGTTCATTATGATTCCTTTACTTTATTAGGAAAAATCTTCAAGATTCATTATGTTACTTACAAGTGTCATTACACTTGTCTTCATCATAAAGCTCCCTTTACAAGTGTCCCCTTACTTGGCATATCTTGAAGGAAAACACATTTTTCTTTCTTTCATGCTATATATGTCATTTTTGGTGATGAAGAAAAATCTAATTTTAATATGGCTTTACACATGGCATTTTCTTAAAAGGAAGTCAAGTTTGATTTGAATTCTTTTATCTAAAGATAATATTGAATAGTAGAACTCTAGAGATTCCTAGAAATTGGTCTCAATGACAGTTTTAAATTACTCACAAGCAGTCTATACAGAATGCTACATAAATCTTACATACAAGATTGTTCCTATCTTAATTCTGATTGGTCCATACCACTTCTAACCATAAAAATTACTAAACTATTTTATTAAATAGATCTATACATCCTTCAATTAAGAGAAAATTCCATAGATTCTATTTATCATTTTTCCATATTTTTCTGATGCTTGAATTCTCTTGAATAAAGTCTCAAAGTTGTTATCTTATAAAATTCATAGAAATTTTATTCTAGAGTTTACTGTCACAAAATATTTTAATACTCTGTCAGCTAAGAGTATTATGTAATTTCATTAGGTTTCCACAAAATTCCTAAAGATATTTGGGCATTTCTGACCTAAGGGCATTTTGATAATTTTTTCATTCATCTTAGGGGTATTATTGTCATTTTCAAAATGTCCAAGGGTATTTTTATAATTTCTACCTTAAGGATATTCTTGTAATTTCTTCTTCAAGGAAAGAGTGATATTGTCATTTTTCTTTAAATATGTTTGTATTCAAGTATCATTACGCTTTCACAATTTAATTATAAATATGAATCCAAGATATAATTTTTGAGGATGTTACAGTCTTTCCCTCTGTTGCCTCTCTGATATAACAAACAAATGTTCAACATTAGCTTTTCGATCCATATAGTCTTCTAACCCTAAATAGTCTTCAACTATCTCAGCATCCATAGAGTCTTTTAAATCTAAAGAGTCTTCAACTCTCTCAACATCCACATAGCACTCTAAAGGTAAATTGTCTTCAACTTGCTCTAAATCTAATGATGCTTTAACCTTCTCATCATCCGTAGAGTCCTCTAAATCTAGTGAGTCTTCAACTCTCTCTAAATCAAAAGACTGACGGACTGCGTCATCATCCATACACTCCTCTAGATCTATAGAATCTTCAACTCTCTCTATATCTAAAGAGTCATCAATTCTCTCAGCATGCATATAGTCTTCTAAATCTAAAGAGTCTTCAACTCTCTCAGCATCCATAGAGTCTTCTAAATCTAAAGAGTCATCAACTATGTCACCATCCATAGAGTCTTCAACGATCTTTGAATGTAAAGAGTCTTCAACTCTTTTAGCATCCATATAGTCTTCAATTATGGTTTGTAACTATAAAAATCATTAAAAATTTCACAATAATACAAATACAACTGAATTACACAGCAAATTGTATCCATAACCATCAACATAAAAGAAAACTATATGATATTTAAATATGCAAAACAACAATCTGCAACATAAGAGTTGATGACCACAATCATTAACAGACATTTAGGCTTATAATGATCACCAAATATTTCATAAAGCAATTTAATACAATAAAGTGTTGGATTTTCACATACCATAAACTAAAATATATAGTAGTATGATACAAGTTAAGACTATGCAGAATCAAGTCCATATCATGGGTTATCCTCTTCAGAATTGTAAACCTCAAATTCATCTTCTAAATCCCCTTCATTGTCAACTTCAAAAATATTATGTTCTGCATTCAAATTATTGTCTAGACCTTCGTCATTGAAGCCAATAACTAGGTCCACTTCTTCAACCCCACCTCTTAAATCTTGCAATCCTGAAATATTTTCAACTTCAATAACTTCGTTGACATGTGACATTTCGTCTAGTTGGTAATACACATCATTTGCAACATGATTGGATTCTATGTAACCCTTTGGCTTTGTTTTAATTGCAACACACTAACCACGATTGTTCCTTCTTATGGCTGGATAAGACACATAATACACTTGTCTTGCATTATGTGCACTGATGAAGGGGTCATACCAATTATATCTTTTATCCATTCGAATTTTCACCGTTCCATATTTTGGATCAACTCTTGTTCCTCTACTAGATGGATCAAACCATTCACAATAAAATAAAACAACTCACTTATCATAGGTTGTACTGTTATACTCTAGCTTATAAATATGTTTAATGACCCCATAAAAATCATCTGCTCCTCCTTTTGTAAGGCCCTTTAAGTAAACCCCACTATTTATTGTTTTCTTTCCCTCAGTCCATGATTGAGTATGAAATTTATACCCATTGACAAAGTATGTATGCCACTGTTTAACGTAACTCATAGGACTATATGATAAATCCCTTAAGTGTTGGTTTGTTACATTTATACCCGAATTATGAACCTACGAACAGACACAAAAATTAAAACTTATCTTTATATTAGAAAAAAATAACAAACCTAAACTATAACATACATACTTGTTGCTGAAACCAACTTGGAAATTCTGCATGTACATTACGAGTATAGGCATTTGATTCATTTAATTGTTGAGATTGCAAGAATGAACCGTCCAATCAAACATGTATTAGTGATGACCATTAATCTAAAGAGTTGATAATAACAATTTTTAACACCCACAGGCTGCAGTATTGAACAACTTACTCAACGTATGGACGAGGGGCGACCATGCTAGTCAAAAACTGATAACATTGGTGGACGTGTTTCACTATCAATTGCAGATGGATTTATAATATTGCGTGGTGACAACATAAATTTGTTGAAATAATGTGAAAAAAAAATGGGTTGTCTCACGATGTTAGTATGATGCGCAAATGCCTCCTTCAACCCTGGCCTTATTTTTCACTCCTCGCTTAGAATCGCCCATGAATCTACAACATTTGCGTAACATGTAAGGATGCATGAGTGTTACATAAATGATTTTTTTTATAAAATACGAGGATGAATAAATTACCTTTTGAATGGATACATCCATCTATAGTGCACTAGTCCACCAAGTCTAGCTTCATATAATGTTCCATTGAATCGAAAAAACCAGGGGGGAATATTCATTCCAACTTGCACAAAATCAATGAAATATTTTGTTCCATACTACTCAAGTCATCAGCCATCAAAGTATAACAACACAAGTCTTTGAAGAAATGGCTTATTTCAATAACTGGATTTAACACATGTGGTGGCAATGAGCTAAAAGCAATGGAAGTAAACACTCCATGAATACATGACAATCATGGCTTTTCATCCCATTCATAGTTCCCTTAGCAACATTGGCACATCTTGCCAAGTTAGAACAATAAGCATTTGGCATTCTTAGTTCTTTTATCCATTGACATACTAACTTGGTTTGGTCTATAGTTAGAGTGTAATTCGCTTTTGGCTTTAACAACTTCCCGTCAACACCCGACATCAGCTCCAAGACTCTCCGCCTATAGTACAAAACTAAGTCCATCCTAGCTTTCTCATTGTCTTTTGTCTTACCATTGACATTCATGATAGTGTTGAATATGTTGTCAAATTTTTTTTCTTTATGTGCATAACATCAAGATTGTGTCTCAACAAATTATCTTTCCAATAGGAAAAATCCCAAAAGATGCTTCTATTTGTCCAATGATGCTATTCCCCATATCTTTCTAATGTTGGTAGAGGCACACCTATTTCAGTGACTTCTGGCAAATCCCTAACCCTGCCCCAAACTTGTTTAGGTGTCAACATACACGATGAGTCATCTGTTTCTATTTCCTTTTTCTTGAAGGCATTTTTGTTCCTTCTAAATGCATGATCATGTGGTAAAAACCTATGATGACAATCAAACCAAGAAGTTTTTCCCCCATTTTCTAACTGGAAGGCCTTTGTGTCCTCCATGTAATATGGACATGCCAATATACCATGTGTACCCCAACCAGACAACATGCCATATCCAGGGAAATCATTAATAGTCCACATCAAAGCTGCCTTCATCATGAAATTTTGCTTTCTTGAAACATCATAAGTCACAACACCATCCCATAATTTGTTCAAATCATCAATAAGAGGTTGTAAATAAACATCAATACCAATCACTGGATTAAATGGGCCTGGTACGACACAAGTCAAAAACATATACAGTTTAGTCATACACAATTCTAGAGGAAGATTGTAAGGGGTTAAAATTATCGGCCAACAAGAATATGGTGAGGATGATGCTTGAATATATGGTTAAATCCATTTGAGCAAAATCTGAGTCGAACATTTCGGGGATCAATAGCAAAGTCTGGATGTACCCGATCGAAGTGCTTCCAAGCTTCACCATCAGAGGGATGACGTAACATGCCTGAACTTCTTCTATTGTCATGGTGCCATGTTATTTGGCCTGCAGTTTGCATTGATGCAAACATTCTCTGCAACCTTGGTATTATAGGCAATAGAACATCGCCTTAACTGGAACTGGTTTTGTATCACTTGTTCCAACAACATTAGCATGATATAGGCTTGTTACAAAATTTGCATTCAGTTAATGCTCCATCATTATTATAATACAACATGCAATCATCCACACAACAATCAATCCTCTTAGCTCTAATCCCAACTTCGATACTAACCTTTTGGCATCATAAAAGTTTTTTGGCATGTTGTCTTTAATAGGTGTGACATCCAAAAGCATTTTTGAGATAAACTCTAGGCATTGGTTAGGCACATTCCAATTCGACTTGCAAGCTAAAAGCCTTGCAAATATTGAAAATTTTGAGTCTGATACCCCTTCGTACAACAGATGATTCACATCCACCAATAAATTGTAAAATCTTTGTGTATCATCATTTGGAGGCTCTTCCATAGTATATGAGTTTGGAAGTTCAAATGTCTCTGGCTGTTTGAGAGCATTGCACACCATGTCTTGCATTAACAAAAATTGTTCAACTTGACCCACATTTACTGCACTATTTGAAGCATCCATGTAACTATTGTCGTCATTTATATCAACATGCGACATGTCTTCACCATGATCAATCCAAATCCAATAATTAGGCTTGAACCCATTTTTGTAGAGATGAACTTTGACAACTCTATCCTCTAAAATCTTACTACAGTCACATTTTACGCAAGGACATCTTATCCCCCCCATCATTGTGATAACTATCTTGCTGACAAGCCTGGGTTACAAACTCATCAACCCCCTCGACAAAAGATAGTTTCAAACCACTCCTACCACTATAACATCTATCATACATCCAATGACGATTGGAAGGAATATAGTTCATGTTTTGTGTAGTTAACCAAAAAAGAAAGGAACATTGATGAATGACATACATAAAAATGCAATGGTCATGTGTTAATTATATAAATTAACTTGGAAAGTAAAGTATACATACATAGGTGTTGAGGTTGTCTGTGTTACCTGGAGAAGTAGTTGTTGTTCAAGTATTTTGACACAATAGTCAGAGAAAAAGGCTCAGCACCCCACACCACAAAACTATTTCATCAAATGGAGAAACTTGTAGAAAACATTTATTGTACAAAACATGTCATAGTATAATATTTGCTATACGGACAAAAAAAATTCAAAATGATACAAGACAAAACAAATTGCATTGAGAGATAGGAAAATAGGTTTACAACACTACAAAATACAGTCTTCAATGAACAAACATTTATCTAGTTGGTAAGGGAATTCTTGTTATAGAACAGGTTACAAGACAAGAATTCAGAAAGCACATATTGTCCACTTGCAAGCATGTCATGTCACACTAGTACATTCATGACTTAGGCATGGTTTGAGGTTGGTTTTAGACACCTTAAGACTTGACTAAAATAGGGGATAGTACTTTGGGTTTTGTTCCAATACCTACACAATTGTCAAAATCACTAGATATAGGTTATACTTACCTAGTTCTACACTTGTGCCAACATGAACCTGTCTCAAAGGAAAAATCACTATAATTTAAAGAATTATTGAACTTGAATGGGACCAAATACATTTGGAAGCTAAGACATAATTATTTAAGGTATTAAAAGGGCTTAAACAGATTCACTATAGGTTAGTTAGATAACAAGTTTGAACACATGTGTATTATAAGGCAAATTTGAAGGAATATACTCAACATATCATCTTCGTTCATTCCAATCTCATATATATAACTTCAAATAGGTTAAGGATACGTTCAAAAACAAAGGATAAAACAATATCAAACACCCTGCATTGATCCTGCAAAGATAGGCCAAATTAATGTAACCTGAAAGGTATCACTAATTATTTTGAAAAGGCAAAGAAAACAACACAATCTCAGTTGATTCCCTACACGCAATTATTTTAAGGTCATTAATTATTCATAAAGCAGCATATTCCTTAAAGAAGATCACATATCACAACTATATCTATTATATATGATGGAGTAGACTCTGACCTTGGACCATCCATTCGTTACATATAGAATATCTTCAAAATTGTACATGTTAGTCACTCTCATGAAAATGGATAATTAACATAGCTTATAGCAAAATTGCACTGTTTTACCAGCTTGGCTCACTAAGTCCAAAAGTTAAATAACCAAAATTGCTTGAAATGGTGTAAACTCAGTAAATATAACCATGCAACCGTTGTCAGAAAATTAATTTTATATTTAATGAAGACCTTAGCTAAAACACTATGACTTGCATACCATACTTAGCAGCCTTATTAGCACAAAATCAACGAGCCTGTAGCAATAAAAGAAAGAAAATTGTAAAGTGTGGAGTTAACAAGAACTCAAGGCCCCACTATGAAAAACTAAGTATTTAATTTCATTCTGTTTTCTTATAAACTCATTATTAATTTTAGATATAAAGCATTATTAAACAAAACCTCAGTCCAATATCACTAATCTTGACAGCTCACCAAATATAAAATCAAAATCATGACCAATCACATGTTTTGCCAAATTCTTAGTATACAATAGGGGACCAGGATTTCCATGTCCAGACTTGTGTTTCCCACTATCCATCAGTTCAACAAAGTTGCAAAAGAATCAATTTTTGCACTATACACACTCAAATAATTTATTTCTACATGGACCTTTCATAAGTCACAACTAGGGTATACTGTAAGAAATAACGTGAGAAGCAGAGAACGAAGCCTCAAATGTTATGAGAAAATCATGAACAATACAAACAGTAGGAATGTGCAGCTTAATGAAATGGACAACTGGCAGAAATTTAATCAGTTACAAGAAAATTCTGTTGGGAGAGCAGTATAAGGGGTAGTGGAGTATGAGTAAGGGGAAGACGAAAAATAAGGTTAATTTACGGGTGGGAGGAAGCAGGGCTTGTTTATATGCTGTAGTATTGCTTTCCTATGTTTTCCACATATATATATTTATGCCATGAATGTGTACATTGTCTTTGGACTAAAATCAGATACTGATAATCTATATACAATTTATTATAAAGAAATAGGAACCATTGGAGAACACAATGTATCAGGGGCATTTAGAGAATAGTAATGGCAAAATTCCATTACTTAATGAAGCATATCATCGAAAACTCAGTTTTCAATTATCCGTTGATGAAAAAAACAAATTTAAAAAAGGCAATGAACTGTGACGAGAGTTACGATATGGCAAAAGGCTAACTTGCTACTTGACAGCAGTAACAGTTCAATATTACCTTGAAACATGTAACTTGTAATACCTTGAATTTTAATCACGTGTTTAAGCTTAGATTAAGCATGAATCTAAGTTTATGGGCTAAGGGAATGTGATCATGCTTAAGAGTCCTTTGGAAGAGGCTTAAAATGCAAGTTTTGGGTTTTCTGGCATATGGCGCGACCCACTTGGAATGTCACGCGAGTCGCGTGATATGGCCGAGAGGGTGGCGCGAG
>PYAF01002273.1:112388-130998 GCA_007407185.1 Glycine tomentella
TCTCAGAAATTAATCCTATCATGAAAGTTCATTCAATCTCATTAGAAGCAACTCAATCGACTTAACCCCTAAATTGATTGAAACCACAACCCTAACTGAAATATCATCCAATTAATCTGTGATTAATATTCGAAATTAGGAAATGAATCCATAACCTAATCCATTTTCAATCCTAAACACATTCATAATCATGAAAACAGAATAGCAATTGAAGAAGAAGGTGAACATTCAAGTAGAATTCGAAATACTAAACCAGAACTCAAATTTTCCTTGTGCTTGGGTTGGATTCTTGGATTGATTGAGGATTTAGCCTTCCATGATCATCAACAGTGAAAGCCCCATGAAATGGTTGCACAAAAATGGAAGCACAACAAAACGAAAATGAAGAACAAGGAAGAACAGTAGAGAGAAAATGAGAGCAAGGGTTTTTTATCCTAAAAACTTAAGAAAAGGAAATGCAAAACTGTTTTTATTAAAATGAAAAGTGTAATCCAAGTTTCACTAAAGTCACTAATATATGTAGTGACTGAGTTCTGAAAATAAAATGGGTCACAAACAAACCCAACAATCTAATTATTTGCTATTTACAACCATGAAAGTGAAATTCGCAGCCCAAAATTACAAGTGCAGAGGTGCTAACTTAGAAGCTTAAAATTACCTTCTAAATGACAGAATTGGCCTTGGGCTATTTCTAGCAAACTTGTAGATATTTTTGTTATCTTTCCAGGGACTCCTAGAACGCTCCATTCAGAGATTGGTAGCACCCTATAGGTCCTGCACAAGTCAGATACGTCAAGTGAGCCAAAAATCTGAAAATACGCAACAATTAGCAATTAAGCCCACTTACTTGCCTAGGCCAAAAACTGAATTAGAATAGGAAAATAAAGGTCCAAGAGAGGTCAAATAAGCTAAGAAGGATAGAAAAATACTCAACTAAAAGCACTCTATCAATAGGTGATGATTTATAAGTTGAAATATTAGTGATGTTTGGAAGTATATTTGATGATCTTGGAAGGTGATTTTGATGATATTTGGGCTGTTTGTGTATATTTTTATTATGGAATTATTTTGAATTAATTTTTTAGAAGTAGAGGTTGAATGGTATGTAGTTAAATGGTTCAAATGCTTGAGTGATTAAATTTGTGGATGAAGTAGCAGGGTGGTAGATGAAAGGAGATTAAGATGCATGCTAGGTTTTAATCTTTTCTTGTGAAGGTTTAAAGGAATTAGAAATTATTTGAGAGATATATTATGGTTTATTAGTTAGATTACTAACATGATTTTTTATAGCATGAGGATATTCAAAGGTCATGCCTAAATGGTAATGATCTTATTCGAATAAGGTATGGTGGTTTAACCATACTTGTGGTACGTATGATGTTATGATAACAACATTTTTCTATAATTTGGTATGTATTTTGCTAATGGATTTTATTATGGATGGATGTTGATGTGATGATAGGTTGATTTATGTTTCCAAGTCCAGTACGAGATTTTGTGAAACAGAATCTGATACTACATACAGGACCATATGTAGTGACCAAGTGCAAATATATGGCATAAAACATGCATGTTTGCATAAGACGATCGCAACGTCTACATCCAGTATGAGGTGTAGCTACATACAGTACGATATGTAGAGGCCATGTGCACCCTGGAAAAATTCATTTCATGCATTCATATAGTTTGCATAATTATTTTATGATGATTTACTAACGTATTTGGTGGTTTAGTTTTGCCCATTGAGAAATTTTTATTTCTCACTAGATTTGTTTCATTTGTTTTAGATGGTAACCATGGTCAAATTCCTTGATTCCCTGGATTGGTGGTGGTGTAGGAATGAAGATAAGAACTAGGCTGGTGTATGGAAAATCTTGTACTTGTTTAATAATGACTTTTGTAACAAGGACTGTGGCTACTTATAATATATCAGTTTAACAACTTCTATAATTTATACGTTTTAGAATTTATACTAGGACCCGTTCAGTAAAAATAAAATAGTAATAAAAATTATCTAACGATTCTTAAAAATTTAACCGTAATAAAAATACAATATCTAGAATAATTTTAGGTTGTTACACCATTAGCTTTTTATTATGATAATAGAGTAGTATTAGGTAAAGAAATTAACTCTTAACTGGTATTGTACCTCCTTAGAGATTAGTTTCATAAGCTATGGGAATATCTTATGTCTACCCTTGATCTAATATATTAAGTATAAGATAAATTAAAACGGGTTTGAAGAAAATTAGGTTGGAGCCTCTTCATGGGCATATATACTCTATAGCATGGGATGTGGAGGTTGCACTTGAGGATGGAACTCAAGTCTTTAACAAATAAATACTATTTCTTCTTTTAAAACACAAATAACCCATGTTTGTCAACTTGCCATGTGAGCAATCTCCCAAGTTGGAAGAACGAATAAGCTCATTACCTTCATGACAAAACAATCCTTAACCCCTTATTTGGGGGTGCTCAGTACTTGCCACAACATGGGACCCTACCCAACCACTATTTGAAGGTCCCCCCAAAGCATCTCTCAACCCAGAAAATTGGCATCACCAGAAAGGCAGAGCAGTTGTTTGCCGCAAGCAAAGATGTAATGCATGGAACCAAAACATACCAATATTAGATGATCTACAAATGCCTTGCAATTTTTACAATTATATAGTGATTCCATAACAAAAATCCTTATGCTACCACTTTTAAATCCCAAAACCTTGTCAATTAGGACAAAAACCCATAACCCAGAACAAAACACATAATCACTAATGTAAACCCAAAACCCTCTGATTGAAACCCCTAACCAAAAACCCACAACGCATACAACATACATGTTCACAACAATACACAAAAGTGGATGTTGAAAAATTTGAAACCAACTAACCCAATTCCCTAGCAAATCAACGAAGAAGAGTTCGAGGATATAGGGTATCTATATGTCACTTCAATGGACAACACGTGAAACACGATTAAGAGCACGCCTTACTCTTCACAGAGAAAGGGCCGTGATGACGTTAGAGTTGCACCTTGCATGAGTCACTATAATGGAGAACGCGAGTACGAGACTGGTAAGGGAAACAGAAACATGAACACGACGGCTGGAGTTGTGCTGTGAAGTTTTGGGATAAATTATATTTTCCAAAGGCCTTAATTTCTATGGGAAAATTTTACAATTCCAATGGAATTGTTACGACTGTAGATGGTCCGTCGGAAAACAACGCTTTTTTGTAGTGCACGCTATGTATAAATAAGAGGGAGGGATATTGTACGCAACCTTATCCTTATATATGCAAAGAGGCTGTTTTTGAATTTTAATATTTATCATAAAAATAGGCTTAATTATATAATTATCCCCTTAATTATAATTAAAAATTCAATTAATTCCTTCAATTATTAAAAAGTTTAATCATATCATTTAGTCGTTTAAAACATTACAATTATATCTTTTCGTCAGCTCCTTTAATTTGATTTATGAAAATTTTGTAAATAATCATTTTTATATTAATTTTTCTTAATCAGAAAAAAATATCATATTATACATGCCAGATACCAGTGGTACTACAATTGTGTACAAGCAAAGATCTTCACCAACATGATTTCCTACAGCTTCTACACTTTGATATGTCAAAGACACATGGTTACAAGACATTTATGAGATCAGCGGCTTATAAATAAAATATAACCATTCACTCAATATACATAACTGCTATAAGCCCAATCCAACATAAATGATATATATTATTACGTGACCACCACATTTACACTCCACACTTTGCTACAACCAATAACTTCCCTGCTACAAAAATTTTCCACGCCACTGTCATCATCAAAAAGAATCATACACGTTGAGTGTTGAGTGTGTCGCCCACTAATTTAACAGTTTTGCTTTAGAGAATTTGTGCTTGTTTTTCACTTGATGTATTTTCATTGTTGTTTTCTTGAGCAAGATAGGCCTTTTATAACTTTAGTGAAGGTTTTGTTATGGAATCAATGATGGGTCTTGATATGACCATTGTCTCACAGTTGAAGGTGAAATCATGTGACTTTCTCTAAATGGAAAGGATAGGAATAATAGTACAGACAATTGCATGTGCATCTCTTCCATGATGAAAGCCACCCTTGAGGAATATTCTGCAAATTCCTTTTATTCCCTTATATTTCTTCCTTTCCTTAAATTCAAATGTTATCAATTTCAAAATAACGAGAGGCAAAATTGTAATTCGAAAAGTGAGATCGCGCACTTCCCTTTGTAGCTAACATAGTCCTTTCGTACTTTGTTAGACATCACTTATAAAGATATAAAATGAAATTTATAAGTGACTTAAGTCCAGTGGACACATATACAAACAACTCAGCGTGTAAGCACTGATTTTTAAAATAAGTGGATGATGTTAATTTAACAACACGTACGCTAAATATATCTTAACAAAATTATTTTCTTATGTGTGGATGGACACTTACTAGAGCTATAGAAGGTGGTTTAATAATAAGCAAACTTGTTTACAAAGTAGGTCATGTTTGCCTAATAATGACTCCTTAGTCCATCAATAATTTATACTTTTGTAATCATAAAAATCTAATATATGATAGGTCTTACAGTGGTAAATGGACAATTCATACCTAACAACACCCTGTTAGCCTACGGGCAAGCGTATCAATGTTGTCACAAGTTACAGGTTTTTTATATAAGAAATCGTCTCCAAAGGGACTTGAGTTATTCAATTTTTCCAGATAAAAGTAAACAATTAAATAGTTATGTACAACAAATTTAATCAAAAGATCATGGTTTAACAAAATTAATGAAATTAGTGCGTTGGAAATACGGAAAATTACGAAAACAAGTAAAATGAATTTAATTAATTCAAGAGAAATGTAGGATTGAATTTCATTGTTCATACCTTCAGTATCTAAATAATATTAATACATATGAATCATTTTGTAACATCATTGATGCACACATTAAATCACCTCGAATCGATCCCTCGCATTAGAGAATTCGAAAGATATTTACCAAATATCGATTCCTTGCATATGAAATAAATATCGATTCCTAGCAACGTATCATAAAGAGTAAATTCATTCAATTCAAATTGTAAGAGTATTTTCCAGTCAAACTCGGAATCCAATTTCATGAAACTAGTGATCAAATAGAATCAAGCATTACGAACAAAATGAAATCACCAGTAATGAGTAGAAACGATTCATATATATATATATATATATATATATATATATAAGCTCATTTTAAAAACTTCTTAATGTCTGACACATTCTCCAACCCATAACAGAATCTTCTTGATTTCCTTGTTAGAAACTTCAGCTTGTCCATTGGTCTGGGGATGGTAAGGTGAGGCTACCTTGTGTCTGACACATTCTCCAACCCATAACAATACGAGTTGGAATAAGCTCATTTTTCTCATTCTTTACAACATTTATACCACCTTTCTTTGGAACTACCTGTACAAGGCTTACCCACTGGCTATCTGAAATAAGATATATCATTCCAACCTCCAATAGCTTGAATACTTCTTTTCTGACAACTTCCTTTATGGTTGGATTGAGGCGTCTATAAGGATGAGCTACAAATTAATATTCTTCTTCCATTAAAATTCTATGCATATGATAAGAAGGACTGATACATGTGAGGTCTAAAAAGGTCCATCCAATGGCTTCTTTGTTATCCTGCAAAATTTTCACCATTCTCTTTTCTTCTTCTTCAGAAAGATTTGCATTAATAATAACTGGTTTCTGTGAATCACCTCTAAGGAAAACATATTTCAAATGTAGAGGTAATGCTTTCAGCTCAATCTTTGATTCTTCATTCCGCTTCTCTTCTTTCAATTCTTCAAAGAAAGATTGATGGTAAGGAATTTCCTTGAAAGCATCTAGCTGTTGGGGACAATCTGAACTCTCATAATCTTCACATTCACTCATGTCCTCAAATGCTTCACTCAATATTTTCTCTAAACCATCTTTTCTTTGAATGAACCTCTTAGAGTCAGAAATCACTTCATCTAGGACATCTAAAGAGTCACATTTAACAGTAGTCAAAAGGATTTTCAAGTATCTCAAGGCTACACCTAAAGTTGGTCTTTGGTATCCCAAAGGTGCTTCAATTAATATTATTGGATATTTTGATTCTGACTTTGCAGGTTGCAAGTTAGATAGAAAAAGTACAAGTGGCACTTGTCATCTTCTTGGAAGTTCATTGATCTCATGGCATTGCAAGAAACAATCTTGTGTTGCTTTGTCAACTGCTGAAGCTGAATATATCTCAGCTGGAAGTTGTTGTGCACAAAGCCTATGGTTGAAACAGCAAATGCAAGATTTTGGAGTTGAACTGAAAGAAATACCTTTACTATGTGACAACACAAGTGCTATTAATATCTCAAATAATCCAATAATGCACTCAAGGACCAAGCACATTGAGATAAGGCATCATTTCCTTAGAGATCATGTTCAAAAAGGTAATATCAAAATTGATTTCATTGATGCTCATAACCAATTAGCTGATATATTCACTAAACCATTGGCTAGAGATAGATTCTATGTACTTAGAAACATGCTAGGAATCTTGGATGAGTCTAATCTATGATTGCTTGATTGATATATGCCTTTCTATGTTAAATGATCTGCATTTGAATCCATAAATCATGAAAAGCCTAAAATTTCCAAGTTATACTGCATAATTCGTGTTTATTGATAATTCTTCTGTGATAATCGATTAAGCTTTTAAATAATCGATTAAAATCATTTAAATTGGGATTCAGAATGACAATTGTGCTCATGTAATTGATTACAAGAATTGGTAATCGATTATTCTTCCAAAAATCACAGTTTCAAAAAATTAAAATTTCTTCTGTGATAATCGATTACTGTTCGAATTAATCAATTACTTTGATCAAAAATCCTTTTTCAAAGCAAAATTCACTGGATTAATCGATTACGGTGAATGGTAATCGATTAAAATCCTGGAAATCTGTTTTTCATAAATGTTAAAACTTCCTGTGATAATCGATTACCAATTGAATTAATCGATTACCAAAGCCTAAATGTGTTTTTAAAATTCAAATTTTTCTGAGATAATCGATTAAAACATGAAATAATCGATTACTGTTTATCTTCTTCATGAACATTGTACAGAAATAATTGATTATGGGTCGTATTAATTGATTACCATCACTGCAAAACATGATTTTTCTCACGAAATAATCGATTACACAAGCAGATAATCGATTATTCATGGAGTTACTGCCAAATCTAACAATTTTTCTTGGAAACTGTAATTGCCCAACTCCCACCTAATTCAAATTCAAATTCACTGCAGTGACTTAATTCGTCCTAACTGCTCTATAATTCAAATTTCAAACCTTTTGGAGCCTAAGGAACTCTATAAATACAACCTTTGTGCAAAAGAAACATCACACCTATAATCACTCCTTCTCTCTGTATTTTTTCTGTTATTTGTGTCTAGAAACCCTGCACCATGTCTACTTCTAAGAGAGCAAAAACATCTAAGAGAAAGGCTACTGGTGAAACCTCTAACCCAGTGGTTAGTAGGTTAGCCCATTGGTTTTTTTGCAGAAAGAGATAAAATGACTTATCTCCAATTTAATGCCACAAAGCTTATAGGTCCCCCTAAAGACTTAGACTTAGAATGGTTCATTGGGGAAGGATTTCAGTTTCCTGCATTCCTTGAAACTCTAGGATTAAGGAAGTTAGTGGAGATGAAGGGTACATATTACCCTGAATTGGTGAAAGTGTTCTACACTTGTTCCAAAGGATCAATGGATGGGACTTTGAGGTCTCAAGTATGTGGGGTGGTAATGGAGATTACTCCAGAGGTGTGGGAGGTTGTTGCTAGTATATCTTTTGAGGGTGAGAGGAAATTTGAGGAAGATATGGAGGGGTACAATAGAATAGATACATATAGGGAAATGTTGATTGATCCCCATATGCAACTTAAGCATAGGCTGGGTACTGGTTTCATGACTCATGAGGACAAGTTGCTTCATTACATTATCACATATGTTCTGACTCCTAGAGTCACAAACAATGCCTAAGCAACTGATGATGACCTGCAAATTGTGTATGGTCTCAAGAATTCAATTCAGATGAATTGGATTCTCATCATTGAGGAGATAATGCTCAAATCTAAGAGGCTTATGAACTATCCATTTCCTTATATTGTCCTTGTGTCCAGATTCATAGACTATTTCAATATTGATGTGTCTAATGAAGTGGTGGACAACACCAACTCGAGCAATAGCATGATCAAGGAGAAGCATCTCACAAAATTGGGGATGGTGAAGACTCCTCAAGATTGGCATATGGCTGGCCAACAACCTGATCCTGCTGGAGGTGCTGAGGCTGAAGATGATGATGAAGGAGAGGCTCAAGAAAGAGGTCCTACACAACCTGTCTACAGTGCCTTTGAGTCCTTGATGATTCAAAAGATGGATGACTTTCTCTTTCTTCATCATGAACATAGGGCTGAAACTAATTCGACTTTAGAAGAAATAAAAACTAGGCTAGAAAGTTTGGAAACAAATTGATGTATGAAGGGTCTGAATCCTTTTAGCTTTCTTAAGCCTTGTAATGTTTTTTATGTTTTATGTTTTTATTTTTTGTAATGGCTCCCTTTTATGATTAATGCAATAGCTTTCTATTTCTCCTTTGTGTTATCCGCTGTGCCATTTATATTTTTTTGACTTTGAAAGGCCAAATAGGGGGAGAAATGGATTGAAATTGATTGAATTTGTCATGCTCTGCATTGTGCTCTGTTCATCCCTGTTTTTCTGCAAAATTTCTGCATAAATTGAACATTCACTTAATTGATAAATTAAGGGGGAGCTAAGTAATTATATAAGCAATTTAAAGTCAGATATAACTTAATGAATGATGATTAAAAGGAATCATATGCTTTAACACTTGTTCTTTGAAAAGAAAGTGTAAATTTTCAGGTCTGAAAAAGTTCAAAGTCTTCCATGATCAATTTCCTTTAAAAGCTTCAAGTTCAACAAATGGTCAATCAAGAATTTGGCATGTTCAAAGCCACAAAGGAGGACATTGTTGGATACAGAGGGAGCTTTATGAAGTTTGGAAGTCTTTGATTCAAGATTGGTTTTGAGCTTTCAACATGCTTAAAAGACTTGAAGACTTGGATTTGAAATATTATGTAAAAGGAAAGCTATCTGATTGATCCCTGCATTCATTCATTCATACATTGAATTAACTAAATGTATTTTTATTAAAATCAAACAAAGCTTTTAACATTTAACTAAGGTTTTAATTGAATTGAAAGGTTTTTGGAAAAATAAGTTTTTCACTTATTTAATCGATTACATAAAAGGGTTAATCGATTATTTTGTTCTTCGTTCAAATCTGGAAAACCTTCATAAACATTTTAATCAATTACCTATCGGTTTAATCGATTATTTTTCCTTTGCATATGACTGAACTACTTTGTTATGAATTTTAATCGACTACTGATCTTTCGTAATCGATTATTTAGTTAAAATCAGTTTTTAAGTCTTCCTGGAATAATCGATTACCAGAAACTATAATTGATTACCATATCCAGTAATCAATTACGCAATTCACTTTGAGAATAAATATTTCTGTGTTAATCGATTACAGCTCGGGATAATCGATTATATTGCTCATGGCGAAAACCCAGAATGCTTCTTTGAACACTTTAATCGATTATATTTTAATTTAATCGATTACACACTTGTATTAATCGATTATTTGGAGCGTGTAATTGATTACAGTTAGTTACAACTTCTGTAATAAATAGAAGTGGAAGTTTGGCTTGTTTTGTAACTTGTACAATTCATATTTTTGAGTATACACGAGCTTTCTAAACACTTTCAAAGTGAATTTCTGGGTTCTACGAGTTCTTGCTTCATCTAAAACATTCATGGGTATTTGAATGATTCTTTAAGCATGAAATCTCTTTCAAAGGTTAAGGAAGAAGAATGCTCTGAGTTTGTTTTTGTCTTTCAACCTGATTTGTTCATTCATTTGCATGTCATTCACTGGATCATCAGGTTGTTTCTTTCCTTAACTCCTTGATTGTAATTTTGTTTTCAAATTCTGTTGATATTGGCTATTGTAATTAGGTTCTTCTTGCTTGGGACTATAGAAGGGTTCTCTAGCTTAAAGATAAAAGTAGTGTTCTCTGAATCTTTCTCTTTAGAAGTCTAATAGGGTTTTAGATTTATGTTCTTTATCTAGGGTTGATAAAGGGATGTTCTTGTAAAAGCTTGTAAGAACAATTTATAATAGTGGAACTCTAATTCAGTGTGAATTAGAAGAAACTGGATGTAGCTTCATGTTTTGAAGTGAACCAGTATAAATTGCTTGTGTTCTTATTTCTATATCTTTATTCTCATTTTATTCATTGATCTTTAATTCTTTGAGTCATATTCATTGTTCAACAAGTTCAATTTTGATCTATTGAATTCTTGGGCTGAGACATTTGATTGAGTAAATTGATTTCTTGATTTTGAAAGTGATAAAGATCCTGAAACTCTGAATTTGAATTTGTTTTAAAAAATACCAAGGTTCAACCAATTCACCCCCTATCTTGGTTGTTGTGAAGTATTCCTATTATTTTCAATTTGTTCCTAGCCAGATCATATATTGATGGTGCCCATGGTTGTAGGCTGTGTATGTACACGTGGGATGCAATGACCGATTGGTTACCCTTGCGAGGATGGATTTGTTCCTAGCCACGGTCAGCGCATCGGTGAGTCCACATTGGTGTGTTACGTATGTACATGGGGGGTGCATGACGGGTTACCCTTGCGAGGAAGGATTTGTTCCTAGTTAGGTCATGCATTGATGATGCCCATGTTTCATACTTCATTTGTATGTGTGAAATTAGAATGAAGGCACGCGCGTACTTATGAGTTTCAGTGGGCTGAGACGCAGGTACTAAGGGGTCATCAGGTTTGGAATTCCCTAGCGACGCTGGCTGATCACCAGGTAGGGGAATGGTCAGTGCACGACAGGGTGGCCCTGATAGGCGGTGAATTATATTTCCTATGAGAGGCTATTTCCGAGAGATGGTACCACATTGCATGCTGATAGATGAGTCAGTTGCATGCATCATTCTATGCATGATTGTTTGAGTTGTGAAATGCATTGGATGATTGGTTTGTTGAGTGTGTATTGGAATCATGGATTTTTATTAATGATTGTGGTGGGTAATATTGTTTTCTTCCCAATTGCTACTATCTGATGTTTGTTGGTTTTATATAATAAATTCACCCTTGCATTTGTTGTATCATGTGGTTGGTACCTGTGATGATCGCTAACTTTCATTCGTGGGAGTAGATGAGCAGCAGTAGGTGACCTTGGAGAGAGATTCTTTTTGTTGGAGCCGCCAAGCCGACGTGATGACGTTGGAATTCTTTTTCGGAAAGAGTTGTGTTTTGTTAATCAACTCTTTCTTAGTTAGTTCTTCGATTCTTTTTGTTGGTCATGTAAGATTCCAGGTGTAAATATATGTAAAATCAAATTAAGTGTTGATATGTAAATGATATGTACTGGTTCAATATATGCATACATGTGTATTCAATTATGTAATTGTAACGTGTGTATAATAATGGTATTATTGTGAAAAAAAATTTACTACCATTTTCATATTCAAATTAATGAATTTTTCATATTAAAATTGAAATTGCACGATCTAGAGTTTATGATGTCGTAGCGACGAGGCGGGTCATTACAGCATCAATGTTCTTCTAATTTGTGATGGACAATTGCATAAACAGTTAAAATATCTTCCATTTTTGACATTTTATCAAGCAGAGCTTGTTGTTGTTGTTGTTGTGGACCCCTATTTGAAGGACCTGCATAAGAATTGCTAGAAGGACCTGCATAAGAGTTGTTAGAAGGACCTGCACAAGAAGAGTTAGTGGGACAAGAATATGCAACATTATTTTGCTATCACCAGCCATAAGGCTGATTTGAACCTGGACCACCTCTGTAGCCATGGTAATTTCCTTGAAAGTTCTGTTGAGGTCTGGTTTGATTATGCAAATAATGAGCCTCCTCTTCCTGTAGGAAATCACCAGGTGTTGAACAGTGGCCATTTTGATGGTCACTGCCATGAAAATCACATCTTAGAACTTGATGATCTTGGTGCATTTTTTGTGATCCATCTTATTGAAATTGTTGAGGAAGTTGGCTTATCTGTTTTCTTAAGGCCTCTATTTGCTGAGTCAAGAGTTTATTTTGAGCTAGAATTGCATTCTAAGCAATGTTTTCGAACTCAGACTGACCCAATCGGTCCGATCGATCGGACCGTGAGCTGGGGACTGGATCAGGTCGGGTGCTCAATCGGATCGACTGTGTTATCAACTCGGATCCACCCAGACGACCCTATCGGGTTGTGGGCGACCCGCCAACCCGTCAACCTGGACCAGGCCAGCATTTTTCCCCCTGGACTAAGAAGCCAAACGACGTCGTAGCAATAACTCCAACTCCAGGCCTCCGAGTCATGTTGTCCGTCTCCAGCGTCGTGCCGCGGCAACCTATGTCTAGGCTTCGCCGCAACGTCATCACGACCTCTGTCCAGCACTCCAGCCTTCGTCGTTACCTCCGTCCAAGTGTTGGGGTAACGACTTCAATTATTTCATTTGGTGGGTTATGACGAGTTTCCCAGGGGGGTGGGGTGGGGGGTTACGACTTCCAGCCTTGTTGGACAGTAGAAACTAGAATCGGGGAGAGAGGGAAAGGAGAAGCGGTGGGGGAGAGGGGGTTACTAAAAAGGATTGGGGGGATGAGGGTAGGTGGGGGGGAGGGGGGTAGTGCACTGCATTTTTTTTTTTGGTGGGGCTCTTTTTATGCTTATTGTGCATCCATTTATTTTTTGTGTGTGTTTAGTTTATGTTTTTAGCAACTTAAATTTATTTAGGTTATATTTAATTTTTTATAATCTGTTATTTGTTTCAATTTGGACAATGATATTTCTTTTTTACATTTTAATATTTAATTATCTATGTTATGTAATTATATTAATTTGTGATTTTTAAAAATATTTTAAGACAAGTATAAATTTTTTTTTATTATAGACCGGGTCATGCAGTTCAATTAGTGACCCAACGGTTCAACCACTAGCCCAGTGACCCAGTACCCTGATCGGGTCAGTGACCAGTTCGACCGGGTCTAGCTGAGGCATTAAGAATCATCTTTGTCTCTCCCATTAAACCACTATAGAAAATATGTAGTTGTGCATCATCATCAAAATTATGATTTGGGCACCTCCGCAATAACGATTTGAATCTCTCTCATGTCTCACAGAGAAGTTCATCAAACCCTTGGAAAAAAGTAGCAATGGTTGATTTTGCACTAATGAATTTGAATGGAGGAAAAAATCTTGCAATAAATTTTTCCTCCACTTTTTCCCAAGTGTTGAGACTTTTGTTTGGATGTGATTGGAGCAATGTCTTTGCTTTACCTGTCAAGGAGAACAGAAAAACTCTAAGGTAGACAACTTCAGCATCTTCATCAGAAGATCCCATGGTACTGCATAGCTCCATGAAGGTAGAGAAATGTGTATGGATCTTTATGATCCATTCCAACAAAAGGGTGTGAACCAATCAGACTGAGCAATGCTGGCTTTAATTCCATAACCTTGTTACTGAAATGAGGAATGACTATGTTGTTGTAAAGCTTTGGTCCTTGTTGATAAGCATAGTCACCAAGAGTCCTCCTTGGTGGTTTATTTCCTTCTCCTTCTCTATCAACCATAATATCAATTACAAGTGGCTTTTCTAGTGAAGGAAATCAATAGAAGAAAATTCACCCTGTGGCTTGCTGGTTGCTTGTTTCTTTTTCATCATGTTCTTTCATTTAGTCTTGGTAATTTCCAGATCTAATAACGATTTATCTACAGGAAATTTACCTTGCATAAAGTAAAAAGAACAAACTACAATAAACCGTAAGTACCGAGCTTAGCGAAAATAAAATATAACAAGAGGGAATTTATAAAAAATCAAAATAAAATAAATAAATAAAATAAGGAAAATGACTTGTAAAATTGAAAAATTAATCCGAAAGAACTGAGTGAGCAACTTAAGCCACCGACAACGACGCCAGAAACTTGTTAGACTATTGGTAAGCATACCAATGTCATCGCAGGTTACAGATTTTATAAAAGAGATCGTCTCCATGGGACTTGAGTTACTCAGTTTTTCCAGATAAAAGTAAACAGTTTAATAGTTATGTACAACAAATTTAATCGAAAGATCATGGTTTAACGAAAATAATAGAATTAGTGCGTCGGAAATAAGAAAACAAGTAAAATGAATTTAATTAATTCAAGAGAAACGTAGGATTGGATTTCATCGTTCATACCCTCGGTATCCAAATAATATTAATATATATGAATCATTTTCTAACATTATGATGCACACATCAAATCACCCAGAATTGATCACTCGTATTCGAGAATCCTAAGGATATTTACTGAATATCGATTCCTTGCATATAAAATAGATATCCCAGCATTACAATCATAATCTCGTGCTATTTGCAATCGAAATGTTATGCTCTATTCCTAGCAACATAAGGTAAATAGTAAGTTCATTCAGTTCAAATTCTAAGAGTACTTTCCAATCAAACTCAGAATCCAATTTCATGAAACTATTTATCAAATAGAATCAAGCATTACGAACATTATAAAATCACCAATAATGAGTAGAAATGATATATATATATATATGTATATATGTATATATAATATCAAATGAGTACATAAGGTACGAAGATTACATTCAATCCTTTGGAAAAACTAGTCGATCATTGTGTAGAGCACATGATCAACAAAAGACATGATGAAGAAAGCGATCCACAGTCACTTCTCTATGATATCAACTTCACTTTTCTCTCTTCTCTCTCCTTTCTTTTCCTCTTCCTATGGTTTCTGCATTCTCTGGTCTGCTGGTATTCTTTTTTCTTCAGTTTTGCATGGCTTTTAAATGAAATGGTGCAAGAGGTGCTAGACCAACTCGCCCAGGCAAGTTATACTTGCCCAGGTGAGTTGGTTACTTCATGCCGAAGTAATGTAACTCGCCCAGGCAAGTTCATTCCTTCAAGCTGAAGTAATCTCACTAGCCCAGGTGAGTTGATTGCTAGCCCTGCATCTTGGCTTGTTTTATCAATCCAACAAATAACTATCAAGACAAAAGAAATGCATAGATGAATCTTCTATATTTAAACAAAAACATTTATAAATGTACAAAATATAAAACAACTAGAATTAAGGGAAGTTTATAAGAGAACTACTAAAATCAAAAGATAAGTGTTAGCATTATAATCTCAAAAATAACTAAAATATGACACTTATCACACCTACCTCCATGAATCCAACTCATCTTTTTTGTAATGAGACACCCCTCAACTCCAACAAAAATCTATCTACTACTTCCTCTTTCCACCCAAACCATGCTCTACACCATACATAATTCCACCTTGTAACATGCTCAAAATTTTATCTTGAGCTTATATTTATGTTGGAATAAATTGTGAATATGTAATGATAGTGCGATACAAGAAGGATAGGATAGAATTTTATATCTCCCTCTGTACTTAACCAAAAGAGTTGTTTGACCACTCATTTTAAAGCTTAGGGTGTCTCTGTGTTGTCCTAAAATATGGGACCAAACTAAGCAATGAAATCATGCCCATAATTTAATTAAACACAAGCTGTCCAAAACTGTGCATACTCAAAACAGACACTACCACCCATTTTAAATTTTTTTTATCTCTCTCATTTCTTACTCAAATTAGGTTTATGATATATGGAATTACAGATCAAGATGTCAAATATAACATATAAAAATTTCAGCTAAATCTAGATTGTATACTGCTTGAAGTCATGAAAACACTAAGAGATGTTATTGCTTAAATTTGAGCTTGCTGACAACTTTGGAGTTTAGTTTTTAAAATATTATAGCTAGAGGTTTAGAACTACAAGTGAGACATGTGATACCTTATTAGAAAGCTTAGGAAGTCTAGTTTAACGTACTAAAAGATGGGAATTTATGGACTGATAGATTAGTACAGAATATAGAAAGAACGAACCATGTGTGGTAAAAATTTCTAGCTATTTGAAAGTAACAATCTTGTTTTGGAAAAAAGTGTAGCACTTAGAACTTTGGCACAAAGGCTAAAAGATTCAGCCAAGCTTGGACCAATCAGAAGTTGATTCATGAATACTCTCAAAATTCACGTGCTAAGCCAAAGGAATATGCATGTTTATGTGAATTAATAGAAACAAAATTGGTAAACAAGAGTCAATGAGGAGTCAATAAAGTGAATAAGACAAAATTGAAAACAAGATTCTTGAACAATCTTGTATGGCTATTAATGTGGAAGCTTAGGAACATAGAAGCAAAGGATGATTTCAGCCAAGCACTTAAAACCCAATCAGATTTTGTCTCATGTCCAAGCCTTTCCACATGGCATTCAACCAAGCTTAGGGAATCTTTGATTGTTTTTAGAAACTACACACAAAATTCTAGATGCAACCGTGGATGTATGTAAAGCTATGTTATGCATGCCTTAGATGAATCAAATAAACAAATGAAGTTGTTAAGCAATATTTCCACGTGCACCACGGTTAAGCATGAAGGAATTTTGGTCATAATTGGAAAAGAAAAAAATCTAGAGAATAAGACAAATTTGTAGATAATATCTCTTAAGTAATGATAGTTAGTTGCATTTTAACCAAACTAACTGCTAACCAAGTTGAAACCTAACTAAATGCTTTTCTTTCTAACTAACTTGATTAATATAAATAGCCTATCATACTACAAAATAATTTCACGTAAACTACTACTACCAAAACTCACTCCCACGGCCAATAAGCTTTTCACTTGGTGCTTTGCTTTCAATTCTCATTTCCTTAATTGCTTAGATTGTAGCCCCACTTCTATAGTCTTATATACTTCCATTTTCTTCTTTCTTCCATATAAAGACTTTCTTCCTTGAAGATTTTCAAGAAGGGAAGCCACCTATTTAGTCATTTGCAAATCCAATTTACTTAAGGTAGGCTAGGTTCAATCTTTAATTAAGAATTTATTTGGACTAACTATATGTGTAATGGTGTAGATTTATGGTTGATCATTTAGGCTGAATTTTCCTATAATTGAAGGGTATTCCATGATGTGATGTTGATTTAACGATAGGATAGGTTGATGATTTAAATGCTGAAATTTTAGAAATGTTTGGACTTGATTTTGATGACCTTTAGACTTGATTTTGATGGAATTTTGGACTGTTTGCTTTTATGTTATGTTGGAACTGTTCTAAATTAATTCTAAGAAGCAGAGATTGAATGGTATAGGGATGAAAGGTCTAAATACTCAAGTGGTTCAGTTTGATAATTAAATAGTAGAAGTTGAGAAGAACATAAGGTCTAGGTTAAGTTCAAATCTTTTATGGTGATAGCGTAAAAGAATTAGAAAATTTATTGGGATAGGGTATATTATGGTTTCCTAGTTAGACTACTAACATGTCTGTAGCTTGAGAATATTCCATTTCCATGCGCAAGTTGGCATGATTTTGATTAAATAAGGTATGGTAGCCTAACCATACATTTGGTACGTATGATGTTTGTGATGGGAATTTTTCCATGAGGTTGTGTGAATTTGCTCATGGATTTTATTATTGATGAAAATGATGGATTTGATGTAATGATGTATGTGTGTGTGTGTGTGTGTGTATATATATATATTGATTCATATTTCCGAATCCAGTATGAGATTCACGAAATAGGATCTGATACTACATCCAGTATGAGATGTAAAGACCAGGTGCAAAAACATGGAAATGACATGCATGATTAGCGTAAGATAGCCACAACATTTCTATGTACAGTACGAGATGTAGAGGCCATGTGCACCCTCGAATTTCATTCATGCATACATGTTATTGACTGATTATTTATTGTATGGATTTTATTGGAATTTATTTATGGTTGTTAACATACTAACATATTGATGGTTTAGCTTTGCCTGTTGAGAAATTTTATTTCTCACTAGATTTGTTTTATTTTTTATAGATGGCAACAGTAATCAACTTCATTGATGCTCTATACTGGGGATGGTACAGAGATGAGGAAAGAAATTGCTATATTATTACCATGCATCCTGTTATTCGGATTTATATATGTTGAACCACATACTTGTAAAACAAGAAGTGATGTAACAAGTAATTAGTTCGGTGTAATGAATGAAGTTTTCACTTATAAAATTTATATATATTGAAAATTTTTACTAGTATACAATTGCTATAAATAAACCCTAATAAAAAAATAACTAGAAATATGTTAGGTTGTTACACACCTCTACTCCCCTCAACCCGTTCACCCATGTTAAGAACACTTTAATTTTTTCGTAATGAATTTAGAAAATTCTAGGAAACTTGTTGACCAAAGCTTGTTCACTCACCCACAAAATATATTTATTAAAAAGAAAAAATAAATTTCCTAAACCCCCATTTTATCTTGGAAGACAAATACTATCCTAACTTTCCAAACAATTTTTTTTCTTTCCTTCCTCAAATCTCCACAAAAAAAAAAAAAAAAAAA
>PYAF01002273.1:149603-171657 GCA_007407185.1 Glycine tomentella
TCACCGAACCAAGCAATTCGAATCATCATCATTCTCAGAATTTTATCCTATCATGAACATCCATTCAATCTCATTAGAAGCTGTTCAATCGAATTAACCCCTAATTTAATTGAAACCACAACCCTAATTGAAATATCATCCAATTAATTCTGTGATTAATATTCGAAATTAGGCATGAATCCATAACCTAATCCGCTTTTAATCCTAGACGCATTCATAATCATGGAAAACAGAATAGCAATTGAAGAAGAAGATGAACATTCAAATAGAATTCGAAATACTAAACCAGAACTCCAATTCTCCTTGTGCCTTGGTTGGTTCCTTGGATTGATTGGTGATTTAGCCTTCCATGATCATCATCAATGAAATCCCCATGGATTGAGTGCACGAAAATGGAAGAACAGAAAAACAAAAATGAAGAACAATAAAGAACAAGGAAGAACAGTAGAGAGAAAATGAGAGCAAGGGTTTTGATCTAAAAAATTAAAAGAAAGGAAAATAAAACTTGTTTATTGAAATTGTAAAGAGTGTGTCCAAGTCTCACTAAAGTCACTAATATGTAGTGACTGAGTTCTGAAAACGAAATGGGCCACAAACAAGCCCAACAATCTAATTATTTGCTAATTACAACCATGAAAGTCAAATTCGCAGCCCAAAATTACAAGTGCAGAGGCGTTAACTTCAAATCTAAAAATGACCCTCTAAATGACAGAATTGGCCTCGGGCTATTTGTATCAAACTTGTAGATCTTTTCGTTATCTTTCCAGGGACTCCTAGAACGCTCCATTCAGAGATCGGTAGCTCCCTATAGGTCCTGCACAAGTCAGATACGTTAAGTGAGCAAAAATCCGAAAATACGCAACAATTAGTAATTAAGCCCACTTACTTGCCTAGGCCCAAAAACTGAATTAGAATAGAAAAATAAGGGTCAAAGAGAGGTCAAATAAGCTAAGAAGGATAGAAAAATATTCAACTAAAAACCCTCTATCAGTCTGCAAACCCTTATAAAGAATATACAAGTAAGTTCAGATTATTTTGACTCCCAATACTCATCCCATACATGGAAGAATATGCATAAAGGAAGCATATCAAGTGTTGGACGAATTTGGGAGAGCCACAATACACTACTACAACTGTTGATCAGCCTCAACAACAATACTATCATGAAATGACTACCAAATATAAAACTAACGATTCAGAGCAACTCAACAAGAATACCTTTAGAAGTTTACTTCATGATTTGCAAAGCTGCAGTAACAGGTCATTCTCATGATACCTGGTGACAAGAAAATGATGGATGAAAACCAATGTTTGTACTTGAGGTATGCTGACATATACAGATAAGTAAGCAAATCAAGGTGAACATTAAGTACCTTTCATTTCATAAGACTTTTCTACCTTCCATTTAACATGTGGTTTTGCAGAGAAGTTATAGCATGTATAAATACAACCATGGTCACAAGTTAGAAATAAACACATTCCATACAACTTTGAAAAGCAGGAGCAACACAAAAAGGGTTTTGCTGTCCATATTAGTTTTATTTGACTCCAGCAGAATTGAGAGGATACCAATGGTCTAGTATATAAGTGATGTATTTGTATGTCTTTTTCTTGCTTTCTTTTTCTATTTATTCTTTTGTCTTCTATCATTTATGTTATATTATGGTAAGTATCTATGCAAACACAACTTATAAGAGGAATAAAATTAACATCAAGATTAGTGAAGATGGCAGTAAGGAAAAGTTCTCATGTACCTTGCTATGATCACTCCAAGTGGAAACAGAACGCCCCAACTCACAGTATTTAGAATTCCATGAATCTGCCATTACAGAAAATCACATTAACATTCTATTTGAAATAATTCAATGTTCTTCCACATAAAACCTCCAAGAAGAACATGACAATCAGTGAAAGCCTTTCTAGATTTAACCATCCAATTTCACTTAAAATGGAACCCTTCTTCAGATTCCGTTCAAACAAATCAAACTATTTTTTCCCCTATAAAGATCACAATTCATCTGATAACTTAAATTAGATCAACATATTTCTTCAGCACCCAAAAATATTAAAAAAAATAAAGTCAACAAACAAACTACTTTTAAATTGAAACTGCAAACAAGTCAAAGAAAACAGGACCAAAACGATTTTTTTTCTTCTGAAATCACAAAAAACCATAAAAACCAAAAACTCACACTCGCCTTCAACCAAACAAAAAAAAACACCCATTTTCCGAAATCACAGAAAAATAAAAATAAAAATCTATTTTTTTTTCAGAAATCTCAAAAATCAATAATAAAAAAAAACCACCACTCTTCTTCAACAAAACTAGAAAATTAACCCATTCCCCTCCCGGAGAAAAAAAAAACACTCGCACACCCATTTTTCGAACACAAACACATAATTAAAACAAAACCCACATTCTTATTCTCCCTATCATAATTAGAATTTCACCTGGACACCCCACCCTAGTAAAAACCTGCCTCAAAGCAAAGCATGATGAGGAGGAATGGACATTCAATATTTGCATGCCAAAATTGGTTAAACGAATTTGTGGGGTTAGCATTGAAGAGATCAAGGAAGAACCAGAAAGAGGGAAATTAGAACTACACCAAAGTGAACAACGACTTTGGGTCCATCACATTTTAGCAAACAAAATAGACGAATTTACAACTATCACAGCAATAATATGTTCATTTACACCTTAAAAATTGAAAGGAACATGGGGATCGACCATGAACAACGACCATACCTGAACACCAGCTTGAAGCGACACACGGGAGGCACAGCTGAAGCTTTGGTGTGGTGACTCTATCCCCACGATGGAGACTCACTTTAACAGCAGAGGGTACGGATGCCGGAGAAAGTAAAGGTCACAGACAGCGGGAGAGGGAGCTAGCTAGAGGGCAGCGTGTAATCCATTCTAGGGCACGAAAAATAACTTTGTATGCCAAACTAGAGACCAAGGATGGGTTATTTAAATTTTTTCTCAAATTCGAAGACGGTTGAGGTGAAAACTGACTTTGAATACACCAAACAAAAAGGGTTAAACTTTGAACCGTCTTTGTTTTGCAAAAACCCAAATAAAAATGTTAGTTTTATTACAAAAATGCTACCGCCCTCCAATTTAAAGTCGGTTTCGCGACAACCGACTTTAAATGGCTGTCGTAGAAGGGGTCATTTGAGTAATGATCTTTGAATTCATACATTGGTAGATGAGGAAACGTGCCTTGCTATCAAGTTTATGTTGCTGTTTGAAGGTCTATTTTTGCTCCTCAGTGGCATTCTTGCTAGGTTCTGTAAAGCCACTTGTCATTACTTCTATCACTTCTTGGAAGCCAAAGATTGCCAACATCTTGATCTGCCAGTTATCAAACAGCTTGCCATCAAAGACTGGAAGGGACCCCTAAACAATACTGCTGGAGATTGTCATATTTGCACCCTGCTCCTTTCTTCAATCACAATGCAGTACACAGTTGGTTCTTCCTTAATTGTTCTTCTATCCAAGAACTCTCACTCAGGCACCACACCTCACAAGAAAATGATGAAGAAGAAGACTCAATACACAAGAGTTGCAAGAAGATAGAAAGTATCTCTCAAGAATCTCTCAAGAACACAATCAAAACTTTCAAACTAACATTCCTCACAGGTGTAGGATCTTACAGCTCTTGATACCATGTTAAGACTCACTAAAACACACAGCACACAATTGAATGAAACACTGTATTGATAACAAAACTCAGAAAAATTAGAGTATACAGTTTATGAACCTTGCTTATATAGCAAGTTACAAACATAAGTAATGACTCACTAACTCAACTAACTGAAATTAGTTATTTAACTAACTTTAAAACTTTGAATTATTTCTAACACTAACCTTGGCCTATGTAATACTATTGAAGTCTTGTACCAGTGTACCTTGTATAAAGTAACTCATACACATTTTTTTATTCGTTAAATGTAAAATGCTTTACAAATGTCAATATATTTTAGCCCTCAGCACCTTATGTCTCATGAGTTACTAGTTAGGCATATACATAGACATTTGTTAGGCTACCACCTGTATTAAATATAAAGGTGATGAGGAAATGATGAATGCAAGTTGCATAACTTAATGCAATATGGTTGTGTTTGATACTACATTTATATGATGATAGTAAATTGTTAGCTGCAGATGCTATGCTAGTTTGTTAGTTAGGAATTGGAATACAATGGAATACAAAGAGGCTTTAGGGTTAGTATAACCCTTATTCACAAATGTTACCCACCCTTATTAAAGCATTTGATAAATAACGGACAAGTAGATCACTCAGAAATTGTAAGGAGTACTAGTATTTGTTAATTAATTGACTAAAAAGTTATACTAATAGAATGTGTCTATTTAATAATTTATTGATTGCAGAGTTATTGTTCCCTCTTCCCCGTATCATATTTAAGAATAGTTTCGCGGCAGATTTTCCTTGTAAAGTTACATGAATTGACATGTTTGTGTTTTAGAGTGGTTGGATTTTCTATCTTAACAGAATTAATGAAATACTTGTATTTTGTTGAATTCAACATGTTGGTGCTCAATTGTTAGGTTATTAGCAAGTAGTAGTATATTATTGTATACTCTGAGGCATGTGGTGTAAGTATGTGATGTGACCTTGAAATAGACTTCCTCTAATCACTCTAATTTTGCCCCCATAAATAATTTCTTTTAAGAAAAGTGCTTAGTTATTACTTCCAAGAAATGTTTTAAATAAATTGACTAGAAATCGTCTTAAAATTTGAAAAACACATTGGAAATAAAATGATGCCAGAATCACAATTGACCAGATCACATACTAACATTCTGGCTCAATCGCCATTCAATAAGTCAAAACTTTTTTAATTATTTTTCCCATATTTTATTACTCTATGAGTGAGCAGTAATTTTATATCAACCAAACCAGATACTTTCAAACCTCATCGACCTCCATTCTGTGAGCCCATAATCCATTGTCCCATTCTCATTTCATCAGGAACGTCTGCATTGCAATCATTGTACCATATTGTACGTTATATATATACCTATTCTAAATTTGCATGCAGTTTATGCATGTTCTACCATATTTCAAGACTACACAACGAATAGCGGTTATGCATGCAGTTTTAGCCAATTCTAAATTTGCATATTGTATAAGTAACGTTGTTTCAATAACTTATTTACAAAAGACCAGTAAATTAAATAATATAATTTAGTGTAGTTGTACCATATTTTGAAAATGAAATGGTATTTATGATGTTGTGTAAGTTTTATATATGCCCAACTGAAAAGGACCCAGACACTTGTAACTTGTAAGAGATGCTTAGCAATGAAAAATATACTAATATAGTTACTCAATTTAATCTTATCTATTAAATATTATTTTCAATAATTAAAATTAAAAGATAAATATATTAGCAGCCTATTATTTTTCCTTGTTACTACCCACTTAGGGGAAGCTTTTGCCCAGGCTTGTTTGGGGATATTCTTTGTTTATTTTTTGTATCATTTGCTGAGACTTGTATCGCATCTTGTGGATCAAATCTTTTAATAATATTTTTGCCTCTAAAAAAAATATCGTGCACGTTTATTGTTTTTGGCTTTACATATAACAACTCTTAGTTAGAATCATTAGATTTTTGGTCACCATATTATATTATTAGTACGAAGTATTCATTAATTTTTTCAATAACTAATCTCTACTGAAAACCTAATTGATAGTCAAATCTCTCCTCTTAATTATTTTCTTTCATTTTTTATTGAAAATTTGGAAAACGTGATTTCCTTCCTTTCAGCACACCGTTCCTTTACACATCTTCATTCTTTATTCCACTCCTTATGCTAAATATACATTATGAAAATTAATTGCAATATTTTCATGTTTGATGAAGCTTAATTAGCAGGAGAGAAGATAGAAGAATTGTTATTTGTTGCTAGCCCCAAAGTTAGTAACCGCAGATCACCCAGAAGTACAGATGTTGAGGTAACAATTTTCTTACAAATATTATGTTCATTGCAAATATTTAACTTCAATCTGTAACAAATATTCATTGCAAATACTATATTCACTTCAATCTTTTACAAGTTTGAAATTACTTGATAAAAGTTGTGTATGGTATGATTATTTTAATTATCTCTTCATTCTATTAATGATTGTTGTTTTATATACAAGTTATTTTCATTATGAGTGAACTTTAATTTTCTGTTTGAGATTCAATACAATGATTCTTCCGAACAGTTTGGATTAATCATTGTATTGAATCTTGAATTGTCCATTTGGACAGTTTGGGAAGAGTAATTTTTAATAGTAGGTTCATATGTATAGGTTAACTCTCTTTTCTTAAATTTGATTAAATTTCGGTATAGTGTATTTCACTTTGTTCTCCAGGCGCATACTTGATTGTGGTGGAATTCATGTCACCGCTTTTATGTCGTGTACTTGGAGATTAATGCGAAATGTTGCGGAAATTTTGTTAAATCTAAGAAAAGAGACTTAACCTTTACGTATGAATCTACTATAAAAATGTCTTCCTGAATGGGATATGACAACACCTTTAATGAAAAAAGTGAGGTTTTCATGAAAGGAATAACTTTGTGAGTATCACATAGTTATTAGATGGATTGAAGTTGGATGAATGCAAGTCGCATGAGCCCTGTGTATGAGGAAGGGGTTGAACAGTTCTTGAAATTTTCCTTGGAAAGAACTCGACCGGATGAGGATGAGAAATAATTTTGTCCTTGTATAAACTGTTTGAATGGTAGACGAAATATGTGAACATCTTATGTGCGATAGGATTAAAAAGAATCACAAGACATGAATATGGCATGGTAAATTGACAAACATGCAGAGGGTCCCAAACAGAACCGATTGATGGGGTTGATGTAGAAATGAGAGATCGATTATAGGATATGATTCGTGATCTTAGACAAGAGTGTTTTCAGTAAGCACATACCCTATGTATCCAGGGTGCAAGAAATCATTGATGCTATTATCAGCGGTGTTAAGTCTGGTTAATGTGAAGGCCAAATATGGGTGGAGTTACAAAAGTTTCACTTCATTGCTTAAGGTAGTGCAAGGTATGCTTCCGAAAGAAAACACGTTGCCAAAAAGTTACTATGAGGCGAAGAAGATACCATGTCCGATGGGTATGGAGTATCAAAAAATTCATGCATGCATTAATGATTGTATATTGTACAGAGATGAGTTTGAAAAAATGCATAAATGCCCTAGGTGTGGGATATCACGGTACAAAGTGAAGGATGATGACAAGTGTAGCAGTGATGAAAGCACAAAGACAGGCCCCTTAGTGAAGGTGTTATGGTATTTTCCTATCATTCCAAGATTTAAAAGTATGTTTGCTAATGAAGATGATGCAAAAGACCTTACATGACATGCATATAGGAGAAACTGCGATGGAATGCTCTGTCATCCAGTTGATTCTTCCCAATGGAAGAAGATTAATCATTTGTATCTGAATTTCAGGAAAGAGGCAAGAAATCTTAGGCTTGGATTTGTCACTTATGGAATGAATCCCTTTGGCAGTTTAGGCATTAACCACAGTTTGTGGCCTATTTTGCTAGCAATTTACAACTTGCCTCCTTGGTTGTGCATGAAGTGAAAATACATGATGTTGTCTATGATGATATCGAGGCTAAGACAGTCAAGAAATGACATTGATGTTTATCTAAGTTCCTTGATTGAATCCTTGAGAAAGTTGTGGGACGAGGGGGTTGACGTGTTTGATAGGTATCGAAATGAGACATTCAAGTTGCATGCAATGGTATTTTGTACCATTAATGACTTTTCAGCATATGGAATTTGAGTAGATACAATGTTAAGGGCCATCGTGCCCTATCTGTGAAGAAGACACAAGTTACATATAACTGAAACATGGAAGAAAAATAGTGTACACTCGGCATCGATGTTGTTTGAAACCTTACCACCCTTATCGGCAATTGAAAAAAGCTTTTAATGGAAGTCAAAAGCATGACCTTCACTGGTCAGTAGGTTCATGAGCGGGTTGAGGATATTAATACTATATTTGGAAAAACCCAAAAGAACCTAACAAGTAAAACTTGCATATAGAAGAAGAGGTCAATATTCTTTGATCTTCCATACTGGTTTGATCTAGATGTTTGACATTGAATTGATGTTATGCATCTGGAGAAAAATGTGTGTGATAGTGTCATCGACACGTTTCTTAACATTCAAGACAAAATAAAGAATGGTTTGCATACTCATTAAGATCTAGCTAAGATAGGTATACGTGACCAGTTACATCCAAGGTCTGATGGGAAGAAAATATACTTGCCTCCAGCATGTCATACTTTGTCAAGAAATGAGAAGGCAAGTTTTTATTAGTGTCTGCGGCGTGTGAAAGTGCCACAGGGATACTCTTCAAATATTAAAAGTCTTGTGCAGGTCAAAGATCTGAAATTAGTTGGCTTAAAGTCTCATTATTGTCACGTATTAATGCAACAACTCTTGACTATGGCGATACGAGACATCTTGCCTAACAAAGTCAAGCATGCCATAACTCGCATGTTCTTTTTCTACAATGTCATATGTAGCAAATTCATTGACCCTCTAAAGTTAGATGACTTGGAAAATGAGGCTGCTATTATCTTGTGTTAGTTGGAGGTGTATTTTCCTCTTTCATTTTTCGACATCATGGTTCACTTAATTGTTCATCTGGTGAGCGAAATTAAATTGTGTGGTCCCATTTATGTATGGTGGATATACCCGATTGAGCGATACATGAAGATCTTAAAAGGGTATACAAAGAATCTACACCATCCTGAAGCATCCATTATTGAAAGGCACATTGAAGAATAAGCCATTGAGTTTTGTTCAGAGTACATTGAAAAGGCAAACCCTGTTGTGCTTCTCGAGTCTCAGCATGATGAGAGAGTGAGAGGTAAGGGTTCACGAGGGATGCGTGTTATAACTCTGGGTCTAGAGAAATTGAAACAAGCTCATTTGTATATATTGAATAACAGTAATGAAGTTGTGTCATACATAGTTCGTCACGAAGCCTTAGTTAAGGAAAGTAACCCAAAAATGACCTCTAATAGGGTGCTGAAAGAGCATAACAAGACTTTCCTAAATTGGTTAAAAGTTACAATCTTTGGTGATGATAATGCTTTTGAAACGTTAAGAAAGTTAGCAATTGACATAAAAGAAATGTTAGAACTTGATAGGGATACAATATCAAAACAGTGGGGTTAGTCTTAAGGCTGAATCCCAACACTTTGTTACTGTAAATGATGACAATCCTCGTTTGGCGTCCATGCCTTACTTTGGAGTTATTGAAGAAATCTGGAAACTTAATTATGTTAAATTCACTGTGTGTGTTTTTAAGTGTAAGTGGGTAGATAGCAATATCAGTGTGTGAACCGATGATTTCAAATTTACTTTAGTGGATCTAAAGAATCTATCTTATAAGAATGAGCCTTTCATCATGGTAGACCAAGCTAAACATGTGTTTTATGTTCAAGATCCTTGTGATGAAAGGTGGTCAGTGGTTCTACACGGAAAAACCATTGGTGTTAATCTTGAAGATGATGATTCAACCCTTGATTCTTGTCACACTCTTTTCTCCACACACATGCCTAACATCAATGGAGAAGAAGAAGTTGACGACGTCCACGCAAATCGTAATGATCATGATGAAGGAGAATTAATTAACATCATAAAATCTAATCATTTTTTTATATATACTTGTTTCAGTATTTACAATTACATAACTTACTATACTTTTGAGTTGACTTAATGTTATTTTTAACATTCAAATGGCTACACCACCGAGCTCCCTTTCTCATGAGTTAGCACCTTCACCGTCTATGTCAAAGAGGACTAGAAAAGTCACACAACTCATATCATTGTCTGCCAGACCTGTGGGGATGGAGAGACCATTGGTTTATGTGGATCCTACCACTGGTTCATGTGGATCCTACCATTGGGAAAGATAATGGTCCCTACAAAAAGAAATTAAGGACCTATTTGGGGGTCATCACTCGAGACAAGGTGGATGTTACATATATTAACTAGAAACAGGTTCCTGCAACTCAAAATGATTTGATTTGGGAGGACATTTAGATATTTCAATTAAACCTTGTATGTTATTGTAATTGGTTGTATTAAATTTCTTACATTGTTGTTATTCACTAACTATTACATGTCTTTTTGTATCTGAGGCTAAATTTAATATTCCAGAAGCATCCGATAAAAGGAAGAAGAAGAAGAAGAAGAAAATCCTCTAAACCATAGGAGAACAATGGAGACAATTTAGGTCATATTTGACCTCCAAATGAGCTCTAGCACAAGGCAAGGAGGATGATGATGACAAAGTATGTGAGAAGTATGGTGTCAGAAAAAAGAAGTCGAACCAATTTTGCCAAAGCCATATAGACCCTTCTAGGAGGTTAGTTGTGGTCCTTCAACTTTTCAAATTGACATTTACAACTGACTTAAGCAGTTTTTTATATACCGTCTATTTGTCATAGGATGTTAGAAAAAAGGTACAATCATCCAAAAACAAACATTGCTCCTCATGTGTTGTCTTGTGGGGGGTTATGACTATCTTGAAGAGAAGTTAATACAGAAAAAACAAAAGAAACTATTGGAGCAAGCAGCTCAATCTGTAACACCCTCAAATTTCAATATATCTGTGCATTTTCTGGTAAATTTGCATTTCTAAATAAATGACATAAATATCCCTGGACACTTTTGAAAATGACCAAAATGTCCTTGAACAATTTCACAAATGATAGTTAGGTCCCTAGGAGAAAAAGACTAAAATGCCCCTGAACAATTACCCAAATGACCAAAATGCCCTTTTTGCTCTGATAAAGCCAGAAAACCTCAATAAGGTTATGGAAGCCTGACAAAAGTCTAGTAGGCTCCTAAATAGGAAATTAGTGATATTTTTAATAAAGAAAACTATTAAATAAAATTTTTTAGAAATTTTGAAAGATAACTCAAAAAGAATTGAATATAGACTAGTCTGAGTTTTATAAAAACTTAGAAAAGGAAAGATGCAAACTAGGAATTTTTCTCTTAATTATGGAAGGATTGAATTATTAAATAAGTGATCTAGACATTTTATCAAATTAAAAACAAAATGAACCAAAAGAAATTTAGAAAATAGTTATTAGAAGAAAGCAAAGACATATCTCAAAATTTTACTAAAACTTAGTCTAGTTTTAACCAATTTTAGAATTTTTAACTTTCAAGAAAACAATTAAAATTAGGCTTTCATAAATTGTAGGAATATCTTTGGTTTATATAAAGTTATATGTTAAGAAAAAATAAAGCATTAAAGACCCCTAAACCATAGCCACTACACGGTTTTAAGTAAAATTGAACAATATTTGCTTAAAAATCCTAAGATTGCCCGTGTAGTTTAGAGAAGGGTGAATAAGGCTGTAGAAACCTTGAGAATAAGGTAGAAAATTTGAGAATAAAGACACATGGACAGCCAAGAAATAAAAAGGAAGATAATAGGACCAAGTGGAAATCTAGGTAATTATACATGCACTAAAAATCTACTTAAAGCTACATAGTTTTTAAGCAAATAAAACACCCTATGGCTGAAGAATTTCACGTAAGAAACCAGCTGAAAGTAGAAAGGATTAGAATTATCTTGAACTAGGACACTTATGTGGTGAAGAAACTCTAGCCAATTAGAAAATAACAACTAGAAAGCAAGCCATCATAAGCTTAGGAGATTTTTTAACCAAAAGGCAAAGAAACTTAGTATATAAAAACCAAGTGGGGACCAAAGTGGGGGCTGAAAATTCACGAACAGCAACCCCACTTCAACCTCTCCTTTTCACTCTTTTTCATTCAAAATACAAAGCAAAAACAGCAGCCACACCCTATAGAAATTCACGTGGAAAAAGCTTGGAGTCTTAAAGCAAGGTTACTAAAATTCAAACCAAGAAAAGCTAAGGTAAGGGAAGTAATTTAATAGACATGGATTAGATGATTGATAGGTTAATTTAACACCCATTTAATTAAATTTAAAGCTATGTTATTCCTTATTTTGTGACACTTTAAGTTTGGCATATCAAGTGTTTGATTAAAATTCTCAATGAAATAGAATAGTATATGGACTTAACCTTAAACATCCTAAATAATAATTAACTTAACTTAATTAAGTGGTTGACCTTTAAAATGCTTAATACTACTTTGTGGCCATAGGTTACTTTGTTGTATTAGGTTGCTGTAGGATATTTTACTAGGTTGCTGTAAATTGATTTAATATTGTTGTATGTTGTTGCTTAGTTTATTATGTTGCTGTTATGGTTGTAAATAAAACTAAATGATGTTGTATGCTGTTACTGTATTTAATTAAGTTGTATGTTGTTGTATTTAATTAAGTTGTTGATGTAAGCTATATGACATATGTTGTTATGTTGCTGTTGTATATGTTGCTGTATATTTTATTTAGTTGCTATATATTTTAATTAGTGCGGTATATTTTATTTGGTTGCTGTATATTTAATTAGGTTACTGTATTTAAGGTTGTTGTATAATATTAAGTTGTTGTATGCTGTTGTATACTCTATGATACGGTATTTAATAGGTTGCGGTATGCTGCTATGTATTTTATGATGTTGTATTTAATTAGGTGGTTGTATATTATTATATTTATGTTGCTGTATGATATTCTAACATTCACTTGATGTTGAGCTATTATAAAGATGCATATTATATATATATATATATATATATATATTCTTAAGATTATTTCTTTAAGAAAATTGTGGGCATTGATATTTGTGAGATTGATGGATGATTAAAAAAATGTTAGAGTGCCAAGTTATGAGACTTTGAGAAGTAAATGATAAGAGGAATTGAAAGATAAAATCAAATCATGCATCATTCGCATTTGACCCTCAGAGTGGAGGGAGATTTCACTAGAGTGGGTGAAATTATTTTATGGTACCTTGTTACCCCTCAGAGTGGAGGGAGGTTCCGCTAGAGTGGGTGGAACTATTTGAATTATGGTACCCTGTGGTGATAATCTGAAATCTCATACATGCATCATTTAACCAAGAAATCATGCATCAGTCATCATATATCTGTTTATAAATGTTAGTTTATGTTCTACATATCAGTTGTTTACTCTAAATTGGTTAATCTGTTATTCTATTTTCTGTCAATTATCTAATCATGTTTATTAAATACTTACCCGAGTTGTGTCTGTGGTTTGACACCTGTGATGACCCCAATTTATTTGGGTGAGCAGAAGAACAGTAAAAAGCTGAGATATGGAGAAGCTTGGATGATTTGCATGCTGTGTTTTGGCTTGATGTATGGTTGATCTAGTTAGATGTTGTTGCTTTTGGGAGTTATGTAATTCATACTGTACTATTTTGGTGGTGGTCTGTATTTTATTTTGGATGACTGTACACGGACTGTTATACTTAACTATGCTTAAATTACCTAGACTACGTATTATGTTAATTTATTCCAACGTAGCAAATCGCTTAGAATATTATTTTACGTAACCGAATCACGTAGAAATTTTTTTTTAAACTAACAACGTGATTGGTAAAATATGAAACAACGTAATAGGTTAAAATAAGGAAATTAACCGAAGTCGTTATACAATCAAGGAGCACTGAAACAATTGTTGATCCTCCATCTCCCATTAGACGACACGTGAAGTGGAAGATGGCTCACACAAAAAAATCGAATCAGATGACATCTAAGACGACACACCAAATTACTGATAGGATTGTAAGTTAATTTTTAGTTTTAATGATCATTATATATAATGACAATATTCCATAAAACAGTTTGATATTGTGTTGATTGCAGGATTCTTTGGAAGAGCAGTCTGCATAGGGTAGCTTTGTAGCCCATGGACTCAGGATGTACTAACTGCTGCCATTGGGCGACCAAAGCACCTTGGTCATGTCCGTGTTGCTGGAGTTGGTGTGATGATCAAGCAATATTTTGGACCATTTTCAGCATGCTCCCAAACATCTACATCGATCATCCCAGAAGAGATGGATCGACTTAAACAAAATCTTAAAGGAGGAGCTGACACAAAATACCAGGGATGAGTTGGAGCATTCGATCACTAAAAAAGCGACGAGACAACTAATATTATCATTCAACTAGATGCATTCCTATATGCAATCCCAGAGAATCTTACCCCCTGTTGAGCCTGAGGTACCTCTTTCCGGTGCTCATGTCAACACAAAGGGAAACTATGTTGATCTCTCGGGCAGGACCCAGACACGATTGCATCAGACAGGTGTCGGTTGTATGTTGATGACAATCTTCTTCGCTTGGTTTCTGTTGGAAGAATTTATGAGGGGTTGACAATTGTGCATCACGTCCCTTTGGGCAATGATATGGCGAAGGTAGGAATTGATGAAGTTCAAAATGTTGATGCTCGCGTCCCTGTACCCACTAAAGAGGTTTAGTTAGTGGGAAGACTCTTTACACCATTCTTTCTTGGCCGACACATCTTGTACAACCTTTTTCAGAAAATGTATTTTCTTTTTGTTGTGTTTATTGTTATTAAAGAAGGATTTGTTACAAATAAAGTGTTGATTGCCAATGACTTACGTTTATTAACTGTGTAGGATAAATAGGACAAAAGGGACCAACGAAGCCTATTGATAGGTCGGAACCTAATGACGATCCCATTTACCAGATGACATTGATGATCCCACAACTTCTCCTCAAGCCTATGCAGGTGTCGTGGGATGCAACATTGTTTGGGGAGTACAATGATAATGTCCACTTATATATAAAACATGAAGATCTCGGGGAACAATGTCTGAACATCATTGTTATACAATTATGGATTATGTACGTAAATTTGAATTACAATCCATTGCCTAATTGATTGTTTTGAATTGATGCATAATTTACTTTATTTTAATAACAATAGGCATATGAATGAGTTAAGTATGCGATCGGGGAATGTCTCTGTGTATGGATTCCTTGAGCCACAATCCATACAGAGATTTGGGCGATCGTAATTTGAATCAGAGGATTATATTAAGAAATGGATGCAAAATTCACAGAGAGGTGTCTACCTAGGAGCCTACTTGAATGGGTAACTAAACCTAAACAAATCAATTTAAATAATGTATGCATTATAATAACTTAATGTTCTCCAATGCAATGGACATTGGCAACTAGTGGTGATATGTCCTAAGGACAATGTTGTCGCTTGGTTTTGTTCCTTACACAATAAGTCCAACAACTACTTGAAAGGAATGGTTAACAGACCAGTTCTAATTTGTAACACATTTACTTTATCATTAGTATTTGACATCAATATTTAATTGTGCAATATGCATACATGTTTCTCTTAACTAGTGCTTTGAAGGGATTAAACGATAATCACAGAAATAAATCCAAGGCAACTGCTAAACGGATTCCAGTTAAAGTAAGTCATTTAAACAATGTTTAATCTCTTCAAAATGACATTTTATTACCGTGTACACTAATTTTGAGATAACTTTGAATATCTTATTGAATTTAGTGTAATAAGCAAAGAGAAAACACTGAGTGCGACTATTACATCATACATTGGATGTCAAATATAGTCCTAGGAGGTTTCAAGGATAATTGGAAAATGGTAATTGTTTACTTGAAAACTAATTTCATTTGTTATAGTTGTTATTATTTACGCTAATTAAGTTATGTTTTATTATATCATGTAGTATATTATTAATCTAAGACCATTGGAACCAGAGAGAATAAAGACAATTCGCATTTAGTGGGCAAGATGTTTTCTAAGAGTTAAAAATGAAGCACTAGATATTTAAGGAATTTTACAATTGTAGAGTTATATTTAGCTTAGGTTATAGATGATTTTATGTATTGGGATTATTGTTTCGTTACTTTTCGTATTTCTTTTATTTGATAGTATTTATTCAATAATAATTTGAATATAATATATTGTACTTCCTAGATATTGTATGGATTGGTTCTATTTTCGATTTGCAAGTTTGGGTAATATTAACAAAATAGACAAAATATTAAAAAATAAATGCAAAAACATAAACTCTAGTAGAATCGATGTTATAATGCATCATATAACATCGATTTTAACCAAAATCGATGTTGTTTTTACTTTTTTTTGCATTTTTTTGTATATTTCTTACTATACCATATAGGTTTTGCGGAGAATTGATGTTGTATAGTGGATTTCAACATCGACTATTATAACCAACCCATCAAAAAAGTGGGTCAGGCCGGACTGGCCCACTTTTGCAAAGTAGGCTGAAAATATTAGCCTGTCCCACTTTAAAGTGGGTTAGTGGGCCAGCGGACCATCCCACTTAAAAAATAATTTTTTTTAAAAGGTAAAAAAATTATTAAAAAAATTTAAATGTAATTATTTATACTAAAAATTAATCATGTACTAACTTAATCCTATAACAATGATTTTTAATATTAAATACATGCCTAATAGAAGCAAAAGGAAGCAAGAAATACATGTCTAACAATGATTTTCAATTAGCTCTTAAGTCTTAAGAGAAACATGTAGTATAACTCATTATTAGGTTCCAAATAGAAATGTATTAGGGTTAGAGATTCAAAATTACTCACTTCTTCTTAATCATTCTCACTCTAAGCCACTCATTTAATTACCTATTAAATATTTTATTATTTTTTTATTGATGGGCTCCTGGCCTGGCCTGGCCCTGGCCCACATTTGACCCACACTATTGTGGGTCAGGTTCACCCAACCCGTTTAATGAATATGGACTCAAAATCTTAACTTGACTCGTATTTTTTCGTGGGCCAAACGGATTGACCCGTCTAGTCTAGTCCATTTTGTCATCCCTATCTACCTAATAAACAAAAGAAACCTAGACAACAAAATCCATGTCACCCAAGCAAACCCCATACAATGGCTAAATGTGCATACATGTGACAAATAGAAAGAATGGCATTTTCTCAAGTAAAAGGAAGAGATTTTCTGCTTCCTCGTGAAATTTTCGCTACTACTCTCACTTGAAAGGAATCCACTCTTTCTTTGTGGAAATTTTAGAAAAATAATACAAATTGGGGGTATAAATGAGATGACCTACAACATGACCAATGAAAATCCAATAAGCAAATTAAGTGGCATACAGACATACTCCACCCTACTTAGTTCATGTTTGTTTCTCTGGCCAAAATGATCCTTCCTTTTGCAAACGAAGTTGGATGCCGCATGAACGCTAATCCAAACATAGACTTAATATGACCTAACTACATTTTTTCTTTTAAATTGAAAGTCCGCTTTACGTGTTTTTTCTTTTTCTTCTAAAGACATTAGAGATTAATAAAACAGTTTAATTTTAACGTGTTTTGTGATTGAATAAACCATTTTGTACAACTTGTACAACAATAGCCAAGTCAGCAAAAAAAATCAAATTTTAATAATAAAAAAAAATCTTATATGAACAGGTCAGGAGAAAAAATTCACATCTTAATTTTCTTTTTTAAAAAAAAATCCTATTTCAATTTAAAAGTTAAAATCTGATAAAAACAAAACCAAATCCCGTTCCTCTTGTCCGCGTTTGTTGTCATTCACCCCCTCAGCCTTATCAGATGTTAGAATCATCTTCGAAAAATAGAGCATCAGAGGACCTTCAGGATCACAGTTACTGATAGCAGCGCAACATGGGATGATTTTAAGTATTTATATGTGTATTTCACAAATCATAGTTTCAAAAGTACAATAGGTGCTTAGTGATTCTGTGATCAATATTTCTATTCTCTGCTTCAACTGTAAATTATACATATTCGTATATAAATCTCCTGTAAATAAGACCATTAACCTTACTATATAAAAGCAGGTGATGAAATTCCACAATATGGTTAAGTGGTTTTTCTCTTCCGCATTTACTTTATATCATATTTACATTGACCCTTTAAACAGTTTGGCTTATCAAACTGTTCTCAGGATTAGGCGATTATTATATCAGGTAACACAACATAATTTGTTGAAAAGCAATCTCTTGGAAAAATCATTGAAGGAAGGGAAGGAAAAGAGAGATCGATAAGACGGTGAATGAAAAACACCACTGGATTTGTTAATGTAGAACCTCCTCTTGGAAGGGAAGGAAAACCTCCTCATGAGTCGGGTGGTTAGAAAACTAAAAACTTTGACATTTCTAGATTTACGAATAACTTAAAAAAGCATCATTAGACATGTTAAAGGAATGCACCATAATAAACAATAATACAAGCCAAACAGCCATGTCTAAGAATATTGATAAAATTTCTACGAGAGGAAAATGATGAATACCTGCGCAATAATGCTGTGATTTAAAATATCTCTTGTCCATTCGACTTGTCATTATCAAATATTACCTCATTACATAGCAAAGACTGTTCAAAAGGAAACATAAAACAAATATTTTGACAAATTGTAAAGGAGATCTAATTATTCATCAAACTCATGCATGTGATCTAAAAGGTAGTTGGCAGCCAGCTCCTCATTTTTGTTACAAGCAAAGTACACCTCCAATACAGTTGCACGATCAAATCCCATTGCTTCGAGCTGGGGCAGAAAACAAGGATAAAAAGTCAATGAAATTACAGAAGAACTAGTTATCAAGATATTTACCCTGCTGTTCCTAAAAAAAACAGGAGGGTGCTGTTTTCTGCTTAAGATCAGAAGTGAGACTACATTCTTTATTTATGAGGAACATGTAATCAAAATCCACATAAATTTTTAACAAATGTTAAATACAAGCAAAATGTCAAATGCTAATTGTACAACTCTACAAACTCGTCCAACTGTACCAGTGACTCCCGGTAGGTTTAATTGGAAGAGTTTGGATTACATAGTTTGTCAATACAAGTTATGTAAGCTACCATTATTATTTATAAACTTGGGCTGTGTTTAGTTTGCATTAAATAAGCCAGAATCCTGTGAGAAGAATGTATTTTGCCTCGGACAATGAGCATATGATGTTCATGTTTTAGGCAAAAAAAAGTTCAGGTTTCTAACTTAGTTTTAACTCCCTCATCGTAAAAGCAGCATTGCAGAAGTATCCTTTTATATTACATTACTAACTTTAATAATGCAACAATAAGTTTCTATTTTTAATAATTAGTTTTGTTGTTTGGATAATTAGTCACACTTTTTTTATTAAATGGATTGAATTTCTATTAGTCCACATACAACAAACTAATACTATATCTGTTCCTATATATAAGAAACAAAATGGAAACATTCTTTTGTTCCTAAATGTAAGAAACACATGACCACTATCAAATGCAATAATTGTTAAATTCCTTCTATAAGCTTATTTATTGTAAACATTATTAATGAGACAAGTCATATTCAATGGTGGAAAAAGTTATTTGTTGAAAAATAAATAATGTCATTAAATGCAACCACTACTTAAACCATTTAATTCAATGATATTTTTGGAAGAAAAAAATTTAAATTGATGACGTTATTAATTAAAGTTAACTAACTTAACTACTTCTATTGGTCTTGATGAATTAAGTATTTGTTTCTTATATACAGGTACAATTGTACAAAGGTAGTTAACCAACTTAACTACAATTGGTTTTGAATTTAATAATTATAACTAAAAGTGATTTTCATTTACACTATTCAAACAGCATTGCGTCAAAATCACAAAATACATGTTTCCTAACATAAGCTCATTCATTAAAACCTACTTTTTAACCAAAACAAAAATATTCTCATCACATCCTATTATTTAATTATAGACCATTAGATAAGCAAAATTACAGATGAAATTTATTAATGTAAGAAAAAGAAGCCAGACAGTTTAAAATGAAAATAATGTTCCCTATGTTCTAGGGGCATCAAAAACATGAAATTCATTGTTTGATACAGACAAGACTCGAGAGGATAGACTTACACGTTCAATTGCTTGCCGCTCCTCCGAGGTGACTGTCACTGCTTGCGGCATGGCACTAGCTAGCTGTCCCAGTATATTTCTAAACATAATAGAAAATTAAGTCACAGGACATCAATTGATAGGTAAAAAGAATAACAACACAAAGAAAATGCATAGTATAGTATAGATTAACCCTTACCCCTCACCCCCTTCAACAGGTTCATTAATTAGACGAAGGAAGTCAACTTGATGCTCTTGAATCAATCGCATAAGATGAGGATTTTGTTTGCCAAGCTCTTGTAGCATAGGCTGCAAGAACCACAAAATTCAGGGAACTGTGATGAAGAGAATATACAAACAGAACATACACTTCCAAGCCAAAGAAGAAATTAAGAAAACCTGCAATATTTGTGGATTAGCCTGTACCATAGTGCGTAAGGCTTGGAACTGAAACACAGCACAACATTGAAAAATCCAGCATAGACAAGCCTTGCAAGTACAAAATTAAGTGGTGGGACAAAGGAAAATATAGTGAATACCTGTTGACTGTTGCGAAGAAAGTCTAAAGAGCCAGCACCAGCAGCACCAGACCCAACATTTGGAAGGCCCTATCATTAAACAGTATTAAGTACACCAAAATATATTTATCCTCTATCTTTTTTCTTTGATAAAAAAATGTTTCAGAAGCTACCTGGGGAAAGAGATCTAAAGGATTGGCATTAGGTCCAGTAGAAGGAACAGATGCTGGTTGTGCTGCCTGTGGAGCAGCATCTGGAGGATTTGCAGGTTGAGCACTTGCAGGCTCTCGGGTAACCGGTGGAGCTTCAGCTTGCTCTGGTATGCCCTAACAATCATCAACAACAAACAATATTTTAATTAAATAGAGTGCAAGAGAACATAATACAAAAACCAAAGCAATAATCCAATGCTAAATTTCCAAACAAATGGAAGCCAAACCAAACTGTAGAAAAAACAACCATTAAAATATAAAGTTATATCCTAAAACATACAGAATACAAATATTCAACAGCTCTCTCAGGGTTGTTATAAGCAGCACGAAGAGCGCGAACAACAGTATCCCTGTCCCAGCTTCCTCCACCCATGTCAAGGATTTGCTGAATGGTTCCCTCCAAGTTACTTCCAGCAACAAGATTGGATGCTGCCTGCCCATATATATCAGACTCTGGCCTGCTTCAACAAAGTTTCTTTTAACATGAGATTTAAAATAAACCAATGGGAATTGAAAGAATGTACTATCTTCAAAATAGGAATCTAACAAGTGAAAGGTTAATTCCAATTATAACAGAAAAAGGAATATTACACAGCAGCGCCTGAAGATATAGGAGCAGGAGCTGGTGCAGGAGCAGGAGCAGGAGCAGCTGCTGGGGCAGTAACAGGTGTAGGCCTATCAAAATGGAATGAAGTTGTAGAAACAATACATTTGACATTAAAAATATTTAAATTAAAATTTATCTAAACAAATAGAAAGAGAAAGAAAAGAAATGAAAAAATCACGACTGACGTAGCTCCAGTTGAAGCAGGAGCTTGAGGTGCAGCAGACACAGAGGTTGAAGTAGGAGTTGCACTTGCCTGCATAATTTGACACATTAGTCAATGGAATTTTCACAAGTTAAAAGAGGGGAATATATTATATTTTATTTATTTCTATGTCACTTAATAAAATGTCAACTTCATAACAATTTTCATTTTCTTTCTCTTCACCTTTCCCTGTCTGCTTTTTCTCTTCATTATATTCTTTTGTGTGTGGAATAAAATTAGCAAGTACTAATAATATAAAATGCTGCTCAAACAATGCATGTCAACTTTGCTTTTTCAGCTGAAGCTACTCTATACATGACAAATTATGAGACATCATTCGAATTTTTAGAAGGAAATACTGCCAGTTGTCAGAGTTACTGACAATAGTATCAAAGTTTATTGATGTTTAATTAAAAAAGCAGCCAGTCAAAGTGTAGTAGACTACTCTCAAATTGAGAAGGAGTATTTTTTCTCTCTTATTCAATTATGAGGTCATTGGACCTATATATACATGAGCCTGCTGGCTATTTTAGGAAATATGGACAGCTAATTCTAAGGAGACAAATCCCTGTGATTATGGGATTGTTCCTAAATACAGAAACCTAGTATTAATAGCAAGATACAGCTGTGATACAGAATAAAATTACAGCAAGG